>CM052438.1:35275027-35289777 GCA_028533085.1 Varecia variegata
GCCAGGCCCTCGTGGATGGGTGACACCTACCTGGTGCCTGACACGGGAGGTCCAGTCCCCTGCATTTGTTCAGTCCCTTTCCTCAGCAGGAAGTCCTTGCCTCCACCATGACAACTTACTCAAATCTTTCTCAGCATCCCAGGTCTGTCTCAAATCCTACCAGTGCTGGGAGCTTCCTCGACGACTCCCCAGCGGCTGCAATTGTCCTCCTCTGAGTGAGCAAGGTGCTTGAAGGACGTGTCTCAGGCAGTCTTGTCCCAGTCACAGGTGTTCTGCCTTATTTCCCACTGCTGCTAATCCCCTGAGTGGTGCAATGACCAAAGCTCACCTGGGCTTTGGCGTCCCTGTGGTAATATGTGACCTTGAGTAGCTAACATAGAGGACCTCGCTGAACTTCACTTTTCCAACCATATATGAACAGCTGACATTTGTGGAGCATGTCCTGTGTGCTAGGTGCTGTTCTAAATGCTTTCCATGTGCTGACTCATTCTGTCCTCATGGCAGCACTGTGAGTAAGTGCCAGCACCATCTGTTTCATGGATGAAGGAAATTGAGGCACAGAGGTGACTGCAAAGGGCGTGAGAGCCAGACTGGGTGATCGATGAGCAAATCTCATCCAGTTTCCCATTGGCTCTTTAGCTTGAGAGTGTCAATGTTTCTTCTGAGCTTCTTACATAGTTGATACTGTACTGTCCAGCAATTTCATGTCTCCCCTTCTTTTTTGCTTAGCATTACTCAGAAGTGTATTTTTCATATCATTACAAATGTCGTGCTTCCCCCCTCTGCACCTCCCCTTCCTTTTCTTTCTGACCAATTTAGTCCTAAAGCTGTTGGGTTGTCAGAGCAAGGTGGGCGTCAGTGGTAGGGAAGGGGCTTAGTGGCTCAGAGCAGGTGTTGGAGCCCGAGCCAGGTGAGGAGGTGCAGGAGGGTGAGGGGATGAGGGGATGTCCTCGCAGGGGGCGGTCGGAACCCAAACAGGGCAAGGAGGGCGTCCATGCAGGGAGGGGGGCAGCCTATAATGGGAGTCAGAGCTCGAGCTGGAAGAGGTGGGGGAGAGATGGCAGATTGGATATATACAGAGACAGTGATCAAGCAAATAAATATATTAAGGATAATAGAAACCAGCTTTCTTACTGTCAGAGGAGGTAGTTACAAATACAGAAGGGACTCGTTAGTGTTGAATATGAATTGGAGGTTCTGATTTGTAGCCGGTTTTCAATAGAGATAGATAAATTTAGAAATTAAAAAAATATATAAATTGTGATATGTAAACTATAGATAAATATATTTAAAATGTATAAAATGAATTATATAAAAATATAAACATATTACATTAATATAAAAACATATATTCTCCAGTTCTGTCCACTGACAGCAATACTCCGATAGCACCATGCACACTTAAGAGCTCGGGGCTTCTTGGAGAAATGGCTGCATTCATGTTGGGGGCAGAGAAAGGACACAATGATCCTGGAACATCCTGCACCGGAAAGCAAGGAAGAGCTCAAAGAATGATGAGAATGCGTCAAAAAAGACACAGAAGCCGACTTGATGGGGCTCCCACTGGCCAAACCTGGGATAATTAGAGCATCAAAATAATGGTGATAAATGATTATAATGTATGAAATAAAGTAGGAAACCCCGAGTCCATACTGGTACAAATAAATAAATATCTTGAAAGTTTGAGAAGGAATGGGATATTTAAATATATATTTTATTTTTCAAATAAAATCCCCATAAAACATTTGATAATTACAAAGGGGGAACAAGAAATTTTACAACCCCAAAGCTTCTCAGACACCACCCTAATCAAGTGGTCAAAGTGACCCGCATCAATAATGGGACAAATTGAAATCTTGAGTCACCTGATAGATGCACTGAGATCACAGAATCACCTCCATGATACTCCTGGCAAAGATGAATGACCTGAATCTACTTATAAGGAAACATCAGACAAAAGGACGCTCTACAAAGTAACTGCCCTCTCCTCTAAAAAGTATCAGTCATGAACGCAGAGGGAGGTCTGTGGACTGTTCCATATTGCAGGAGACTGAAGAGTCTCCTAACTAAATGCAATGTGTGATTTGGGACTGGACTCTCTGGCTATGAAAGATATATTGGGGCAGTTGACAAAACTTGCATGGGATCTGACGATGAAACGGTAGCAATTTATCACTGTTGGTTTCCTGATTGTGATGGCTGAATTGCGGTTTGTAGGCGAGAGTCCTAGCTTGTAGGAAACACAGGAAAAATATGAGGGGTGATGGCACATTCTCTTGGCAGCTTACTCTCAATGGTTCAGAAAAAAGGAAATGCTTTGTATTGGTTTTACATCGTTTCAATAAGCTTTTGATTTAAAAAAAAAATGGTTTTTTAGGTGATGCCACGAAGAGTAAACAATCAGACAAATCCAGAGTATGGAACAATGTGCATGGGCGGGGTTGGGGAGAGAGAAAACAGCAGAGACGTGGAGGAAGTGGTAGTCCTGCTGCACACACTCCCCATCCTATCGAGGCCCGGGAATGCTTTTGTACATGAGGAAACTGAGGCACAGGGAGATTAAGCAAATTCCTCAAGGGCCCAACGGCAGACCCTGGATTGGGTTTGTCTTCAAAGCCCTTGCTCCTACCCGCAACCAGATCCTGCAATTGCTGGTTTAGAAGGGACTCTCCTCCTGTAGACTGTGAGCAGTGTGGGGTGGGTGTGGGGCCAGGCGAGGCGTGACTTCGCTTCTCGGCACTCCCAGTGCCTATCCCAGTTAGGGGCCGGCACATCATAGGCACTAAATCAATGCATGTTGAGTGAATGAATGGCTGAGAGCTCCTGAGTCACAGGCCAGCTCACACAGGTAGAATGGACACAAATAGGGTTCCAGAGCTGGTCCATGGGGCAGCCGGGGGCAGAGAGCCAGGACTGTGGGCCCAGGAGCCTGGAGGAACACGGTGCCTGCTTGACCTCCAGGAGCAGCTGCCACCCTCTTCCTGCCACTTTCCCATCAAGGCCTGCAGCAACATGAAACTTGTACGATCTCATTACCCAGTGACCTGAGAAGTGCAATTAAGTTGAAAATTAGTTGGCATAATTAATGAGACGGGTAAATAGCTCCCTGTCAACACCAATCAATCTGTTCTGCATAAAATCAGCTTGGTGAAGGGAGGGTGAGGAGCTCCTGCAGCTTTGGCTTTTGTTGGCAGGCAAAGGCATAGGGTGACAGCCAGGCACCCTAAACCCCACCCACCCACGGGTCCTTCTACAGTTGGTTTTCTCTGCAGAGCTTGGTGATTCCATATCCAGCACCCAGCAAATCCATAGCGTAATGCCCAGGGGTCTGCAGCTTCAAACTCCTCTGCTTTCTCTTTCCTGCTTCAGAGTCTCCAGTCCATTGCTCAGGATTTCTGAACATGCACAAAAACAATGGAGCTCCCGTATTTTGGCAAGTATATTTGCAGAAACTTAAAAAAAAATTAAAGTACAACTTACATTCAATAAAATTTACTCTTGCTGGTGTACAGTTCTCTGAGTTTTGAGAAACATATACAGTCGTGTAGCCATCACCATGATGAAGATATAGAACATTTCCGTGACTGCAAAAAATTCCCCCTGCCCCTCTGTAGTCACTGGTTCTCCTACACTCCTACACCTGGCAACCACTGATCAGTTATCTGTCCCTAAAATTCTGCCCACTCCAGAACATCATATAAATGGAACCATATAGTATAAACCTTTTGAGACTGGCTTCTTTCTCTTAGTATAATGCACTTGGGATTCATCCACACTGTGGCATGTGTCAGTAGCTAGCTCCATTTTGTCACTGAGTAGCATTTCATTGCATGGACGTACCACAGTTTGTTTATCCCCTTTCCAGTTGAAGGACATCGGGTTGTTTCTAATGTGGAGTGCTTATGAGTAAAGCCACTGTAAATACTCATATACAGGTTTTTGGATGAACAGAAGTTTTAATTTCACTTAGGTAAGTATCTAGAAGTGAGGTTGCTGGGTCTTATGGTAGGTGTAGGTATAACTTTGTAAGAAACTGCCAAACCATTTGCTAAAGCGCCTGTACCATTTTGTATCCCCATCAGCAACATAGGAGACTTCCAGTTGCTCTGCATGTTTGCCAGGACATGAACTTTAAGAAATGATAACATGAATTGCTGGTGATAGCAGGGCCAGTTACATAATTTTCAGGGCCCACTGCAAAATGAAATTGGGGGACCCTGGCTCAAAACAAAAGGGAAAGAAGTTCCATCAAAGGTACTAAAACAGAAAGGTTTTCCTTTCTTCTGCAGTCTTTCTCTTGACTTCTCATCATGTTTTTTATTTGCTTTTTGATGTTTTAAATAAAGAAAAATTAGAATTCTTAGCATGAATTTTACCATTCATTTTTATATTGTGCAATGCCATTTAAATTTATTTGCATTTAAATGAAAATATGAGAGCATTTAACTTGCATGTAGGGATCACTAAAATTACACAATTTATATTTTGTTTGTACATGCATATGTATTTCATTCTTACCAGAAAGTGGGAATGCTGCACAAAACTAACTTCTGGTACCACATGTGTGGGGTTTTCTATACCAAGCAGCTCTCCAATTCCCTGCAGACACCAACTGGGTGTCCTGTGATTTAGTTCAATTCTGACAGTAACTACCTGGACGCAGCACAGACTCCACAGGTTAAGGGCTCAGTCCCACAAGATGTCAACTGTAAGTACTGGGTCCCTGGGTTACTCACACTTCTGTCCAACTTGCCTGCAAATCAGGGGCTCCCACAACCCCCTGTTCAGGCTCAAAAATTTGCTATAACGGCTCACAGGACTCAGGGAAACACTTTACTTAGGTTTACCAGATTATTATAAAGGATACAAATGATCCGCCAGATGAAAAGTTATGTAGGTAGGTAGGGTGAGGTCCAGAGGGTCCCCAAGCACAGGAGCTTCTGTCCCAGTGGAGTTGGGGTGACCACTCTCCTGACATGGGGGTGTGTTCACCAACTGGGAAGGAAGCTCTCCAAACTCAGCAGTTTAGGGTGTCCATGGAGCCTCTCGCCTCCCCAGAGGGTGGGAAACCAGCTCTCTGAAGCTGCCTAGGGGCCCCCAGCCAACAGTCATCTTATGATCACACAACAAGGTCCTCTTGTCACTCGGGAGATGCCAACGGTCTTAGAAGCTCTTGTATCAGGAACCAGAGACTAAGACCAAATATTAGAACAAAAGATGCTCCTATCACTCAGGAAATAACCAGGGTTTTAGGAGCTCTGTGCCAGGAACTGGAAACAAAGACTAAATTTATCTTTCTTATTATTAATATATCACAATCTCATACACACCACACTGGCTTTGTGTGGGTGCTGGGGTGGGTAACGAGCACTGAGGTCCTCCCCCCACCACACACACACAGCTGAGAGCGGGTAGGGAAGGAAGGCCGAAGATGTCAGATGGTAAAGAAAGGAACATGGAAGTAGCTCATCCCAGGAACATCTTGCTAACAACTTAGAGATGATCTCACAAATGGTATTATACATAGCTCTGGTTCAGGTCACCAAATGGTCAGAACCTGCCCAAGGTGGCCCTCAGGGCTGCTAGGGGTGATTGGAAGAACCCTCCCTTCAAGCTGGACTGGGAAACCCTTCCACAGACTCCACCCTGTCTCCTTCCCTTTGAAAATCACACTATTGGCTTTTGCACTTCGTTTTGTAAATATTAACTATTCATTGTAAAAATGTGGGAAAAACAGATAAGCAAAAAGAATTAAATAAAATGAAAGAAAAAATAAAACATCTGTAGTCACACCACTGGACATCAGAATTTTTAACATTTTTTTGTGCATTGTGGCAACAGTGTAGACTAGATCCCTCAGGGCCCACTGCGATCTCCCTCTCGTGTGCTTTTCCAAGGCATCTGAGATGCTCAAAACACCTTTTCCCAGCCCTCCCCAAAGCCAGAGCTCTGTGTGGCCCTGGGCTCTGACTAGCAGGAGCTTCCTCACATGACTTGGAAGGTATAAAGAAAACCATACCTTCCATACCTTGGACGGTATGAGAAATCTGAGCAGGCCACATGCACAGATTGGTTCTTCTCCAGCCCCATAGATGGGAGCCCATGCTGGTGTTAGGCTGTGTGTTGGAGGGGGAAGTGGGGGGAGCAGGAAACTTCCATGGGACAGTCCAATAATGTGTCCAGGCCTCCTCCTAGCTGGGTTGTCCTTGCTTTTGTGGCATCCAAGCATGGTTCCTGGCCCTCCTGGAAATTCTATGGTGAGTCAATACCCTGTAACAAATCCCTTTCTGCTTGACTAGCTAGAGTGGATTCTGTTGTCTATAAAGAACTCACTTGTTAGGACTCAGCTTAACTCTTATCACCTCCTTCACAGCACTTACCACAATATGGAATTGACTCATTTATAGATTTGTTTACCTACTAATGTCCCTTAATGAGGGAGGAACCACAGCTGTCTTGTTCACCACTTTAATCCCAGGGGCAACCCCGTCGCAGCACTTGGTAAATATCTGTTGAGTGAAACATGTGGTCCATGTTCCAGCAGCCCCTATCCCAAGGGAGGGCAGAATACCAGCTTCAGCTCCTTCTGTGGACCAGGTGGGTTGTATGCCTTTTATGTGTACTGTACACCCACCTTCCAACTCTTGCTGACTGCTTCTTTTTGCAGAAAAAAAGCAATGTTCTAGAAGATTCTGGCTTGCACCCCTCTTTGTCTCTAGTGATTTAAAGGTTATAAGGGTGAATCAGCTCACAGTGACCAATTCCCTGCTCCCTTTCAATGAGCAAAGACCTGCTCTGTGGGGTATGTGTGTATGCATTAAGTGGGGACAGACTTCTGAATATAAAAAGGTGGACAAACTCAGGATAGCAAACATACCATGCGTTCATTCCACAAACACTCAATGAGCACCTACTGCTCATTGAGTGTTTGTATGCAGAGAGCACTGCAGTGTCTTGCTTCTGGAGCCCCAGACCAATCCCCTTTGGGGGCCCCGACCTTCCAGTAAATGCCACTTTGTAATCAGATTTTCTCCCTTTGGCCATGAGACTGTCATCTAAATTAGTGAAGCCTCTAAGCCTTAAATTATGAGCCAGATGATGCAGCTGCCACAGCACAATTGTGCAATTTCAGGCACAAAAGCTCTGTTTGAGATATAGGTGTGGGAGTAGATTTTTTGTGATATGATTTGAAAGGATTGGTGCTTAGACATCGCAGCCCCTGTATGCCAGGCAGGTAAGAACCATGACACCTATTAGCTGTGTGAATGGGTCCCATAGCTCTGTGTCTCAACACAGCCTGGGGTGACAGGACACACTCTGTGACCCCTGACATTACTGTTACACCTGTTGGAACTACAGGCAAAACCACTGTCCTGTGCCAGGCCTGAACTTGGAAGGAACAGGCCTAGCTCCTTGGGGCCCCAGGGCTGCTGGGACCACACCCACCACCACCTGTCTCACCTGTCAGTAGGAGGGAGTGGGAGGCCCTGGGAGGGGAGTGCTGTAACCCTTTCCTCTCCTCTGTTAGGTGACCTCGCTGCCCTCCCCTCCCAGTATATGGGGGTGGGCAATGGTCTTAGAGTCCAATTCCTGGACAGTTCATGGAAAGGCCCAGTGGTTACAGAAATCAGAGCCTGCACACCTTTGGAACTAGGAAATAAATCTTTGATCAGATTAAAACCTGGGGATACAGAAATAAATCAACTACAGTCCCTGCCCTCAAGAAAAGACAAGTCTGGCACTTGGGCAGATGGAGTTGCAGATGGGATTGGAACCTCCATCTTAAGTGCAGTCATGTTTCTCCAGTACTACCTCAACGAGCAGGGAAATCAGGTCTACACGTTGAAGAAATTTGACCCTATGGGACAACAGACCTGCTCAGCCCACCCGGCTTGGTTCTCCCCAGACAACAAATACTCACGACATTGAATCACCCTCCAGACACTCTTCAACTGTCTTCTGAGGGTCCCTTAAATTTCATGTTTCTTCTGCTGCCTGCTACCCCTTGGAGACTCCATAACCAAACTCTTCCATCTATGAGCCATGAAGTCATTTTACCAGCCATGCTCTTTGGAATCCAGTCTCATGATGGCCTTTGATCATGTGAGGCAGTCATGGTAGCCACCACCAGAAGGGGAACAAGTGTGACTCTTTTCTTCTACATTTTAGATTATTGCCAGGTTACTAAAGATGAAATGATTTAAAAAAAAAGCCAAGCCAAGTCATTACTGTAGAGTGTAAGAAATGTTCCTTGCAGTCATGAAATGCTCAGATGCTCCAGGGCCCACCACGGGCTCTGCACAGAGGTGCAGCGTGGAGTCTGTGGTCTGGTGGGACAGGCAGCAATTAAGAAATCGTGACACTGCCCTGGGGTGAGCGTTGAGGCCAGGGGAGTGCGGGGCATGAGGGTGTAGAGCAGGGAGGCCTCTCTGTGGTCCCAGTAGACAACAGCAGAACAGCAGGACAGCAGGACAGCAGTCATTAGCTGGTGAGGCTGAGGGAACGGGGTGTCTGCTGTGGGTGGGGGTGGGGGCAGGAGATGAGCTAAGAGGTCAGCCCTCAGGGGCATGTGAGGACCTTGGCTTTTATTTCATGGGCAGTGGCAGCTACTGAGGCTGATAAGCAGCACACAGACCAGGTCAGATCAGCCTTTGTAACGGTGGGCACCTGGCCACGGTATGGGGACAGTAGAGTCCCTCAGGGAACATCTGGGCCTACAGAGGCAAGGCCTTCCTCCTTCGTGGTGCTCTGTCAGCACCGTGCAGAGTGATGGCTCTCGGACACTTCCAACAACAACAGGCTGACTCACACCGCGCCATCCACTTGGTGAGTCAAAAACCGAGCTGGGAGGACTGTGGCCTTCCGCTGCCCCTGACAGATGACAAAAGAACTGCCGGCTGCTTCCCGGAGGGCACGTCTGAAGAAAATCCTCGCCCTCACTCCCAACATCCGGGCTCCCTGGGCCTCCCTTGACTTGCCCAGCTGACTCGTCACAGCGGAATAACGAGATGAGACACTTGGGCCCCCAGCCAAGTCCTGCCCCTCACCAAGGCCCGCGGGGAAGAGCCGGGGAAACCTTTGCCACTGCCCAAGGTAGCCCAGGAGAACTGAAGCCCCCAAAGGTCCTTTCTTCCTGGGTTCCTTCCTTCCCTGACAACCTTT
Source organism: Varecia variegata (assembly GCA_028533085.1). Lineage (NCBI taxonomy): Eukaryota > Metazoa > Chordata > Mammalia > Primates > Lemuridae > Varecia > Varecia variegata. The sequence goes on from CM052438.1 coordinate 35,284,190, forward strand.
CCCCTCACCCAGCCTCTTGGCTCTATTTTTTTTTTCTTTATTTACTCATTTTTAAGCCTCTATAATCACAGGAACTCTCTCAATTTTTATTTTAAGCAGAGAGAACAGGAAAGGAGGGGTGGGGGTCCCAGTGTGCATAGACTCTGGAACTGACCCCTCCTGAGGTCCCTCCAGCTGGAGGGGTCATGGCAGAGAACTGTCTGGCGAAAGGCTGTGGCGCGGCCAGGCCAGATGCCGCCCGGAGTTTGGTTGTGATCCCTGCCCAGTGACCTGTGTTGGGGGGAGAAGTGCAGGGAGAGGTCAGGGGTGAAAATAAATGAAAGTCCCTGCTTGTGACAGCTGTGGCGCCCTGGCTCAGACCAGGCCATCATCCTCGGGGCTTCTGGTCTTCACCTTCAGGTACGCAGAGAATTCTGTATCTGCCCCGCAGTGAAACAGCAAACCTGCCTGACTCCAGGACACATGATATTTTTCGGCTGCTCCCGAGTTCCTCAGACTTCTGCAGTCAAGTACATGCACAAGAACGTTCACTGCAGTATTTGTTACTAGTTGAGAAGAATTAGATGTTCTAGAATCAGAAGACCTAGGGTAGCTAAGGCTGCCATAACAAAGTGCCACAGACTGGGTGGCTTAAACAGATATTCATTCTCTCACGATTCAGTCCAAGATCCAAGAAGTCCAAGATCAAGATGTTGGCAGGGTTGGTTTCTTCTGAGGCCTCTCTCCTTGGCTTGGAGGTGGCTGTCTTCCTCCTGTGTCTTCACATGGTCTTCCCTCTGTGTGTGTCTGTGTCCTAATCTCCTCTTCTCAGAGACACTATTGCCGTTACTAAGGACGGGGAAGATTATATGTCTTGGCAGGGAGAGAGTGACAGTCTGTTGTTAAGTGGAAAAAGTAAGTCACAGAACTGCAAGTACAACAGGATCCCATTTACATACCTAAAATCCAAGTGTTTATTTTCCTATTTGTGCTTAGGAAGGCTACTCACGGGCATTAGGGGTGAGGGTGGGTTGTGGGGACTTTGCTTGTGTACCTGTGGCACATTGGAATACTGTTCTCAACTCATTCCTCCTTCCCTTTGTCCTGGGACTCTACCCCGTCTCCCACTGCCCCAGTGATGTTGAACTTGGCCATGTGACTTGCGTGGGCCAATGGAATTGTGACAGACGTGCCCACAGCAGGGACCTTACAAGTGCTTGCTGGGTGTGGCTTGGTCTCCTGGGCTGCTGTCACTCTGGGTGAAGAGCGTGTCTTAGTGAGTGGCTGGTGTGAGGAGAACACAAGACAAGAAGAGCAGCAGAACCCAACCTGAGCCCAGCTGATCTGCAGACCAGTAAGCAAGAAAAAGATGTGCTCACCTGATGCTGAGAGGAATCAGACACAAAAAGACAAATATTGCATGATTCCACTCACATGAAATATCTACAATAGGTAAATTCATAGAGATTGAAAGTAGATTAGAGGTTACCAGGGGCAGGGAGAGGGGTGATGGGGAGTTATTACTTAATGGGTACAGAGTTTCTGTTTGGGATGATGAAAGAGTTTTGAAAATAGTAGTGATGGTTTTACAACACTGTGAATGTACTCAGAGCCACTGAATTTTACACTTAAAAATGGTTAAAATGGTAAATTTTATGCACATGTATTTACTATAATTTAGAAAATAATATACACAAACCTATTTAATTGTACACATTTTTATTTTTAAAATATGGAATGCTCACGATTCTTGCACAGGAACCATGCTAATCTCTGTATTGTTTCAGTACATGTGTGCTGGAGTGAGCACTAACTGTATACTTTAAATGGGTGAATCGTATGGTATGGGAATTATATCTCAGTAAACCTGTTTTAAAAAAAAGAAAAAGAAAAACACATGCTGGTTGCGTAAGCCATTAAGTTCTGACTGGTGCAGAGATAGCTGTCTCATACATTATGTACGCATGCATATATTTTATAATGATTACATATTATTTGTGTAATAGAAAATATGCAAAAACAGAATTTGCTGGGTTCCCCCAAACAGGCCCTTCTTTCCTATTTTCCTCCCCGGCAGTGGCACCAGGACGTTTCTGGACATTGCTCATCCCAGTCTGGAGTGACTCTTGGCTTCTCTTGCAAGTTGACTAGACCCAAGTCCTGGCTGACTCTGAGGAATGTGTCTCCATTTGGCTCCCTCTAGACCTCTGCAGCCACCTGCCGGGATGTGCTGTCACCACCCTGAGCCTGGGTTGTTGCCTGGGTTTCCCAGGTGGTCCCTGCCTGGGTCCCTCCAGCACCATGAAGATGAATCACTCAGGTTTCCATTAAGCTCGCCTGCTCAGCCAGCCCTGAGCCGTCCACCCAAAACACACACACACACATACAGTTTCCACTCTGTAAAATGGGATTACAACAGCCTCCACTGCCTGTCAGATACAATCTAAACCCCATCAAATGCCACTTGGACATGTACCCCAGAGGTACATGAAGACATCCCAGGAAGAACTTTTCTAAAATTGATCGGCTGGAGAGAGAGCTGCTCTACCCCACAGGATCATTTTACTTAGCTGTGAAAACTTCCAGCCCTGCAAATAAAGGGAATGTTCAATTCAAAACATTGATTTAGAAGATGAGAAAGTGAAAGACTCTAATGACTTTCTAATTATTGTAGCTTCCAATTCAAAACTGAAAGAGGACCTAACCATGCTAATAGATTGATGAGAGTAATTTCTGATGTGATTCTTAGTATATAACTTGAAATGCGTCTAAGGGATTGTTCTAGTGCTGTAACAAAACTCTTTCCATTACTTTTTACTTCTTCATGTGAACAAGGTTTCTCAGCATTGATATCTGTAAATATGAAGAAAAGGAATAGAATTAATGCTGAACCCCATCTCATTCTAGCAAAAAGTAACAGTTGGCCACCCAGACATGAACTAAGAGGAATAAAAAAAGTCACAGCCATCTCATGGATATTCATTTTTGACAAAATTTTCCATTTAATAATCATTCTTCAAATCTATAAATATTTATGATTTTTGATTGTATACTAATAAAAGTAAAATGTCCATCTAGAAGAAATTTTGACACTTAGAGCCTTATGGTAACAGAAAACAAAAAAATTTCAATTTGTGCACATATTTTTATTGCTGAGAGGCATGCTAGGTGACCAATAAAAGCATTGAAACATAAAATATGTATTATAAGAGGATAAAATTTTGTAGCGGGGAGCAGAACGGAAATATGAGTTCAAAGGGGAAATTAAATGTAAACTTTCCAAATGTTAAAGAGGGCTTATTCATGTGTATTCAAAATAGATTATGGTTTCTATGGAATCCATAGGATATTTAGATTTCATTGGGTACATTTAAAAGTGTCATCTCTTTTTTTTAAAATCAGCATTTACAATATACTGGAAATTACATCCTTTGCAACTGTTTGAACTTAAAAGAGGAGGTACACAGATGTTTTTCAAAATTATTTTAGAGACTGCGCGTGGGGAAAAACATTTGGAAACTGCTGAGCTGGAGGGAGAGTAATGGTTGGAACTTGGGCTGGTCGCTTGATCTCTTCGAATTTGCGTTTGGGCGTCCGTGAAGTGACACTACCAACCCCTTCAGGCTGTTCGGGGAGTGGGGCTAAAGGAGCCCCCACGGGGTCAGCGCTGAGCGGGAGGAAGGAGAGTTCTCAGCCTAGGGAGGAGGGTGGGGAAGGAGGAGGCAGATGCGGAAGGAAATGAGGATCAGGTTTTCGCCGAGGAGGTGACCTCTGACCTGGCTGATGAAAGCCAAGGAAGATCTCCGCGTCACAATAAAGTGGCCTGAGGGTGGACAAGGCGTGCCAGGGGCTACAGCCGGCGCAAAGGCCCAGAGGTGGCACCGGCTGCTGTGGCGGCTCCTGCGCAGGCGCGGCCTGAAACCCTTGGGTCCCCTTCCAGTCCTCGGCCTCGGTCACTCACTGCAGGTAGGAGCCTCTATGTAGCCCCACTCCCTCGCCTGCGACCCTGTTGGCATGTGACACTGACCACCCTTTATTCCAGACTTAATCAGAGCGCGCCCCCGGTTGCCCCCAGAGCATCCGTGAGGTGCCACGCGGGCCCCATCCAGGCTGTAAGGAAGCGTGTGTGTGTGTGGGGGGGGGGGTGTCTATGTGTGTGTGTCGTCCTCGAAGGCTCAGAAAAGTCTTTAAAAATTGGTGGTACATGTATTGAAAAGATGGAGGCACTTTATGGAGCGAAATATTTGCACCGTGTGCCCCCCCTGCCCCCAACTCATGCTCTCTCCACCTTCCATAAACAAGTCTGGGTGACGGTGGCCACCTCAGCGTCGGGGCCCAGCCTGGGTCCCTGCTTGCGGTGGTGGCGCAGTGTCCCGAGTCCGACCGGAGTAACCGCGTTAGGGGCCCGGAACCCGCGCTCGGCGGCGGCGACCTCTCCGCACAGCGTCCCCTGGCGGCCGCGGGGCTCAGCCAGGCCCGGGAAGTGATCGCGCCGAAGGGGCCCCCCGGGCCGGATGGGCGAAGCCCCCGCGGCAGCCTGCCCCTCGTCTCCTCCTCTTCTTCCCCTCCTCTTGACCTCACCCCTTCCCTTCTTCCTTTTCCTCCTCTTCCTCTCTTTCTCCCTCCTCCTTTTTCTCCTTCCTGGTTCCTGCAGTTTGTCTTTTGAATTAATCTATTTAAACATTTAAATAGGTTATAGTTTCACATAATTCAGGTATTTAAAAAAGAACTACTCAAAGGCCTACGGTGGAAAGTCTTCATCCCAGAAAAACTGTCAGCCAAATCCCCAAATTGAGGGACATTCTACAAAGTACCTGACCAGTACTCCTCAAAACCGCCAAGGTCATCAAAACCAAGGAGAGTCTGAGAAACTGTCACAGCCAAGGGGGGCCTGAGGAGACATGACCATGGAGTGTAATGTGGGGTCTCACATGGGATCCTGAAACAGAAGAAAGGCCATCTGGTGAAAACTGAGGACATCTGAATCAGAATGGACTTTAGTTAATAACGTATCAACATTGTTCATTAATTGTAACAAACGACCCAGACGAATGCAAGATGTTAATAACATGGGAAACTGAGTGCGGGCTTTATGGAAGCTCTCACCATTGCAATTTCTCTGTGAATCTAAAACTGTTCAAAAAATAAAGTTTATTTTTTCAAGTCTTCATCTCACCTCTGCCCCCAACCATGCAGTTTCCGTCGCTCAACGTATTAATCCTTGATCTTAGTGTTTTGTGTATCCTTTTAGAGACTCAGTGTGCAAATACTAGCAAATATAAACATCCCCCCTTTTTACACAAATAGCACGTCCCATACTCAGTTCTGCAGTCGTCCTTCACTCATTTCATATTACAACATAGAGCGTCCCTTGGTTTTTGTTTACAGCCTGGACAGACTGTCATTCCTGTGGCCAGTTCCCTGTGGATGGACACTTGGGCTGCTTCCAACTTTTTTTTTCCCATTCAAACACGACTTAAGGGCCGGGCGCGGTGGCTCACGCCTGTAATCCTAGCACTCTGGGAGGCCGAAGAGGGTGGATCGCTTGAGGTCAGGAGTTCGAGACCAGCCTGAGCAAGAGCAAGACCCCATCTCTACTAAAAATAGAA
>CM052438.1:35289877-35348431 GCA_028533085.1 Varecia variegata
CCGGGAGGCTGAGGCAGGATCGCTTAAAGCCCATAAGTTTGAGGTTGCTGTGAGCTAGGCTGACGCCACGGCACTCACTCTAGCTCGGGCAACAAAGCGACTCTGTCTCAAAAAAAAAAAAAAAAAAAAGACAAACACGACTTCGGGGAATAACCGTGCACGTGGCTTGCCAGTCGTGGGATTGCCAGACCCGCGAGTGGTTTGTTTGTAACTATAGTAGACAGGACCCGGAGATCTGAGTGGAACTGCGACATCTGGGTGACAACCAAAGTCCGCAGTCCACAGGGGCCGCCTCAGCAACCTAACCCTAGATCGTCGCTCCTGTGCGGATTCCCGCGGGGGGAGTGTGGGCGGCAGCGTCCCCGAGGCTGGGGAAGGTCGCGGGGTTACCGCCGCGGACCGTGGGGGCGGGGAGCCTCCAGAGGGCGGGTGCCCAGCACGAGATCCGGGGGCGGGCAACCTGCCCCACCCCCTACTCCTCCTTCCTGGCCCCTCGCTCCGCTGCTCCCCCTGCTGCACCTGGCCCGAAACGCCCACTCCTTCCCGCTCTGGGAGGTCGGGCAGGGTCGGGCAGCCCCCACTCCTCCACCGTCCAGTCCAGGGGGCTCACCCTAAATGCAGCGAGATTCCCCTTCCCGCCTAGGACGGCTTCCTCCCCCCACCCCCAGCAATTCTGGTGCCTGCTGTCCAGATACTATTCTCTCCACCTCCTTATACTGCTATTTGCCCCCTTAACAACCCACCTTACCTCCCAAATTCTGGGCGATTTTAAAAATTCCCCTCAACATTTTCTAGGGCAAAACCAGATCAAACAGAGACGTTGGCATAATTGTACAGCGAATATCCGATCCCTCCACCGTGCCCCCCTGACGTCCTTCTGTCCGTCCGCCCGTCCTCGCTCGGACCCGCTGGTGTTCGTCCCTAATTTACTTTTTCTTTTTTTTTCTGGAGACAAGAGTCTTGCTCTGTTGTCCAGGCTGGAGTGCCATGGCGTCAGCCTAGCTCACAGCAACCGCGATCCTCCTGCCTCAGCCTCCCGAGTAGCTGGAACTAGAGGCATGCACCACCATGCCTGGCTAATTTTTTCTATATATATATTTTTAGTTGTCCAGATAATTTCTTTCTAGTTTTTAGTAGGGAAGAGGGGGGGGGGGTCTCGTTCTTGCTCAGGCTGGTCTTGAACTCTTGACCTCAAGCGGTCCTTCCGCCTCGGCCTCCCAGAGTGCTAGGATTACAGGCGTGAGCCACCGCGCCCGGTCCCTAATTTACTTTTATAAAGGTGAAATTTATGTACCGCGAAATATACAAATCTTCAGTGTGCCATAGTCTGGCTGATTTTAGATAGTACGTGTAAGAATAGTTTTTTAATACTTACGTATTTTAACATGTATTGGGAAAAAAACCCTTACCCGTTTCCATTGAAGATAGTGACATGAAGTTTCCTTTAACAATGAATGTATTTAAATGAGTTCATGTAAAGGGTTGGGAGACGGTGGGAGAAAGGGAAGGGACCACCCAGGTGCAGAGGCTATGGCCTCAGGTGCCCTGTCCCGAGCCCAGACGCCTCCAAGAAGAGTGGCCCCGGCCGAGGAGCTCTGGGTGGCTGTGGAACCTGGGGCGCCGGGACGAGGCTGGGGACCCGCTGGGTCAGGCGTATGCGGCGGGGGCCGGAGCAGCGTGCCTGTGTGTCTGTGTTTTCAAATCATTATGCATCTGCGCCTCCGCCCCAACTCCTCGAGGCTGGCACTGTCCCAGTCAACGTAGCACCCAGCACCCAGTACCTATTAAGTACCTAGTAAGTGTTTCACGACCTCACGAGTGTGCAAACGCTTTAGGAAATCCTCAATGACCCCCTGCCGTGGGCAGCGTTGGCAAGCTCTTCGTGGTGTTTGTTGATTGATAAACAGGCGGAAGAAGACCGGAGGGCAGATGTACGGATCCAGAGGGGCGCCGGAGACTTAAGATTCCAAATGTCCGGGGTCAGAAATAAGGCGGTTGTAGAAATGAAACTGCGCATGCGCAATTGGACCGCCGCGCAGCCTCATTAGTTTCTGGGTGGAAAAGCTTCCTAGGTGCCTCGTTAGCGCAGTAGGTAGCGCGTCAGTCTCATAATCTGAAGGTCGTGAGTTCGATCCTCACACGGGGCACAATACTTTTGTTCGCTCTCCGTCCTTACTCCTGCCAGAAAGATGGGTTTTGTTTGCTCGTCCAAGCTGGGGGCTAAGGTTAAGGGGGGACTTAGGGGAAAGGCTTTCCTGGGCCGACTGAGCCCAGGACCCCCTGAGGAAGCAATCTGCCAACGCCACCCTAGTTCTGCTGCCGGGCGTGCACAGGAGGGAGCGCCCGTCAGGGCCTGGAGCTACCCCTGCACCATCCGTTCTGCTCTGGAGCACGGGCTGTCGTGGTGACGCGCACGGCCCCCCCCCCGGTTAGGCGGGGAGCCCCGGTGCTGACAGTCCAGGAGGGCGCGGCGACCGCGGCCGAGTTCCAGGCCCTCTAGTGAAGGCAGCAGAGGAGTGGCTTGGGAACACGGTCTGGGGCCGCGGAGTGCGGGCGGGGAGGTGGGCAGGATTGATGAGAGGTCAGATAGTGGAGGGCACTGAACCCATCGTGAGGAGTTCGGGCTGTGGAGCTGGGAAGTGGCGGTTCACGATGGGGTCCAGGGGACAGGGCTCCCAGAGGAGTCACGCAGGGGGCATACCACACGCCAGGGGCTGTGTGCAGACTGCATCTGAAACAGGTGCTGCGACTGCAGTCCTCACCTGTTAAGTTCCTGATATCCAGTCATTCTCGAAGATCCATCTCCTTTCAGCACAGGTCAAACAGCAAGTTAAATTGGGATGGGATAGCCATAACTAGCCCTTCATCTTTCAGCTTTGGGGATGGTGGCACTGATCTCTACAATGCCCCCAGGGATAATTGCGATAATATTTTATACTATTTCATTCTTAGGCACAGTGCAGTCAATTATCAGTAGCTCCAAATCCTTTAATACTACTACTTCCCTGCTGCCTTTGACTGTAAATGGGTATCTAGTAGATTAATGCTGCCACTTGGCCTCTGCTACCACTAAGTCTCATTGCCCTCACTGAAACCAGCGAGCATATCAGTGGTAGCATCTCTAACCATCACATATGGTTCATTACAGGAGCCACCACAGAGCTTTTCAGTTTTGCAGGTACTCCCTCACTCAGGGCCTTCATGAAGGAAGTGTCTTTTGGGCGCAGAGCAGTGAGAAGGCCACGTGATAAATCCACTCCCACATTCCTATCTCCCTAAGCCTTAGGATACCTTCATCTACATCATGCTGGGGAAATTCTGGCATCTCAATCTCATTAAATAGAGCCCAACATTGAGTCTCCATTTCTGTCAACTACCCACGTGAACTACAGAGCCACTTCCAGTTGCATGAGTGTGGCAGTTAGCAATTCATGGCATCTCAGCTCCAAACTCCCTCTTCAGTGCCTGCTCTGCAATGCCGAACTGCACTCTTCCAGCATTTCTCCTACGGTGCATGACGTTGAGGTGTCAGCAGAGGCTGCTGGAGGATGCCGCAGGAGGAATGGGGCTCCTCTTTCTGGCTCCAATCTGCTGTTTTGCTTACTTTTGTCCTGTTTCAAGGCCCATTAACGGTGCATGTGCACTGAGGACATCCAGTGGTGCTCTGCCCCAGCCATGTGCCCAGGGCACACACACTCTCTTCAGGCCTTCATGGTCCCAGCCCAATGACCACTTCACTGGAGTCCTCACAATATGGACACTGGCATCTTCCAGGTCTCATGCCCGCAGCACCACCCCGAAGCGCTCTGAGCATCTGCCGGCCAGTCTTGGTTTGCCTGTGCCCAAGGGTGGTTACCTGTGGCCCTCTGAACATGGACAATGTGCACGCCGGGCTATACTCCACCCCGACAAGCAGGGGCCTGATGCTCGGACTCCCTGTGCACTGCCACCCACCAGCCTTGGATTGCCTGTGCCCAGGAGAATTGTTTCTTGCTGCCTGGGAATGTGGACTAGCTGTGGCCTGGACAACTCTGAGACTCTCTCCAATAACCAGTGGGCTGCAATCCCCTTCTCTGATGAGGTCTGAACCTGAGCCTTGAGGAGGGAGAGGTCTCCCTTCCAAGTTCATCTTTCCTTGAGTTCTCTCCCTCAGTGCTAGGTAATCTTTAGAGCTCTCTATCTTTATAGTTGCTCCCTGTCATAGTTTAGTATGTCTTTATATTAAACTTTACCTGTTCAAATTGTTGTGTGGTTTGTCTTCTGATTGGACCCAGACTGATAAAATGAGATTAAACATTAAATCCAGACCCTCTGCTAAATGTACCTAGTCCTTATTAAGCACCCAAGTCCCAATTAATTTATTAATAAATTAAGCCTTATGCAGTCCTTGCAGTCATCAACTGCTGTAACAGTCAACATGTAATCACTGTGGAAAGGCCTTCAGCAAATGCTCAAATCTTGCTCAACATCAGAGCTCATACAAGAGAAAAACCCTATCAATGTAAATAAATGTGAAAAGGCCTCTAACCAAGTAATAACTTATTCAACACCATGGAATTCATACTGGAAAGACAACACTCTTTTAGTCAAATGTGGAGAGGGATTTGGCTGAAGCCCAACATTCAGCCAACATGGTACAATCTGCACCAGAGAGAAACCTTATGAATGCAATAAATATGAAAAGGTGGGCCTTTAATGACCACTATTCTTTAACAAAGTCAAGGGAATACTGGAGAGAAACTTTTTGAATGTAGCCAGTGTGTAAAGAATTTTAGCCAAGCTCAACTCTTATTCAATTGAAGTAAGATTGAGGATATAATGTCAAGAAGCAGGAAGAGATAATCAGAAATGTATTTTATATATTTCATTAAATGTGATAACCTTTGAAATGCCAACCAAACACACAAGACCAAAGAGATTCAGCCAAGTATCTGAAATCTGCTAAGGCAGTGACTTCTTCAAGATTATCATTGGGAGAAATGTAGGCTTAGAAAACTGGAAGAATGTGATAAAGAGAACTTCTTCATTGGTCGAGAGTATTCATAACTCACTTTCACTTAATGAACAAAAACTTTTTAAAATAATGAACTATTATAATACTATTAATATATTAAAAAGAGGGTTTTTTTTGTGTGTGTTTATGTGTAGCTGCAAAACCAATTTGAGTAGATGTAAATTCTAGTAAAAGAGGACCTGAAACAGAGGTAAAAACCCTGGCAACAGACAGCTGATTCTGGCTGGCAGAATCACGTATTTTAGAATATGAATGCTTTTAGGTGAGCAAGCAATTTCTAGTTCACCAAAGTTCCCATCTGTGACTCCTGTTGCCAAACACACACCACTTTGGCCCATGAAGGGATGTCTGTAAGCAACTGAAAACAGAAAATTAGGCTGAGAAAACTACTCTTGGGAAACCAATGCCTTGCATAGTGCCAGGATATCATTTTAGGACTCTGCCTACTGGATAAAAGAAAGCACTCTGCTTACTGCAAATATTTGGTTCAACATAAGATTATGTCTTGTGATCCCAGAAAAAAATTACTACTATGTATTGCACACTTACTATATACTATATATCAAGCACTGGACCAGGAACTTTATACACATGAGCTTATTTAATCCTCATATCAAGCTCATGAGCTATTTCTACCTTCCTTTTAGAAATGGGGAGAGCAAGGTTTGTGAAGTCATGAGCAGCCCTGCTGTGCTGTGAGGCAGAGAGAGGGAGAGAGACGGAGAGCTGTTGGTGCTGCCAGGAGAAGCTGGAGAGGCAGGGTCAGAGATGGGGAGGCTATGAGTACAGTGGGGTCACTGCAGAGAGGAGGTCCTGCTACCGGGGGTTGGGAAGACTGGAATTTAGGCCAATCCACACTGTCAGTGCTCCACAGTTGCTCCTGAGATCTCTCAGTCCGGGTTGTATAATTGTTAAGATCGTTTTCCTATTTCTCCATTTATCTTTAAAATAAACCCTCATCGACTAAAGTCACTGAAGTTTATGCTGGTCTTTGCAACCTGAAAGCCTAACATAACTTTAATAGTTTCCAAACATTTTTATTGTGAAAAGTTTAAGAAGCCATTTACAAGCCAAAAATTAGAATTAAATAAAACACATAATCATGGATACATTTTCCTGTACAAAAGGCTGATCTTTATAGGAATTTTAAATAAATAATCTAAAAATCAGTGTCATTGATTGCAAAATAGGTATCTCTGTGACTATCTTAAGGCAACACGCCTTCTATGTAGCCAAAAGACCAGGGGTTTGACATCTGTTACGAGCCTGGGCGGTGAGTCTCTGGCGAAGATTTCTCACTTTCTTGATAAGATCCTGTCCCGTAGTGTCCCATTCTATTGTTCTTTGATTGAAAGAAACTTGAAAACAAAATTTAAAATTAAAAAAAGTTGAATTTTCTGATGTTAGCAATGATATAGCATTTAAAGATAAACGTGTTGTAAAAATCAGTAATGAAATGAATATTCTAAAAACCAAATTTCTTGAACAAAAAGCTGAACATTACCTGGCCCTACGTGGTTTCTTTTATAAGCTAAATATTTATTAGTTGAACTGGATGAATGCTACCAGAGAACTTATCTGCTTTTGGTGACTTAGCATTTTTAAAATTTAGGATACAAACAATCTTAAATTAGGAAGAAAGTTTGTCTAAGACAGAATTTGAGTTCTTTGCAACAGTAAGCTTCCTTACTGTAATCTTTAATGGCAATGAGAAAAGGCATTCCAAGTCACCAAACTGTGAAATGCATACCAGGACTACTTTTCTAATAATTAAATAGAAATAAATGCTTTTAATATCAGCTAATACTGGGAGAGTCCGGAATCAAGATTAAAATATTACAGTGAGTCCAAGAGTTAACAGCCATTTCATACTGATTTAGAGGGGCTAGTGAATCCTGCAATTTGAAAAGAAAAAAAAAATCACCTTAAAAATATACTTCTTTGTAATTTAGATATATATTCAAAGAGTCAGCCTCAATTTCTAAAAAAATTATTTTTTCCCTAAAGGAATACAACTTTTATACTTTTTGTTTTGCTGACAAATAACCTAAACTTACCAAATTTCCTCCACTCCATTTTGAAATTTAGAATTATCCAGTTAAAAATTTAAGTTCTGATGTGTCAGAATAAAGAATAATTGAGAATCTCTTGTATTTCATTTGACTCACAAATGCTTTTTGGTTTAATTCATATTCTAGCCCAGAAATTTATAGATGCATATAAAAGTATGAATTAGTAAAAATATTTTACAAACACTAGAATGTCATGGCCTGTTATTAGATACATTTCTTATAAAGCTTGCCTTTTTGGGACCTTGTATAAAAGTTTATTCTTCTAAAAGATCTCAAAAGACCTTGTTAACTTCTGCTTCATCTATCTGGCAGCTTTATTTAAAAAGTTGGTTGAAAGAAAGTCTAATAGTCTCCTGTCCCCTTCTCCTCCCTTTTAAAATAAATATGCTTTACTGGGAAAATTCTTAGCTTCTTTCTGGCCAAATGTTGTGATTACATTTCTGTAAGATGTTTCCACCCTGTCCCTTCCAAAAATAAACAAAAGCCCCAGTGAATCAAGTCTGGGGGTCCAAAGGCAACTCATCAGCACAAAGCCATTTGCCGTCAGCAGTTCTGCCACGGGCTGGCCCAGATTCCATCAGACTGCCCAGAGCAGACACACGTTTTCAATGGTTGTTGAGGGAGCCCAGCCCATGTGAACAGAGTCAAGAAAATTCAATTCTGTAATAGCTTTGAAAAATAACCCAGCAATTTTTTTTACACATGGCTGTCAAAAGAGTTATGAATCTCATATTACCAATTTAGTTAGTGATAGACTTCTGTTAGAGCCTCCAACTATTCTTTGGGGCAGCAGTGCTGGTGCTAAAGACACAGAGAGGCATTAGTGATATTCAGTAATTTCCTCTACTTGAAATTTGGTCTATATCCCAGTTTTTCTCCCAGCTGAAAATATGAGAGCATCTTGCTGTCTCCATTTTGGCATTTCCACTATCAATGCCCTGGGAAGATGGCATCCACATTCTATAAATATAATTCAAGCCACAATTTTGCTAACTACTGCTAAAATTAAAATGACAGAAGCATCCCCAACTCATGGATATTAAAAAGTAAAATAAAATAAAATGACAGAAGAAATCTTTCTTGCTTATCAACTTACTGTGTGCTGAGGGATCCATTTCAGAAATGTCATTTAACTGTGAGGTTCTAGGCAAACAGCTTGAGGCCACCTGTTCATTTTGGAACCTTGGTGCTTCTGTTATAAAAGCGAGGAGTTAAAGAGGATGTTTGGGAGTGAGTTATTAATTCCAAATGGTCCCTAGCAAATTAAAATTGCCAAGGATGGTTAAAAACAAAACTCCCTTTTTCTTTTCTACTATTCTGAGAAAAATGCTGGAACCATTCAAAAGACAAGAGAAGTGAAGTTAGTGAGAATTAAGAGCTGAGCTGAACTTTTTTCTCGATTGGAGCTCTGTGGTATTGCTACCCCCTCGAACACCTGGGCTCAGCCTCCTGAGTAGCCGGGATTACAGGTTTGGGCCACCATGTCCAGCTGGAGCTCTGTTTTTTTTAACAGTCCTCCCTCCTCAGTTCACCCTTTCCCTCCAAAAAAATGGTAACCAGTGATTACCTTTTGGTTGAGCAATAATTTGAATAAAAGTGCTGAAATACACCTCAAGGATTTATTCATAACAGATCACATTAAAAGAATGACTCTGTACTACCACAAAGAGAAAGGCACCCGTGGACACTCACCTTTATTACACGGATTTTCAGCATGTTCTACAGCAGCGCTTATCTCCCGATTTAAAAACTGCTTTCTAGATGCATCTGACAGAGCAGCAGCTTTCTTTTCTGATCTCAAACAAAACGCTTTTTCTTCAGCTTCCTTCCACTAAATATAAATAAATGGGGAAAAAAAGATCACATAAAAATTGTGGTAATGCACGCTCCTACAGTGGAACATTTTCTCTATTCCACGTTCCTTATACCCCCAGCGGGTAACTGGAGTGTCTGTGTTGGCCCAAGACTAGTGAAGAATACTGAAAGCAGAGGCAGGTTTTATGTATTGCTCAGTACCTCAGAGTGCCACAAAGCACACATCTACATCTCAACCGGGGTTGAAACAGTAATTCATTTCGATAAGTTTCAAATCTCAAATCTTATGAGGGTCAGCTAGTTTTGTCTTAATGGCAATTGAGTTGTATTTAATGTGAATGCTGTACTTTAATAATAAAGTCTACAAAATTGAGAGAATGAATTCTTTGCCCAGCTGTGGTCCACATGATGACCACAAGGAAGTATTAGCCCTTATTTTCTTCTCCATAAAATAAGAAAATAATAATCCTAAAATTAGCTCAGAGGATAACTAAAATAATAAGTTTAAAATACTACACAACTCCTAAAGTTGGCCAATGTGCTAGAAATGTTACAGCTTTTAGATGGAAACACATATATAATTTTTCTATGTTATAGAAAAACTAATGCATTAAATAACAGAAACCTTAAAGAATCACAAAACAGAAATGCCTGCAAGGACCACAGAGATCCACCCGTTTTGTATTACCGATTAGTAATACTGAGCCTGAGTGATTTCCCAAGGCCACTCGGTAGTCAAGTTAGCTTGAGAACCCAGGACACCAGACACAAAGAAGGATTTCTGCATAACATGAAAAGCCCTTAAAACGATTCTGTCTACTCTCAGAAGCACCACTTTACCGAAAGTACAGTAGCACCTAATTTTACACAGTGTAGCACTAGTGTCAGCAAGCCTTTTCTTAACGAGGCGGGCTTCCACCACAATTTCCCAGAACAGCCTCAAGGTGTTCTGGGAATCACCTCCATTCTCCCTAAGCCCGTCTTTCCTTTCCTAGAAGGGAACGGTAATAAGACAGGGCCCCAGGCCACTGGGATGGGGTAGGAGGAAAATGAACCTGGAATAGTGACTGGAAGGAAATACACTGTAAGCAGCTGTCATTCAGAATGGGCATTATGATATAGCATCAGAAAGAAGAATGAACTAAAGCCAGTTGTCTAGGATCTTGATCTCTCCCCAGCTCTTCGGCATCTTTAGCAAAGTACACGGTATCTGTGATAATTAACTACAAAGCATAGGTCCCAGAGTTGTTGGGAGGATCAACCAAAAGATCCATCCTCTGATTCTTCTTTAGGAATAGAATCTTAATTTTATTTGGGATGATAATACTCCCAGCTAAAAATACTACTTTTCCCAGCATCCTTTGCAGCCAAATGTGGCTAGAAATATCATATGGGACTCCTGGAAAGGAGTTAAAAAGGAGATGACTCAGATTAGAGGTAGAGTACTTTATGCACTTGTGTCCTACCCTCTTCCTGCTGCCTCGATGGATGTGACGGCTGGAACTCCAGCAGTCATCTTGGATGGTAAGGTAGCCTCGAGAATGAACCCCATCCACCAAGAAGTAGTGCAGAAAGTTTGAAAGATGTCATTTACCTGATGACCCTAGGGCCACAACATTAAATCTGGACTGCCTATGCCCGGACTACCCTTCTATCCTGTTTATAGTCACTGTTATTTTGGGTTTTGTTACTAGCAGCTATGCACAATTTCTACCTATTCAAAATCTTTTACATTGTAAGTATAAAAAATCAGATAAAGTAGTAATATTATTCAATTAGCCAGAAGAAATTCAGGAAGCTGAGAAGTTGAGGCACACTAATGTAAAGAGAAAGGTGCTCAATCATTTTAGATAGCATCCATATTATATGACTTCTCTGGAAAACACCTATTAGATTATCTTTTCCAACAAAAATGATTTGGTTTGATGCTTTTGCCATCTGCCTATGTTCTATTTCAAAATTTCAATGCTTAATATAATAATAATAATAAAAAGCTTATAACACTATTACCTTCTTGGCTTCCTCCTCCAACATTGCATTTAATACCTCTGTTTCTTTCCTTCTGTTTTCCTGAAGGAGTCTGGCTACTTCCTGGTAACATTTGCTTCGCTGTAGATCATCACATTTTTGTTTATGTAAAGTTTGAATTTTCCAGTCATTATTTAGGCATGCTTGTTCAGCTTTTGCCATATTTTCTTTAATTATCTAAAAAAAAATTATAAATATCAGAAACAAGGTCAGACTACATAAAATTATGGTACATCCATTCAATGTATCCAAGTGCCTAGGGCAGTTGTTCAGAACGCCGACTGAATATTAGAATCACCTGGGAGTGTTTCAAACAAACTGACATCTGGGCCCCACCACAAATCAATTTTAAATCAATCTCTGGGGTGGCTGGATTGTATACCAGTCCTGTAAAAAAAAATAAATAAATAAAAAGCTCTCTAGGTGATTCTAATGTACAGCCAAGGGTGAAAACTTCTAAGCTAGGGGATGGGTAGGATTGAACAATTTCCATGTTTTCAACAATTTGAGGAGTCAAAAGAGCCCATTTTAACAGACTAGACAAAAGCCTGTAAGAAAAAAACGGTGGAGTATTTTGGAAGAATCAGCTAAGAGATTGTTGTAGAACAGAAGGTCTCTACCTGACGTTATGCCTGGTTTTTGGAACAGGGCCAGACCCAGAGACAAACCCATTTAACATTTTGTCACAGAGGTAATAGAGAAAGTTCTTCTTTGAAAGTCTCAATTTCTATTTCAATACACTTGTCAGCATTTCTGAAAGGGTACTCCATAACAAACTCTCTAAAATAAATTTGGGGAATTTTCTTAAAGATTCACGATATACAATATCCTCAAATTTGGCATGAAACATACCTAACTTTAAGACAGCATTTCCAACACTTATTTGACCACCCCCCATATTACTGAATAATATATTCCACAGAATACACTTCGGAAGTGCTAGCTTATATACAATGCAGGGACCTGATGTTTTGTAATTTAATCTACTCAGGGATGATTTCTTAGGCAGAACAGAGTAGGATAATATCATTAGTAAAGGTACTATTCTTTTGTATTTTCTTGTAAGTCTTAAAATTTCAAAGGGTATGAAAAATATATGTCTATGACTGTCCATGGAGTAAGCACACTGTAAATAAAAGAAAGCAATGTGAGACAGGAACTGTGACAATTGAAGCAAATTAATTAACTCAACTTTACAGTTTAACTTCAATTTTGCTCTCCTTAAAAGGGTAACAGATAGAAATTCCCCTACTATGTATACACTAAATTTACCATATTTTTACCTTCTGAGTTCGTTGGATCTGAGTTTGATCTGTTTCTATCAGTTTATGAAACATATGTTCTTCAAGATCCACTTTCCGTCTATAGACATCTGCATCTTCTCGAATTTCTTTTGCAACAGCTTCTTGATTTCTGGTAAGATTCTGTTAAAAAAATAATTTGTAAAAAAAATCACTGATTTATATAATAATGCCAGGACACAAAAATGACTTTTTTCTTTTCAGAATAGTCTTATGCACACAAAAACTGCAATCATCTAATTTTCAAAGTAAACAGCAAAGAGTGGTGACATCAGTGAAAATGACAAAGGGCAGATCTCTGAAAATTCTCTCCTCCATAAAAGCACTGAGAACACTGACACAAACTGACAAAATCAACTTTTTCAGAATTCTGGAAATTAACTGAAGGCTTGTAGCAATCTGGGAAGCACTTATTCATAAAAATGACAGAATCTCAGTAAGAAGAACAAGCTCTATAACATTTTCACTTATGTTATTCCTATTCCCACCCCACTCCCAAGACTGGCCCTTGACCAGCTGCTGGGAGATAATCTCTAAACCCTTAGAATACCCTGTCTGATACGAGTGTCTTTGTATACCTGGGGATTTAGGCCATGCCAGGTAGTATATGCCAACAAGGTGACTTGGTAGGAGCCATGGGCCATGCTATATGCTACTTACTATATTTGACCTCTGGAGAGGCTGGAGAGAAAGTAACTAAAGTCAGCCACGTGGGTACTCCATGCGTACGTGATCCCCAATAAAACCCTGGACACAAGGCTTGAGTGGGTTTGCCTGGTGGGCAATACTTGTACATGTTATCAAACATCTTTGCAGGGAAAATTAAGTGCTCTCTGTATAACTCGACTGGGGGAGGAAAACTGGAAGCTTCTGCCTGGTCTCCCCTGGACTCTACCCTATGTGCCTTTTACCTTCATTGATTTTAATCTGTATCCTTCTGGTGTAAGAAAATTTAACCATGAATATAAGAGTTTCTCTTGAGTTCTGACAGTTCTAGTGAATCAATGAACCCAAGGGTGGTCATGAAGACCCCTGACACAGATATATACGTATTAGCTCATTTAATCCTCAAAGCAATCTTTGCAAGACTAGTATTATGCCAGGGAGAAGGCGCATATGTGTGAAAGAGAGACAAGAGACAGCAAGTAGACCGGACAAAACAAGGTCCCAGAAGATGATGAAAGGGTAGGATCTGGATTACAGGTCAGTATTCACTTATTTGTTTCTTTTGTTTGTGCTTAGTTTTATTTTTTTGTTCAAAAATTTTATTTAAATTAGATATGAAATGTTGGGCTTGTATAGAGGTAATCATAATATTGTCTATTTTCTGGGACAATTTCTTTAGAAATAGACACATTTAATCAACTAAGTGTAAGAGATAAATTGGACAGGTAAAGTATTAATCATTAAAGCTAATTTGGAAAAGGTAGTAGCAGCACATTATATCTAACTGATTAGATAAATTTCAGGATTTCATAAGTTAGTTTTGTTGAGTAGTTTAACTCTTCTCTGATCCTACTGGTTTGCTTAAACAAACACTTCCTTCGAGTGATAGCAAAAAGGGATCAATAAACATTTAAATTTGCCTTCTGATCTGACACACAGAAAGAAACTCAGCATAACTTCTGTGGCATTCCTGCCAAAAGTGCATAACTTCAATCTTATGAAGAAACAACAGATACATATGCTAATTAAGGGACATTCTACAAAATATTTGGCCTATATGCTTCAAAAAACATCAATGTCATGAAATACAAACAAAGATTCAGGAATGGTTCTCATTTAAAGGAGACTAAAGAGGCTGGGCGCAGGGGCTCACGCCTGTAATCCTAGCACTCTAGGAGGCCCAGGAGGGAGGATTGCTTGAGCTCAGGAGTTTGAGACCAGTCTGAGCAAGAGTGAGACCCCATCTCTACTAAAAATAGAAAAATTAGCTGATGTCATGGTGTGTGCTGGTAACCCCAGCTACTGGGGAGGCTGAAGCAGGAGGATCCCTTGAGCCCAGGAGTTTGAGGTTTCGTGAGGTATGATGACGCCACTGTACTCTACCCAGGGCAACAGACTAAGACTCTGTCTCAAAAAAAAAAGAAAGGAAACTGAATCTCACTCTCATCCTCTTCATATTAAAATAAAAAGGAAAGAAAAAAATAAAGGAGACTAAAGAGGCATGACAACCAAAAATAGATAATCTTAGATTTTCTTTTGCTTTTAAGGACATTTTTAGGACAAGTAATCAAATCTGAAATACATCAGACAATATTATGTTAATTTCTGATTGTGATAATTGTATTGTGGTTATGTAAGAAGATTAACTAGTTTTAAGAAATATACGCTGAAGTATTTAGGGGTAAAGGAGCATCATGACAGCAACTTACTATTAAACAGTTCAGGGAAAAAAAGCATGTGTGTATATGTGAGAACGATAAAGCAAACTTAGCAAAAAATATTGGAAATTCTTGGTATTTTCCTTGCAAATTTTCTGTTAATTCTGAAATTATGACCCCTGATTGCCAATACTCCTCACTCCAAAAGAAAATATAGTAAAATGCAAACTTTAGCTTAGTCCAGATGAATTACATCTAATTCAAAATCACAGGAGAGTTAGCAAAACTGTAAATCCCTTGCCTAGTTATAGAAAAAATTCAGTGTGGGAACTTAAAGTGTTATAGATATGAATGGAGAATGGAAGCTATATGTTTTGTCTTATTTAATGTGGACAACAATCATATGTTTACCTGTTATGAATTAGCAGTTATCACTAATTTCAAACTCAAAGTCTGATTTTAAGAGGGCTGAAGGAAGTGAAAACTTACGGTTTCAACACTGAATAAGCAACAAAATATTTTTCCCAAATAATAAAAATTTATAACAACAAAACTCCTTTTTCTAGTGTCTTGAAAACTAAATTGTATGTACTATGCAGATATTTGCTGATTTGATTCCAGAAGATTCAAATTTAAAGTACTTTGTAGCTCTCACAATATTTACCTTTCAAGATCCTTGTGAGGTACTGGGATAATTCTGCAGTAACTTTACACAAACATAGGATAACTTAGTAAGATGGTAAAAGATGCTGATGCAAAATCTGGGACTTACATCTGGTGCTTTAGACACCAGACTAAGCTGCTAACAGAAACACAAATTACAGAATTACAACAAACTGTATATTCAGACATTTTGGCTATCTTACAATCCTAGATGACACTATATTCTGCTTAAGAAGGGAATAAAATGAACATTTAAAAATGATCAGCAAATACAGTATAAAAAGGGTTTGCAAAAACCTTGCTTTTCTTAGTCTGTAAATAACTGATTTATACCTTCTCATAAAGTCTTTTTTGTAGTTCAAGTTCCAGCTGTCTCATTTCCAGGTCTTTGGCTGTGGTAGCAATTTCTTGATCTCTCATATGTATCTATGACCGAACAACAAACTATGAATACCAAAAAGAATTTACAGAATAATAAAGATTTAGTAATTTTGTAATCTGAACAATCACTAACAGTATTTAAAATAACAGGAATTGGGACTGGGTGCAGTGGCTCAAGCCTGTAATCCTAGCACTTTGGGAGGGCAAGGCAGGTAAGGATCCCTTAAAGGCCAGGAGTTCGAGACCAGCCTGAGCAACACAGCGAGATTCTGTCTCTACAAAAAGAGTAGAAAAATTAGCCAGGCATGGTGGTGTGCACCTGTAGTCCTAGCTATTTGGGAGGCTGAGGCAGAAGGATCCCTTGAGCCTAGAAGTCTGAGGTTGCAGTGAGCTATGATCAGGCCACTGTACTCTAGCCTGGGCAACAGAGTGAGACCCTGTGTCAAAAAAGAAAAAAAAGGACTCAGGTTTTTGAAACCAGAGTAACTGACAACATATTAATATTCACTACAAAACCTGGGAATAAACCCTCAAAGTTAAATTTAATTTTTTAAAGAAGAAACCATAATTACCATATGGCCATCTATCCAGACTGGGAGAAGAGATGGCAGTTCTTATCGTATTATGGTAACCAATATTATGAGGTAGAAAAACTTGAGCAATTTAAATTTGGGGTAGATAAAAACATAGAATGTTTAATCTTATTAAATATAACATTTATAAGGCTCTTTTTGATTAAACTTCTATACTTTTATAAATTTGGTTTGACAACTAATAACTCCAGGTTCAAATTTACTGGGGACTCTTCAACTTGCATGTGTTCTGCTCCAACTTAGTTAATTTAGAGTTCACGATGTCCAAAATTTGATTACTTGGAAGCTTTTTACTCGAGGGTTTGGATAAGGCACTCACTAGACTAAAGAATCTTAGAAATCATGTTAAAGATTTGGCTATCTAAAACCTCAATTATTTTTAGGGGTGAGAATAAAGTACAAGATTATGTGTTTCAAACAAAACAACAAAAACTATAACCAATCAGCTATCTGTCCTCATTCATTTATTGAGCAAACATTTAATGATTGCATTACTACCTGCATTCATAAGATAAAGTGCTAGATATTGTCAATTATGGTAAAAGACATGCTATCAAATACCTATAAAAGGAGAAACAGTAAAAATGAGAATATAGTTGAATGTGCAAAGATATATATCCAAGGGGTAAAAGAAAACATAGACCAGGGACCAGTTCAACTTAAGGAAGTTACTGGCAAAGTGGCCAGCTCAAAGGGGGAGATGTTTATTTGTGTGAAGCAAGAGTAGTAATAATGCCAAGAGGTGGAGGAGAGGTTTGGCATAGCATATAATGCTTTTTAGGAATTTCAATTACACAAGCTCTTTTGCTTATGAATTTTCAGAGATACAAACAGCTATGTGCCAGAGCAAAAAACAGATCAGTTTTGCTTGCTGCTAACAGAGGTTTGCAGTCAGAAGTACGTGTCACTTTGGACTTAAACAGTCTTTCTTGGTGGAGACTGAACTGTGAGAGGAGCTTTTGCAGTTTGGCAGTGTCAAGAGCACAACATCACAACAGGCAGCTGAAAGGACGGGAGGCTGGAAGAGTAGGCAGAGGCCAGATCATGTTGCTCAAAGGATTTTATAGGATTCTTGGACCAAAAAATGCCTTCTCTTATCGCAAAGTGGTTTGGAATAAAGACGGAGTTCTGAGCCTGTATTACTTTTTGGGAAGAACACACACTTTTCTAGATAATGAAATATCAAACTCCTTCACTAGATGAGCTAATTAAAAGGAATCTTAGATTCTGAAAAGCAATGTAAAATTAATTAGCTTTAAACAAAACAAGAAGTATTATGCTATAAAAAGAGATAATAGATTTCTAATACAGGTGAATTAAAAATACTTTAAAAGACTTAAAAAACATTTAGTATTTTATCAAAAGTAGGTTAGAAACTCCCTAAATTACTGTATGAATTCAAGGCAATCCTAATAAAAATTTCAAGAGAATGGGGAGAGGTGGGAATTCAGAGCATGATAAAATTCTCAAAGTTTATTTGGAACGATAAGCATTTGAGAGCACTGAGGAAAACTCTGAAAAGGAAGACTAATGAGGGGAATTAGGCCTAGTTATTAAAACATTACAAAACTACCGTCATTCAAAGAGTGCGGTACTGCCTTAGAAATAGAAAAAGGGAGAAGATCAAGTATATAAGGGAATTTAATATGTAATAACCATCAGTTGGCAAATGACTTTGCTAATATCTAACAAATGGTATTGAAACAACTGACTTGCTTTTTAGAAAGTAAGCTTCATCCCTAATTCATTCCTTACATTCAATTTTCAGACATATCAGGGATTGGCAAACTTTTTCGTAAAGGGTCAGACAGTAAATATTTTAGGCTGTGTGAGTCATACGGTTTCTGTCACCACTATTTACCTCTGCCACAAGCAATCACAGAGGATATGTAAACAAATGAGTGGAAAATGTGTTCCAATAAAACATTATTTGTAAACACTGACATGTGAATTTCCTATATTTTTTAAAATTTAATATAATTTTCATATCATGAAATGTTACTGTCTGATTTTTCAGAACCATTCAAAATGTTATAACCAATTCTAGCTCATGAGCCACACAAAATAGGTGGTGGGCTGGATTAGGCTGGTGCACAGTAGTTTGCCGATACATCAAAAATCAAACGAGAGGAAAACATAAAACTAGAAGAAAATATGCCTATGTGGTAATACAACCTTAGAATGGGAAGGCTTTTCTAAACATGACACAAAACCCAGAAGTCATAAAAAAATTAATAAATTTGATGGTCTAAAAATTATCATTTTGTGCGACAAAAAAACGACACCATAAACATTATTAAGAAACACACACAGACCAGAGGAAAACACTTACAACATAAAACCCTACACTGTATGGCAGCTACATGTGGCTTTTAAAATTGACTAGTCTAAACTTAGTTGTGCTATAAGTGTAAAATGATATTGGATTTCAAAGCCTTAGTACAAAAAAAGGGACAAAATATCTCATTAATAATGTTTTTATACTAATTATATTTTGAAATACTTTGCAAATATACTGAGTTGAATAAAATGTTACTAAAATTAATTTTGCTTGTATCTTTTTACTTTATTAATGTGGCCACTAGAAAACTTAAAATTATATCTGTGCTCACATTTTATTTCTATTGGACAATGCTGCCCCAAATGACACAAAGAGGCCTATCAGTAAGAAAAAGACTAACTTCATAGAAAAATGGACAAATGTTATATGTATATAATTTATCTTCTACAAAAGGAAGATAAATAGCTGAAGAGAAACTCAATCTCACTAGCAAAAAAAAAAAAAGGCAAATTAAAATAGACTATTTGTCACCTGTCTGTGGTGACAAATATTAAGACTGGTGCACTCCAACATTGACTAGACTAGGGTATGGATACTTACTCATACAGTTAAAATATCTTAAACTTTTACTTTTGGAGAACAATTTGGCATAACTTCGAATTTACTTAATAGAAGCATGTGTGCAAGTACTCAAAGATTTATACAATGTAGCAAGGTTTTATTATTTTCAAAACACTACAACTAACCCAAATGTTCAATAGCAAAGATTAAATACACTGTGGTATATTCATACAATAGAATACTATGCAACCACAAAAAAGAGAAACAGACACACATAAAACAATAAGATATTCAATATATATCATTTTTAAAAGCAGGTCACAAAAACAGACTATATGAGAATAATCATCTCATTTTTGTATAAAGGAAAATAGGAGTATAATTATTACCCTATCTATAGACACACACCTGCAAAGCTGTGTAATTTACCATTTTTAAACAGTGTTTATCTGGGGAGAAAATGGAGAAAGTCCATTTTTAACTCCATATATTTTTTACTGGAAATTCTTTCTATACTGGCCATGGATAAATTTTTATATTAAAAAAGAATTATGTCTCCTAATTAAAAATTAATGGTTAACTGATTGATATTTCTATTTTTAGAGAAATAGTTACCAAGGACACTAGTCAATTTGCCTAATTTTCCTGGCATTTCTTAAATATTTAACCATTAATGAAATATAAAAGAGAATAATAATGAAAGGAATAGTAATAAGATTAAGGAAGCTATTTAGTATTGATGTGGACTCTACAAATATTAATTTGAAGGTGCTCATTACACTTAAATGACAGTAAATATAGATGATGTATATTAAGATAATAAACCTTTCTTCCAATTTCATCATCCAGTCTTCTTAGTTCCATTTCTTGTTGATCTTGCTGAAGCTTCAGAAAACGCCTTCTTGCAGCATCTTGTAAGTGTATTTCCTTTATTTTCAGCTCTCTTTTCACAGCAGCTAGTCTTAAATACAAAATACATTATGAGGAACAAATAAAGCATTCCCCAATATGGTTTAATATTTTCTTAATTGCTGCCTGGTACCTACTTTGACAAACTTTTTCAATTTAACTGGTGCCACTGTAACATAACTGTTTATAAAATATAAATGAAAGATGCCCAATTACACAAAGTCCACATTCATGAAGACAAGTGGTCCACATGCAATTGGCTATCATTTTCACACTTAGACTTCTAACAGGACTACCACTCAGATCATTTCAACACAATTGATATCCTTTATTTGAAGGAAGAATGCCAAAAAATATTCCAGTGTTACCGAAGATGATGTATGGTTATCTTTTGAGAATTTTAGAGAAGGCTAATGGCTCAACTCGGTAATTCCTTTTTTTTTTTTTTTGAGAAAGGGTCTTACTCTGTTGCCCGTGCTAGAGTGCATGGCGTCATCATAGCTCACTGCAACCTCAAACTCCTGGGATCAAGCAATCCTCCTGCCTTGACATCCTGAGTAGCTGGGACTACAGATATGCACCACTACACCTGCACCACCACTCCCAGCTAATTTTTCTATTTTTTTGTAGAGATGGGGTTTCGCTCTTGCTCAGGCTGGTCTCGAACTTCTGGCTTTAAGCAATCCTCCCACCTTGGCCTCCCAAAGTGCTAAAATTACAGACATGAGCCACCATGTCAAGCCAGTAATTCTTTTTAACATATACTAGAAATCTATTTCATAAAGTTCCACCCAAGAATAAGAATCAATAAACTTATGGAAGTGAGTTTCCCAATAAATAGGCTTAGTTTCAATGCTTATCCCATGACTTTGCTTAATTTAAACATTTTACCTTGTTAACATACTTTTGTTTATTTATTTAAAAAATTCTTTTTAAGAGGCAGGGGTGGAGTGGGGGGAGTCTCACTACATTGGCCAGGCTGGCCTCAAACTTCTGGGCTCAAGTGATCCTCCAGAGCAGCTGGGACTACAGGTGCATGCCACCATACCTGGCTAACATACTTCTGAATAAGCATTTAACTCTTCTTCCCCTGTCATCTAAAGTATTAAATGCATAATGAAATAATCATTTTACGTTACAATTGTCTGGTCACACAGATATATTTAAAACACAATTTAAAAAATTATACTCCACTAAAAGTGATTTACCCAACACTATATTACAAACCATTTCTAACCACTATAGAACAATGATTCTAGGGTGGGCATGGTAGCTCACTCCTGTAATCCCAGTACTTTGGGAGGCCGAGGTGGAAGGATTGCTTGAGCTTCAGAGTTTGACACCAGCCCGAGGAAGAGTAAGACCCTGTCTCTACAAAAAATAGAAAAATTAGCTAGGTGTGGGAGGCTGAGTCAGTAGGATCGCTTTAGCCCAGGAGTTTGAGGTTGCTGTGAGCTATGAAGATGTCACTGCACTCTAGCCTGAGCAACAGAGCAAGACTGTCTCAAAAAAAAAAAATAAATAAAACAAAAAACGATGGTTCTAAATAATGTCCTTCAAGGTCATTAGATTCTGTATTACTTGTAAATAATCAGTGCAAAGTTATATTCATTATAGCTTTAAAATTACATTTTCCTATATGCCAATTTTTTGATAAGAGGTATACAAAGATTATTTTTATTAACTTAAATATTTGCTTAATGGAAATACTATAGCTGGGTATACAGTGTTGTTCCTAAAATGAAAAACCGAAAGAAAACAGAAATTATTCAACTAACTCATACATCAAAAATTTTTAAAAAGTGATAAATCATACCTCTGTCTTTGTTGAATCATCTTCTCTTCCTCTTGTAAGAGCATTGCTCTTCTTGTTTCTTCAGCTTTATGAAGTAGTTCTTGTTTCTGGTACCAAGCTTCATCTTCAACTCTTTGCTGGTCTACTTCAGCTTGCATATCTTCAACTGTCTGCCTTGAGTAGATAATATTTATTATTATGAAAACACAAACAAGAAAGCTAAGTAATTTAAGTCCAAGAACAACTAAAACACAGAATGTATACCCGATTAATGTGTCATCAATTCTATTTCCGTATGCAAGATTTAGCTATATTTATTTATCTTTGGCCGGGCGTGGTGGTTCACGCCTATAATCCTAGTACTCTGGGAGGCCAAGGCAGGAGGATTGCTTGAGCTCAGGAGTTTGAGACCAGCCTGAGTAAGACTGAGACCCCATCTCTACTAAAAATAAAAAATTAGCCAGGTGTGGTGGTGTGTGCCTGTAGTCCTAGCTACTGGGGAGGCTGAGGCAGGATAGGATCTCTTAAGCCCAGGAGTTTGAGGTTGTAGTGAGCTATGATGATACCACTGTACTTTACCAAGGGCAACAGAGTGAGACTCTGTCTCAAAAAAAAAAAAAAAAAAAATACTTCCAGCCCTCAAACTCTGATTTTACACAAATACTTAATTTAAAGGTATTTTTCATTAAAAACTTTCTTATTTATAACAGATTTCATTTCATCAAAGAACAACTATTCCATAATTACCTCTCTCTTAAGTAATCCAATTCATCATTCCTTATTCTTTCTCGTTCCTGTGTTTGATAGTCCACAATAAACTTTGGATATTGATTAAATACTGGATATTGCCCTTTTGTCAGTGCAACAAAAGCATCAAGCATGCTGTCTGGATGAATGTCACTAGGCGTGTTCTCCATAAGACGATAAACTTCTCTAATCACAACGCTTATGTCCAGGTTATTCCGATGGTGAAAAAAATACTGTAAGAAAACTTGGTGTTTAAACAGAGATTTACCTAACAAAGGAATTATGAGGTAGAACTAAAACAAGAGTTTGAAAATGTAAATGTGAAGTTTATCTTTAAGAATATTTTGATTTTGGCAAATTCACTGAGGGTTTTCTTAACTTAAGTTTTAAAATGAAGACTCAATTTCCTATTTTAAAAATTTAATACAATTTCACAATCATATGAAATTCTGAAATAAAACTATTTACATTTTAGCTCAAAATGAAAGCTTCCATGACAACAGAAAAAGAATACTTCAACAGTGGAACACCTTTTCAGCTTGAATTTTTCCTTCACAATCTAAAATAAATAAATTATAAAATAGCTTGATTCTTTAAAAATGTCTGAAATGTTTCCACATTATCTTGGCAGATCCAAATTCTAAAATATATATATTTTAGATATTTATATGTATGTATCATATGATCATGAAGTAAAAATAAGTCACACACACCCCAAAAACCCAACTAATTTATCCTGTTTACCAAAAAAGCCTCTCCTTTTCAAAACTACCTCTAATGCTTTCTTTCACTCACTGTCTTGGCAAGCCTCGAAAATCTGATTGCTACCATGTTGCACGTGTAATAAACATCCAGACCATCTCAGACCAGATGGGTCAGTGATAAGATCATTCAAGAATAAACAACTATCCAACTGTTAAACATCCTTTAGAAAGGCAAAAAGCACAAAATGCCAATATTATCATGATTCTTTTCTGAATCTATGATTACAAGACTAACAGCCTGCTATAATTGTCTACAAACCATGTAAGGTCAGGGATGTGTTCTAATTTGATATCCATTATATCCCTACCATCTAGTACCAGTGTCTGACATACATACAATAGGCAACCAATAAATAAATCGATTTTTCAATTGAAATAACTGAAATTTGAGAAGCTCCCCTTAAGAACAAGGATGTTTACCTGAAAATCATCTTTAAGATTACAGTTGAGCAAAGGAGCTCTAGAACATACGTTGTAGGCTACAACAGTCATCAGGAGAAATGAAGGATGGTTGGAAAAGACATTATCAAACAATTTGAGCCATTCTTCTCTTGTCAGTACTTCTGAGAACACAGTTTCAAGAAGAGGCCATGCATATAGCTAAAGTAAATAAGGAAAAAATGTGTTAGTTGTCCGGGGAAACGTCAAAATAGAGTCATTGCTATTATAATATTCTCTTACATTTAAACTATGAAAATCGTTGTATTAAATACATAATTATGAAAAGAACTACCTTAATTTGGACCCTTCTTTACAGACTTTCAGGAAGGCAGTTTAATGAAGAAAAAGAATGGAATATTGTTAAAAATACAAAAGGTAGTATGCTTTTTATTACACTCCTTCAAGAATATACTGTTTTATTTATACCAGAACCAATGTCAGCTTCCAAAGTAAGTTATGTTATTCTAAAAACCATGTATTTCTTACCTGGGAAGTTACATCATGATCTATGAAGTGTTGCAGCAGTTCTTTGTCATGAAATGCCAAAACATTTTCTATCATACTAAGAATATTGATAGGAGGATTAGGAAAATATTCAAACCAATGTTGACACCAATTGACTATGAAGGGGAAAAAAAAGAAAATTTATCTTTAAATACCTTGCTTATCAAAGCATTTTGTGATTCTTAAATATATCTATTTTTTATGTCCTCAACGTGCCCACGAATAAATAAGAGAAAATATAACTCTTTAAATTCTAGAACAATAGATTTTTAAAATTCTATCTTATTAACATAGTATCTTAGGTTTATATTAATAGAAATTTTGCAAATTTCTTCAGAGTAATCAAAGAAAAAGTATCAATTAAAACAAATTCAACTTCCCAAAGTATTCATGATCCAAGTTACAGGGCATTCTGGTTCCTGCTGACTCCTGTTTTGTTCATCTCATGATGAACAAAATTGTCTTTTTAAAAAACGCCCCTATTTAAGTTTTCATTAAATGTAATCAATGTTAACATATCAATCTCCTCAAATCTATTAAATTTATAAATAATCAAAATTAGAAAAGCTTAGGAAAAATGTTCAAAATTATATTCTTAAATATAGATAGCAATATATAAAAACATTTATCTCTATCCATTAAATGTTATAATGAGAATAAAAAAGTCCTCATATCTAAGAAAAGGCTGATTGTTCTATAATCATAATAACAAGTAACCACCAGAACTGGTTTTAAATCTGTCTAATTGATCAATGACAATTTGTTTCAGTAAACTTGATTTTGAAAACCAACCAATAACAGCGGCATTCTTCAAGTCAGCTAGTCCCAAGTAGAACCCACTCCATCGAATAGGACTCTAAGGCTGACTTTAACTCACTTGTACTCTGTAATCAGTATAAACCCCTCACCCCAAATTCTTCTCAAAAACCCTATATAAGATCAGTTTGTTTCGCTTAATGAGCCTATGTTTAATCTTTCCTTTACTTAATTATTAAATGCTGTTTTTTTATTTCAAATATTGAGTTGTGGTTTCATTCTTTAATAAGATCTCCTATCTCAAATTAGCAAAAGAAGTCTTTATCAGCAAAATACTTATATATGCATTATATATGGTTTACAAGGACTTTCCGATTCTGAATTTCCATTTATTTCCTTTATTACTGAGTGTTTAAATTTGAGTTAATAATTAAGCCATAAATAAAATCTTGCAAAGACTAAGCTTTAAAAAATTCAAATTCTTTAAACTGAAGCTCTTAATTTTAAAAGGAAAATCTGGTTTAGCAACATTTACTAAGTACCTATTATGTCCCAGACACAGCTAGTTCTGGGAAATTAAAATGCCACACACAAATACAAAGCCCTGATCATTATACTTAATCTTCATTAATAGAACAGTTTTCCATTAGCAAGAGGGAAACCCTGTTGTTGTACAGTAACCATTTGCCTTCTCTTAAGTATTTTTACTTTTTTGCTACCACAAAAATATGGGTAGAGGACTTAGAGAACCAACAGAAAGGAAAAGGAAGAGAAAGATAATCATGTGAAGATTCTTTACTAAACCCAAAGACATTCTGCCTGGCTATAAAAGAGACTCTAAATAGTGTTTACAAAATAACTTTTATAAATATATTCTAAATTATACATAGAAGTTGATTGTTTTCCTTCAATATGTCATCTTCTAGGTCCCAACTAGACTATAAACCTAAAAGCCAAAACAATGGTGTATCCCAAACAGTACTAACATTTAATTAAAGCTCATTCATTTTTTTAAAAATTGTATTTACTTTTTTAAAAGCATTCAGAATGTCACCAAAACAGCTGCAACTTTTTTTTTTGCAGTTAAGAGTGGTATTAACAGAACAGTTATTTCTTAAAAGTTGCATCAGAGACAACTGAAGATGAAAAAACTACCATCCCCATATATAACTATTAATAATTTGTGCTATGCACCAAGAAAGATCTGATTTAAATTTCTATGCTAATTTATAACCCCCACACCATAACAGGCAAGGTTACTGGCTATTAAAAATACCATCAGGACAGGACTATTTAAAGACACACTTGGTAGTGTGTTGACTCTACAAAAAAAGACACTGTATAGTTTGAAGACAAATCTTACAGTCTTAAATTTCAATTTTTTTCTTTAAAAGTTGTGTACAGGGTCATTAAATGCTTTATAGACAAGAAAAAAGAACTGTACTAGAACCAACTTATTCATCATCATCATCATCTACTTCATCATCTTCATCTTTCTCCTCCTCTTCCTTTTCCTGCATTTTTCAGCCTCCATGCCTTCCTCTTTTGCCACATCAGGCTTTCCTTTAGCTAGGGTATGCAGCAATATCCTTTTCACATTTTCCCTTCAGCTTAGCAGCCTTCTTTCCATAAGGCTGCTTGTCACCTGCAGCAGTGTCATTCCACATCTCTCCCAGTTTCTCTGCAACATTATCAATGGGTAGGCCAAATGTTCTCCTCTGATTTCAGGGCGATACTCAGAATAGAACAAGAAAAAGGCCAAAGTAGGCCTCTTGGGGTGCACTGGGATCCTTGAACTTCTTTGTTTCCCCTTCAAGGAGGGAGATAGGTTTTCATTTCTCTTTCATAATAAGCCTTATCTGCCTTTTCCATGTCTTCAAGTTTTCCTTTCTCTTTGGCAGACATGATCTTCCACCTCTCTGAGCACTTTTTAGAAAACTCTGACTTAGCTGGGTGTGGTGGCACGCACCTGTAGTCCCAGCTACTTGGGAGGCTAAGGCAGGAGGATGGCTTGAGCCCAGAAATTTGAGGCTGCAGTGAGCTATGACGACACCACTGCCCTCCAGCCTAGGCAACAAAGCAAGACTCCGTCTCAAAAAACAAACAAACCAAAAAAAAAAAAAAGAAAGAAAAAAAGAAAATTAAAAAGAAAAGGAAAACTCTCAGTTGACTGAAGCACTTGGTGCTCCTCTCAGTCAGTTTGTACAAAGAATGCACATGATGATGTTCTGCCTCTCAGCTTCTTAGGATCGCCTTTGCCCATGCTTAGTTATTTGTCTCAGCAAGGCAGAATCACCCAGTACCTGTCTAGCTCTCAACTGCGATGCACCGTCTCTCTGGAGCTCAATGTCCTGCCATGGCCGTGAAAGCAGGAGCCAGATGCAGCCTCCTTACTTGCTCTGCTCTGTAACATTACTCTTAATAAATGTTTATTGAACAAAACTCATTTGAGACCCTTGATAAAAGTCCACAGCTACTAGTGCTGACCACTATGGAGGAAACAATAATCTCCTATATTTAGATTTCAGGTATGCTTGTTTAGAAGAGAAAAATCAATTTCCTTAGTATATAACATTTCCCTTTAAAACACTGAGTGCTATTGGTACAGCAAACTAGTACAACCCTTTAAGGGAATCAATTATTCATATTTTATGATCTAATGCCAGTTTTGGAAATCTACCAAAAGGAAATTATTATAAACATATATATGTGAAGATGGTTATAATATTGTTACTTTTAATAGATAAAATTAGAAACAATCTAAATATCCAATAACAATCTAAATATCCAATGCAAATTATGGAATATTACAGTCAGTAAAACGTTTATGAAATTTATAAAAATAAGGGAAATGTATATAACATTAAATAAAAGCAGTTTAACAACAAAAACTGCTTAAAAGGTGCGGAAAAATTTTAAAAAATTCTTGCAGTTGAGGAATAAATTATGGTATATCTATAAGATGAAATATATTATTGCAGGCAATAAATTCTGTTTTTCAAAAATATTTAATGATTTGGGAAGAAATGCTTTTATAATATAAGAAATTCATCAACATATTATCAAAAATAATTTCTGGGGAAGAGGAATATTGGTGAATTTTCTTTTCTTTTGTATATTTTCCTGTTTTTCAAATTTTCTCCAATAGTAAGTAAAAAATTATCAAAACAGGCACAATGTAATAAAACAAACAAAAAAGTGTACAGGGAAATACACTAAAATATTCGTAATATATATGCTTGAAACTTTTTAAAATTTCTACCTTTTAGAATATTATAGTTAAGTACGGATATCTTTTGTACAAGAAAAACAGTAAATGATTTAAAATACATAATAATGACTTATTTTTCCATGTAAATAATGACGACGGGGAGTAAACACAATCGCTGGAGTACACACTTTGGAGTCTGACTGCCTGGGTTCAAATGCTTGCTCTGCCCCTAAGCCAACCTTGGGTAACTTAAAGCTCTCTGTGCCTCAAGCTCCTCATCTGTAAAAAAGGTATAATAACACATACCCCATAGGATTATTGTGAAGATTAAATGAGTTAATAAAAGTAAAACACTGAGAATGGTGCCTGGTACACAGAAAGTGCTCAATAAATGTTAGCCATGGATGCTGAGGATGAAGACAGCAGCCAACACTTGGGCACTAAACACAATAAGGACCGTGTGCTAAATGTTTTACATACTTATAACAATCCTGTAAGAATAACAGACTTTTAGTAAGTGAAGGATCAGCTTCATTCTTACGAACAAAATCCAGTCTTTAACAATATCTTCTAAAATTTAACTATTCAAATTTTCTTCTAAATAAAAAGGGGTATATATAAATGTTTCGACTGTCCATTTTATGCTCTGTATCTGATTTTGTCACATTTTCTTGACTTAAAAGTAGAGAAATCTAGAATTGTTAAATGTTGCAAAGGTGCAAAGACATCAGGAAAATGTATAGAAATCCATTCTTGGTTTCATTCTTAATAATTATTTACTTACTTATGAGAGTAGCAACAACTTCAAAACAGATGAGTTGGTTGTTCTGGAATAATTTTACAAATGGAAATGCCAAGAGTGGAAGATACGGTGTGTCGCTAAAGATGACAGACCAGTGAGCTAATGCAGATAGGGTTCTGTAAATAAAATAAGGATATAAAGACCAAAAAATAATAACTTACTATTAAAATTTATTTGAATAATACATTTACATGACAAAATTTGATACAAAAAGTATATCTGGTGAAAATTCTCCTTTTTAGCCCTATCATTTGGTTCACCTTTCCAGAAGCAACCACTATTAAAAGTATAAATCCTTTTTCTTAAAAAAAGTCACAAATGGTGGTAATAAACATTGTTCTGCATCTTGCATTTTTTAATTAATGGTATCTTGGAAATAGGTTATATTAGTATACACATAGCTTTGTCATGAAATTTTATAGATGCATCTTCATTCCTTTAAAATGATCCCTACTCTTGGGCATTTCTTTCCAATGTTTTATAAACAATGCTGTGCTTCATGTCACTGTGTGTACTGTATATCAGTCTTCATGTGGGAATATAGATTTGGATAAATTCCTAGAAGTGGAATTGCTGAGTCAAAGGATATGTGCATTTGTAATTTCAATAGCCAGTGACAAATTAGCCTCCACAACAAATGTCTATTTACATTCCCATCATCAGCATAAAAGGCTGCCTGTTCTTTCACACTCTTGCCAACATATTTTATTATCAACTATTTTTTTAAACCATTAATCTAGGTAAGAAAAGGTACTTCACTGTAGTTTTAATTGGCATTTCTCTTATTATGAGGGAAGTTAAGCATCTTTTCATTTTTAAGAACCATTTCCACTGCTGTGAACTATATGTTAAACTCCTTATTCATTTTTTATATTGGCTGACCCTTTTTCACACTTATTTATACCATCTTTTCTGGATATACTTAAAATGGCCTCACTGTGGGATTACAATTCTTCCACATTGACTTCTAACACCATCTTTTAAGCTTTTTATTTGAAATAATTTTAGACTTACAAAAAAGTGCCAAAAGTGTAGAGAGTTCTTGTATACCTTTCACCTAAATTCCTGTAACGTTAACAACTTGCATATAATTATCAATACTAAGACATTAACGCTGGCACAATGCTATTAATTAAATTATGGACTTTATTTAGATTTTATCATTTTTTCC
Organism: Varecia variegata; assembly: GCA_028533085.1. Taxonomy (NCBI): domain Eukaryota; kingdom Metazoa; phylum Chordata; class Mammalia; order Primates; family Lemuridae; genus Varecia; species Varecia variegata. Next base: position 35,320,011 of record CM052438.1, read on the forward strand.
ATTAAATCCATTTTTCTGTGTTAATTTTTCACTTTGCCAATCCAAGATTCAACATTACATTGATTTGTTATGTCTCTGTAGTTTCTTCCAATGTGAGAGTTCCTCAGTCTCTCTTTATTTTTTTATGACATTGCCACTCTTGAGGAATAGATTTGGGTTTGCCTAATGTTTTCTCATCATTAGAATGAGGTTATATATTTTTGGCAAGAATATCACAAAAGCCCACCCAGGGATGCACAAAAAAACCAAAAAACAAAAAACAAAAACAAAAAACCAAAAAAATCCCCCCAAACAAAGAAAAAACAGAATATCACAAAAGTGATGTGTATTATACTGGTATGTCTCATTACTGGTGATTTTAAATTTGGTTACTTGGTTAAAGAGATGTCTGCCAAGTTTTTCTACTGTAAAATTACTATTTTTCCACTTTCAACCTTGAATACAGGAACCCAAAAAGCAAAGGGAAGGCATTAATGGTGGACATTGGTATTTTGACAAATGTCTGAACTGTGATGTCATTTTATGCACACACTTATGTACAACAGGGAAGCATATCAAGTGTGAAGATCAAATGGTAAAAATAAAGAAATTCCCATTTCTTTTAAGTGAGGTCTGAGCAAAGTGATCTGATTTTTCTCTAATTCAAAAAGGTAGTATATCATGAATTTATCCTTTGACTTAGTAATCAAAAATTTATGAATCTGTCCTTAAATTTAAAAAAGACTTATGGGCCCGGTAGCGTGGCTCATGCCTGTAATCCCAGCACTTTGGGAGACTGAAGCAGGAGGATCGTTTGAGGCCAGGAGTTTGAGACCAGCCTGGGCAACTTAGCTAAACATCTGTCTCTAAAAAAAAATTAAAAAAATAAAAATTAGCCAGGCATGGTGGTACATGCCTATAGTCCTAGCTACTTGGGAGGCTGAGGCAGGAGGACACCTTGAGCCCAGGAGTTTAAGGCGGCAGTGAGCTATGATTGTGCCACTGTACTCCAGCCTGGGCAATAGAGTGAGACTGTCTCCATGAAAAACAAAAAGACTTATGGACAAAGCTAACTAATGCAGCATGCTCGTAATAGCAAAAGACTGGAAACAATTTAAATGTTCATTAATGGAGGAAAGGCCAAATAAATTACAGTGCATTTGTACAACAAAGCACAATAAACTATAAAAAAGAAAAGAGGAATATTACTTTACATTGCTTTTTAATGATATCCATATACTAAATTTAAAAATCCGGGTACAGAAAACTGTAAGAGTACACAACCATTTACTTAAGGAAGAAGAATACAAACACAGTTGCACATACAAATAAGATAACTTTTATTAAAAGGATTACTTATGGGGAAGAAAGGCAACAGAATGGAGAGAACAGAAGCCAGCCTGTTCTAAATATACCTTATTTTATAGATTTGATTTAGAAACATATAAATGTCTCATGAAAGTGTAAAACAAAATAAAAATTAAATATAAAAAAATTTCAAAAAACTGAAAACAAATTATTTCAAGTGACTTTAAAACAATAATTTGATTATACATGTCTAATGGGATATAACCTAAAGATAAAGAACTACAAAAAATATTTTGAATTGTTCTCAATAATCATAATGTGAGATATAATAGTCACTTTGTTATTATTTACAGTTACATAGTTTTTATTATATAGCATACATATATGCAATTTAAAACCATTGTGTGCATGTGTGTAAAAAAATTAAGGAATTATGTCAACACTGTTAGGAATCAAGATTCTTAGCATAATGAGAAAAAGATAAAAATATAAAATCAAAGAAGCAATACAAACACTTTGCAGTTCTAAATTTGAATTGAAAATATCAATATAAACCTGGCTCTATCCACTGAAAAGCCCTATATATTTAAATCTATGAGTTCACAATGAATACACTGATCACTCTGGGGGACTCCAGGGTAATCAATTTACTATTCTGAAAACTGGTAAATAATTTTTTTAAAAAACATACTGAGCATTTAACTTGCCTTTCCTATATGAGTTGTATCTTAGGATAACCAGAGAGTTGATAATAGGAAGTTTTTCTTTATAGAAATTTTATAGTTCATAAAAGGAGAAGGAATGATAGAATTACATTATCACTGTTTTACAAATCTCTGGAGAAATAATGAATCTAGGCAATAATCATCAATGGCCAGTAACATCACCAAAAGAGACAACTAGGTATCATAAACTTCCTAGCAGAAGTACATAAAACCACCTATAATATTTTCTTGCAAAACAAACAAATACCAAAGGGGGTAAAATAAAAACCTTGAATCGAATCAAGCCCCTAGCTCTAATTATCAGTTTATAGTAAAGTCAGGAGAAAGAGAAACATGTTAAGCAATACCATGGGAATACAATTAGCATATCAGAATATGAAAGACTGTATAGGTTAGATGACCTGGTTTCTTCAATAAATACATTGTGTGGAAAAAAAGATGGAGAGGGATATCAACCAAATGCAATGTGTGCACCTTGTCTGGACGCTGATTTCAACAAGTTTACCATAACAAAAAATTTTAAGATAATTAGAGAAATATGAATGCTGACTGGATATTTGAGGATATTGAAGAATTATTGTCAATCCTTTTTGTGTGTGATAATAGTAGTGTGTTTATGTTAAAAAAAAGGAGTCACTAACCTTTAGAGATACTTATGTAAATATTTAGCAGGGTCTGTGTGTGTGTTGGGATTTGGGGTGTAGAGTGAGTGTGAATATCAGTGTAACAAGACTGGCCATGAGTTGGCAATTGTTGAAGCTGAGTGATGGACATGAGGATATTCATTATATTATTCTATTTTTATTTATGCTTGAGATTTTTCATAATAAAAACTTTATTTTAAAAAAGGCTTAGACTCTGGAGCCTGGGCTTAATCCCAGCTCTACCACTTGTGTGACTTGATCATATTAGCTAACCTCTCTATGCCTCAGTTTCTTTAAGTGTAAAATAAGTTAGATGTATGTTTAGTAATGCCTAGCACACGAAAGGCACTTTAAAGGTTAGCTATTATTATTAACAATTACTGGGTGCTTACTATGAATCATACTCTAGTATGATCATTCTAAGAGAGATTCTTATCTGATGTCTTAATAATCTTCTGATGTTGGTGTTATTACCCCCATTTTTAAATCAAGAAATTAAGGCTAAGAGAAGTACAATGGAATGACTTACATCACAACTAAGTGGTAGTACAAGGATTCAAAAGTAGGTCTTTTGCTTTCAAATTCAAAGCTCTTTCTACTATGCTTCTTTGTTCTTTTAGATTAATCTGAAAGAGTCCTATTTTCCAGGGTACAACACAAAATAATAGTCATATGTAATATATACGTAAGTTTTGTTTTTAAATAATTTGGTTTTTAAACAAACCAACGTATCACACAAGGATGATTAGAAATGACTAAATGATATTTTGTAAGCAGAGGATTTTAAAACATTGCAATTATTAGTTACAGGTTTCATGCGCATTGCTGCAATATACTGAACATACCTCTGTAATACTCTGAGTAGTTTCCTACTTTTGATGGGGTATTTCTTCTGAAGGTTGAGAAATGCCACATGAGTACCCTTATCTATGAGGCTACTGAATGCAGTATGATTTTCAGGCAGTTGAAGCAGAGAGCGCCAAATGAACATTCTGAAATTGAAATATAATTTTAACCAAAAAAATTTTGAGTAAAATCGATGTAACATAATAGAATTTAAATTTTACCTGTATTTTGTTGGATATTCACCATAGCCTTTTAATAAGATTTGTAAACGCTTTTTGTTTAATCCATCTGACAATTCATTCTATAAAGACAAAGATAGTATCAATAAGTGACATAATCATAAACTGTAAAGATGACAAATGGTAATCTAGTCCCCAGTGGCTTTCGAACTTTAGAACACAACACGCAGCAAGAAATATTTTCATATTATGGGACTCTCTTCTCTCTTATTCTCCCTTTCTTGAGTGTGCATATATATAGCAAATACAGTTCATGACATACTACCTTCCTAGACCACGGTTTGGCAAACTTTTTCTGTAAAAGGCCAGTTAGTAAATATTTTAGGCTTTGTGGGCCAAGAGGAAAAATGGAGAATATTATGTAGGTATATAACCACTTAAGATGCAACCATTTAAAAATATAAAAACCAGTCTTAGCTTGACAAGCTGGATTGGGCCCATGGACTGCCATTTGCATCAAATGCAATGCATTCTGATATTTCCCACCCCCCGACCCCTGCTTACCCCTTCCTTTTTCTTAAAATTTTGAACAACTCCTAGCATGAAAGTATCAAGGACAAGTCTGGTAGAAAAACTTATCTACTTCACCATTTTATTCTAGACAACACTAATAGACATCAGCTTCTGCTGACAATCTCTTATACCTAAAACTATTAAGTCAATTTTTATCTTAATGAAAAAATTATATCTTACAGGTTTTAGGATTAAAAAGCCATTTTCATAGATTACCTCAATTTGATCCTAAGAACTTTGTGAAACAGATGAGATGTTGTCTTCCCTTATTTTAGAAAATGGGAAGGTCAGGCCGGGTACGGTGGGCTCATACCTGTAATCCTAACACTCTTGGAGGCTGAGGCAGGAGATCGCTTGAGCCCAGGAGTTCCAGACCAGCCTGAGCAAAAGTGAGACTCTGTCTCTACTAAAATTAGAAAAAATTAGCTGAGCATGGTGGCGCATATCTGTAGTTTCAGCTGCTGGGGGAGGCTGAGGCAGGAAGACCACTTGAGCCCAGAAATTTGAGGTTGCAGTGAGCTATAATGATGCCACTGCACTCTAGCCAAGGCGACAGAGCAAGACTTTGTCTCAAAAAAAAAAAAAAAAAAAAAAAAAAAACAAGAAAAAGAGAAAGAAAAGAAAATGGGAAGGTCAGAGAAGTTGAGAATTGTTCAATGACAAATCTTCTAAATTTTGGCTCAAGACCCGAAGCCAGATTTTCTGACTTAGGTTAGAAATAGGTAATCCAACGTGATTAGATTGGGAAAACTCAAGATGATGGTGAATGAAGATTCCCATTTGAATGCCACATACCAGATATAGAGGGCAACTAGCCCAGACTAGAGCAAAATGATCCAGGTAAGAGACATGTTGATTGCTATCATCACCAAGATACCTGCTGCCCTTGAAGCCTCTCTCTCTCTCTCTCTTTTTTTTTTTGAGACAGAGTCTCACTCTGTTGCCCAGGCAAGAGTGCCGTGGCATCAGCCTAGCTCACAGCAACCTCAAACACCTAGGCTCAAGTGATCCGCCAGCCTCAGCCTCCTGAGTAGTTCAGACTATAGGCACATGCCACCATGCCTGGCTAATTTGAAGTCTCTCTTTAAGGATAGAATGCCCTGATGCTTTTGGCTCAATTTTGTCTGTCCTTGTCTTGATCATAAGATGATGAAGTTTGTACTTTCCTTTTCTGATGCCAAAATTAGTTGAGGACATGCATTTCACCCCACAGAAGTGTTCTACTTTGACCTACTTTTTAGAGCTGGTTATGAGTTCCTTAGAAGCAGCCTCACTCCTTGACATATTTCTGTAAGCTATCCAGACTTTATCTTTCACTTCCTGGAAGTCACTCATGACCATGCCCACCAGCTTTCCCAGAAAAGGCTTCTGCAAACTCTCAGGAAAGCTGAAGCCAGATCATGCCTCAGAGATTATCATTCTGTTTGCTTTTTCATTAAAGTATTTATTGAATAGTAGCAATATTGCCCAGTCTTTACACAGCTAGTTTTGTGCCTGCTATTCAGTTTCTAGAAACAATATTTTGTTTAGAGTTACATGAAGAGGTTATGGTAAAGTCCTTTAAATGGCCTAGTTTTAAAAAAAAGGTTATAAAACTCTAAAGAAAATCAAGGACATAATCCACACAGAAGTGAGGACAATGTTCCATCTAGCGGGTAGGGAAGAAAATATGATTGGGGATAAGCACACAGGGGGCTCCTAAGCTACTGGTAATGCTCTATTTCTTATGTAGAAATGGTTACGTGCAGAAAAGAGTTAACATAGCAGGTCTGAGCCTGCTACCCTTAGAAGGCCTACTTGAAAGGTTGGTCCTTGGCTGGCATGTAAATGGATTTGGGGAGAATTCCCACCATCCCCAGAACCAGTAAGAGTGGCTCACTGTGCCTAAACTGTTAGTATGATGTGGTTTATGCTGAATACCTGCTTTCCTTCTGGAGTCTGGAATTTGAAATATGTTAAACAAGATGCCTACGTAACCAGCCTCTAGTAAAAACCCTGGGCATTGGGTCTAATGAATTTCCTTGGTAGACAATATTTCATACATATTGTCATAGCTCATTGCTAGAGGAATAAAGTATATCCTATGGTCCCAGTGGGAGAAGACTCCTGGAAGTTTTTGCCTGGCTTCCCCTGGACTTCACCCTATATGCCCTACCCTTTGCTGATGCTGCTTTGTATCCTTTTGCTATAATATGTCGTAGCTATGAATATGACTACATACTGAATCCTAATAAATCAGCAAACCTGAGGATGGTCTTGGGGTCACCCAACACAGGGCAGGCACATATGTGATCTTTTTATTTTTCATTAAGCTGTAGTCTTTATATACTCTTCTGTGTACGTAAGTTTCACAATTTAAAAATGCTTAATGAATAAAAGACATTAGAGTAGTCCCCACTTATATGTGGGGCATATGTTCCCAGATCCCCAGTGGATGCCTAAGGCTTCGGATAGTACCTAACCCTATATATACTATGTATTTTCCTATACATAAATACCTATGATAAAGTTTAATTTATAAATTAGGCACAGTAAGAGATTAACAACAATTCATAATAAAATAGAACAATTATAACAATATGCCAGCATCACTACTCTTGCACTTTGGGGACATTAAGTAAAATAAAGGTTACTGGAACATAGGCACTGTGATATCTTGACAGTTGATCTGATAACTGAGACGGCTACTAAGTGACTAATGGAAGGTAGGCATGTATGGCGTGGATATGCTGGACAAAGGGATGATTCACATCCTGGGCAGGACAGCACAAGAATTCATCATGCTACTCAGAATGGTATCCAATTTAAAACTAATGAATTTATTTCTGGAATTTTCCATTACTATTTTTTGGACTTAGGTCCATGGAAAATGAAACTGCAGATAAGGACTACTTACTGTACTAAAATCAATGTGAAAAATACCAAGTGTTGGTGAGAATATGGAGCAACCAGAACTCTCAAATACTGCTAATGGGAATGTAAATTAGTTCAATCAAGCACTTGGGAAAGCTGACCTTTATTTACTAAACTCATCTATGGTGTATCAGGAGTAGTTTTTATCCTTGAGATAAAAGGGAGAGGGTCTGAAAAGCATCTGATGATTCCATTTTTTGAATGGGTGCCAGTAATATGGGTGTGTTCAGTTGTGAAAATTCATTGAGTTGCATATGTATGCATACTTTGTGCATTTGTCAATAAAAAGTTTTAAAATTCCTTGAAAATATTAGTAATTTCTCTAATATTTATATCTTCTTTCTATTCCAAATAATATACGCACTTTGCAGAAAATTAGGAAAATATAAAAAATTTAAAGAAGAAAATAAAATTCACCGAAATCTCTTCCCTCCAAGGTAATTCTACTATTAGTATCTTGGTTATCTCCAGGGAATTCAATGACTAGTGGGATAGGGAACAGGGAGGAAAAAAGGTATGCTTTTATTTTTTTTTCCCTTCATAACTTTCGATACCAGCGTTGTCTAACAGAAGAATAACAAGCCACAAACGTAATTTAAAATTTTCTAGGAACCATATTAAAAAAGTAAAAGAAAAAAAAAGCAGGTAAACTTAAGTTTAATAATATATTTAACCCAATACAACCAAAATACTATCATTTCAACATATAATCAATATAAAAATTATTAATAAGATATTTTACATTCTTTTCTTCATATTAAGTTTTCTTAAGTTTTCACACTTTCTTCCTGAGTATTTTACACTCATCTCAATTCAGACTAGCCATGCCTCAAGAACTCACCAACCACATGGCGCTAGTGGCTAGCATATTAAACAGTGCAATTCTATACTGTTTGGCTTTAGTAAAAAACCATAAACATGTATTATACTTACAAGCATATTAAAAAGTTTAAAAAGCATATTGTAATTTCAGTTAGAATTTTCTTGTCTTCATGTAATATTCCTTTAATTCCCAAGAGAGGGAAGAGTAATGATGGCTATACAGAAATCATAAGACTTGTCTACAGCAGAATCATGACAAAGACAAGTTTAATTATCATGTATTCCTACCTCTTTACTTTCAAAATTACCAGTCAGGTCTTGTTTTAATATTCTAGTTTGTATTTTGCTTTCCCTGGATTTTCCTGGCTGCTGTACTCTTCCTGACGTTACCTTCATCTTAAGATCAACGGAACTCAGCTTATTCTTGGGAATATCTTCAATCACTTTCACTAAAGGTGGAGGTGGCTAAAAGGAAAAATAAATGAATAAATAATACATATACATTTCAGTAGATATCCTTAGAAAATAGGCCTGTTTATGATTTTCAGAATTTGCTTGGATTAATTTAACAACATGCTTTAATATGTATAATTATTCTTCAGGCAAAACGTGTAAGTAAAATGTCTAAGAATGTTTTCCAGTTGACTAATCAAACCAAATTTTTACCAAATTCCTTTGAAGAACATACTAAAGATACATGATTAACAACAGCAATAAATAGAATTATTCCTTGAAAGCTAGCCTTCAATCATATAATACCAAACCATTTTTACACTTGCATGATAAAGTTAGTAGCGTGGCAATCATCCACAGCAGAGAAGGCACAGTTAGAGGTGTGGCCCTCTAGAATGCTGAGAGAACCACTCTAATATTCTTCACGCCCAAGTGAAATTCCTGAGGGAGAGGAAACTCCCGAGTGACTTTCCTCTGGAAGCATGGGACCCCTGCCTCTCTGTCCCCTTAGTTGTTTTCATCTGCATAATAATTGCTATTATTAATAGTTCCTTACTTACAGCTTAAAAAGCAGTTCAGACAGCATGACTTAGAATCCAAACCCTCATTTTTGTGGGGTCTATCAAGCAGGGGGAAAAAAACCCCAAAACTTCAATTTACTTAAGGTAAAATAACTCACTAGAACACTTTATCCATAGATATTCTCTTTGAAATCAACAGATCTTTCTTAATGAAAGGAAATGATTAGATAAGGTAACTTGGGCTTTCTGAGTTCTAAATACAATTAAAGCACAATGACCATTAAAGTGTATGGTTCAATTCTTCATCTATGGGATAGAATTAATAGTGGCCTGGCTTCTGAATATTACCCATCTTTAATATCCTTCAACTATTTTCTATCTGCCTTCAATCTAGTCTTTTAAATTTTTATTAAAATTTCTATTCTAATGTCACATTTTCCCCTGCTTGAATCTCATTCTCTACCATGCAGCACAACCTCCCAAAAGTCAGATCCTGAGATGTGACTTGATTTGACATACCTTTGTAGTGTTAAAACTTCAACACATAAGAATTCATTTACTTTATTAGCACAATACCAGCATTCTCCAAAGATAAGAAAATAAAGCTTAGAAAAAATGGGACATAGGTGAGTTAAGATTTATAGAAAATACAGAGCTGAACATTCATATAGCCTGGAACAGCCATAAAGACACTTATGATGCTGGTAATGTGTCCAAAAAGTGAAAAAGATCTATTTCTAAGCTGGCATTTCAGTTCAATGTGATCTCAGCTTGTTCAACAAATAGCAGAGAGGAACTCAATGATTCATCCCAGCCATGGTTTTTCCTCAGTCTCTCCGTGCCTCTATTCAGAAGGTTTAGCTAGTACTATAAAATCAACTACTGAAGAGGCTGAAACTCTCTCGTTAAGAGCAGATAATATATTCACAAATTTTTATCTTATTCATAGATAAAATATATAAGCGTATATAACTATATAGCACATAGATATATAATAATATAAACAATAGCAGCAGAATATAATCCCATATGTTTAGAGAAAATGTATGCATACACACACATACACAAAAACGCGTATATATAGTCAATTCTCGTTATTTGCAGTAGTTCTATAAAGTCACCCCAAACACCCAATTAGTGAATGCTGAATCATTGCTCCTAGGGGAAATATAGAGTTAGGTTCCTTAGAGCCCCTGGTCACAAGATTTTCATCAACCGATCAATACATAAACTTGTTTTATGTGTGTTTCTGTTAAAAGACACCTTATTTAATATACATTGATTCACTATCATTGAACTTGCAGCCAATTAGCACTGTTAACTCATTCCTGAATGAGTTTATCTAACACACACATGTGTTTTCTTTTTTTTTTTTTTTTTTTTTTTTGAGACAGAGTCTCGCTTTGTTGCCCGGGCTAGAGTGAGTGCCGTGGCATCAGCCTAGCTCACAGCAACCTCAAACTCCTGGGCTTAAGCGATCCTACTGCCTCAGCCTCTCGAGTAGCTGGGACTACAGGCATGCGCCACCATGCCTGGCTAATTTTTTCTATATATATATTTTTAGTTGTCCATATAATTTCTTTCTAGTTTTAGTAGAGACGGGGTCTCGCTTTTGCTCAGGCTGGTCTCGAACTCCTGACCTCGAGCGATCCACCCGCCTCGGCCTCCCAAGTGCTAGGATTACAGGCATGAGCCACCGCGCCCGGTCATGTGTTTTCTCTGTAAGGTACATCACAGCCTTCCTGTGCTTAGGAACACTAGATACCACTTCAGTACTATGCTTGGGGGCCACTTTAAATAGTGAAATCACAACAAAAGCCCCAAATGCAAAAAACATGGCATTAAATAGAACACAAAAAGGATACCTATTTGTACCACGGGAGCTGAAATAAGAAGGCAAAGTATTGCCTTATCCAACTTTAGATAGGAACAAGGGCATCAGGCAACAAAATTTTCATGCCTCTGTGCATGCCTGTGAACGACCATGTAAGCACTGCCAAGTATTGATTTTGTAACTACAAATAAACTTTATAGAGTAGGCAAATACTCATACGCAGAATCCACAAATAATGAGGACTGACTATATACTTTTACGTACAGGGAAAAAAGATTAAGAAAATATCCCTCAAAATCATTTGAAAATAGTGAAACTTTAAGTGATCTATTTTCTCTATCTGCTTATCTGTCTCTTTTGATTTTTTCTGCAATGAGACACTTAGTACTCTGTAATTTAAAAAAAAAAAGAGAAAGCACATAAAAAAAGAACACTGCAGGCCAGGCACGGTGGCTCACGCCTGTAATCCTAGCACTCTGGGAGGCTGAGGTGGGAGAATCACTTGAGGTCAGGAGTTTGAGACCAGCCTGAGCAAGAGCAAGACCCCATCTCTACTATAAATAGAAAAAATTAGCCGGACATGGTGGCACATGCCTGCAGTCCCAGCTACTAGGGAGGCTGAAGCAGGAGAATCGCTTGAGCCCAGGAGTTTGAGGTTGCTGTGAGCTAGGCTGATGCTACGGCACTCGCCCAGGCAAGAGTGAGACTCTGTCTCAAAAAAAAAAGAAAAAAAAGAACACTGTATTAGAAATCAGAACACCTGGACCTGCTTGGTCACTTGCTGTGTGATTAAGATGGGGCACGAAATTCTTCCTCTCTAAAATGAAAGGGTGATCACCAAAGTCCTTGTTAGTGCCACCAGAGTACAATTCCAGACTGGGAAGGCTGCACACAGACAATATGACTTGTTAGCTGGGGGGATTTTAGATAACCATAGAAGAGAAGTAGGGCATGCATTTTAGATGAAATGAATAGTGTGGATAACAGATGCAGAAATAAGAATGGTATCTACAGCGGATAATTAAGGAAGTTAAAAATATGGGGAAATAAGTCAGATAGGTAGATAAGATTACAGAGAACACTTGAGAGCCAGGCAGAAGAGTCTGGACTTAATTCAGCAGGCAAAAGGAAGGAAGCCACTAATGTAACATTATTTAAGAAATGATGATGAAAGCATTATTGTAGAAAAATGTTATATAAAAGATGGAATGGAGGGTCAGGCACTGACGGCTCTGAGTTTGGGATATTTGTTTAAATTACTGTTATTTAAAGTAGTTAATGAGGACCAATACAAGGATGGCTATTATGGAGATGGAGAACAGGCAGTGCATATATAGATATTCCAAATTTAAGAAATGATATGACTTAGTATTGACTAGATTAAGGAAATAAAGGAATAGGGCTTCAAGGTTTCTAGTCTATGAGATGGAAATAAAGAGCCAGACAGAAATGATGAAACTAGGATTGAAGACCTCTTTTGGGAAGGAGCTCATAAGTGACACAGTGAATGAGATAAGAACACCAAACAGAGATGTCCTTTAGGAAGGTGGCAATTTAAGAATGGAGCAAAGGTGAGAAATCAAGATTGGAGATGTGGCTCTGGGAGTAAGAGCAACAAAATATATCCAGAAAAACGGGTAAGTTCCAAGAAAGTTAGAAAATAGTAGCATAAAGATTTTATTCCTGATGATACAATATTTAAGTGTTTTTAAAAAACTAATGTTGATTACTTGATCACATACCTTATTTATTTCTTGTGTTAAAGCCTGAACTGAATATATGTTTAGACTTCCATTTTCCATAATAGATGCAATGTACCGTCCATGTGGGCTAATTACTGAGGAGCTAATTCCTTCATCAAGGCTCCCAATTTCAAAGAGAAGTTTACAGGTTTGTATATTGACAAATCTCATAATACCATCTTGACTTAGCACTCCAAGAACCTAAAGGTAGAGAGAAACAATATAAGTTCCTAAAAACATTTGAAAGTCAAACTATATACACATATACATATATGTATGTAATATGTGTATTTTTACATATATTTATATATATATATACATTTTTGAGAAGGGCAGTCGGAGGAGGTTCTATTCTCAGTGAGCTATTATATATTTTAAAATCAGTAATTATGGCTCATATGTTGATTTGCCTTATTCAGGCTCAGATGAGTCTGGCTGTAACCAGAACCAGTAAGGAATCCATCATGGTGGACTATGGAAACGTGACCTAAGAATCTTCTCTTTCCACAATCAGTCCATATCCACTAATGATGTACACAGTGGATAGAGATCAGACCATGCTATGGTTTGAATACATGTCTCCAAAAGCATATGTTGGAAACTTAATCCTCAATGCAACAATGTTGGCAAGTGGGGTCTAATCAGAGGCGATTAGGCCATGAGGTCTCTGCCCTGGTGAATGGATTAATGCCATTAATGCAGGAGTGGGCTTGATACACAAGGATGAGTTCAGCCCCCTCTTCCCTACCCCCATTCTTGTGCTATCTGCTTCCACACCCATGTGATGCCTTCTGCCATGTTACGACACAGCAAAAAGACCCTCAGCAGATGCCAGCTCCCTGATCTTGGACTTTCCAGCCTCCAGAACCATGAGAAAGAAACTTCTATTGTTTATAAATTACATAGTCTGTAGTATTCTGTTATAGCAGCATAAAGCAGACTAACAGACAGTTCCTAACTCTGACCTTCACACTGTCAAAAGTAAGGAGGCTGGAAGGTTTGTTTTCCTTTACCATTCCCATAGTTTAATCAGAGCTAATATCAGCCCTGCTGTCCCCACACAAACCTGTGACTCCCAGTGAGGCAACCCACTGTCCGCCTATCTTCAGCTATTTCAACTAACATTTGTGGAGTGAAAAGAGTTTGGGAGTTGCAAGGGTAGTTGAGGGGTAGGAGGGAAGCTAGTCTTCTAAGGAAAAAAAATTTATATTTTAACTCAAATAATTTGAGAAATTTAAAACATAATAAAAAAGTTTAAGCAAATAAATCCCTCTGCTGCCTTGTCTAAGCACAGGTTCTTTTCCCAGTGCCAATGGGAAAGTGGTGCCACCATGTGATTGCTTGAAATGCCAATGTCACTTGTATACAAAAGACCCTAAAAGGCAGTTTGGAGGTGACAATTGATAAAATGTTCTTTTGTTAGTTGGCTTGTAGGAAACAAACCTCATTCGCAGTTGATGAAACCCCTCTGGAGGGCAATTTGTTAAGATCTATCCAAATTACAGATGCACATAACCTTTATGCCACTATTTCAACTCTGGGATTTTTATCCTACAAATAGGGTATGTGAAATGACATTTGCAAAAAGTTATTCATTGCATGCTATTTGTAATATAAAGGGCCCAAGAATAGGTTAAGAGCCCAAGAATAGAGGACTGCTTGAAAAAAACTATGAAACACTATGCAGCTGTAAAAAGGAAGTTCTGTACTGATATATAGAACAATCTCCAAATTAAGGAAGAATAAAAGGCAAAACGCTGTATAAAATAGTGGGAAAAACAACACTATATGTCACAACACTGGTTATGGGAGAGGAGTTGAATAACTAGACAAATGGGAGACAGAAGTGAAAGACTACTGCATGCTTTTTATGTTTATGTTTTCAACCATGGGAATGTATTACCTATTAAAAAATTAAATAGATCTGATGCATGTATATACACATTATGTATATATAAAATATATATCTAATTTGTTAAAGTGTGAGATCCATGATACTCAATTTAAAATAAGAAAGTTGGACCAGGCATGGTGGCTCATGCCTGCAATCACAGCACTTTGGGAGGCCAAGGCAGGAGGATTGCTTGAGGCCAGAAGTTTGAGACCAGCCTGGGCAACATAGCAAGACACCTGTCTCTACAAAAAATAGAAAAATTAGCCAGGTATGGTGGCACACACCTGTAGCCCTGCTACTTGGGAGGCTGAGGCAGAAGGATCACTTGGACTCAGGAGCTTGAGGCTGCAGTGAGCTATGATTGTACCAGTGTACTTCAGCCTGAGTGACACAGCAAGACCCTGTCTCTAAAAAAAAGAAAATCTAAAAAAATAAAAACAAAAAAATAAGAAAGTTAAGGTTTGACTGTACTCAATTCTTAAAAAGCAAAAAGTGGTGGAGGGGATGGGGGAAAAAGCACTTTGTAAACTAAGAAAAGTTACAAATAAAACATGTTTTGCAGGAATGAGGCAAACAGTTTTGGTAAATAAAACCCAGTACAATAAAATGAGAAAAGTTTAGTTATATTCCCACCTTTAATACTTATAATTAATATGAGTATTGACAAGTTGCTCAATGTTTAGTGTTATAATCTGTAAAATGGGGAGAATATCTTTCCTGCCTATGCTCAAAGAATTAAGGATCAAATAAAAAATAACATGCCAAAGCACCCTGCAAACCATAAAGCTCAACTTAAAGTATATTAATTTAATAAAAAGGGCAAATATATAATAATATATATGAATAATATATATTTAATAATAATATATATCAGTAATATAACGAACATAAGAATTCGAAATTTGTTTTCAATTCTAGACTCTTTCACTAAAATATTAGCAATTTCAAATTCTTAACAGGGTGTAAGTCAAGTAAGTAGAGCTGATACAGTTCAGAAATGGATGTGATTTTTCTCAAAAAGTACAATGTCCTAAGTTTATGTTACTAACCTGATTAGAACCAGCATCAAAACTATCAGGAAGAAATTCTAGATGGCGAATGGCTCGAACTTTAGTAGGCATCTGGATAATTCTAAAGAGCTGTGTAGCTTCCAGGCACCACAAATGAAGGTGATTTGATTTGCCTCCAGCAGCCAGGATTCGGCCATCTCTACATAACAAAAAGGTGAGAAAGTAAGACGAGTTGAATTGTTTATAGCAGCACCATCCAACAGAACCTTCTGTGATGACAGAAATTGCCATATCTATGCTGTCCAATATAGTTGCCACTAGCCACATGTGATTATCGAACACTTGAAATGTGGCTAATGCTACTGAGGACACTACTTTTAAATTTTATTTAATTGTTATTAATTTAAATAGTCACATGGACAGCTCAGGTTTATGGTATATACATTTTTTATCTGCTGTTCTAAGGCCCCAGCTTAACAAACATTTGTTTGATTACTTGGAAGTTTTCTGCATAACATTTATACTTTATAGCATAATCTCAAAGTCACTTACCACTATCCAACTTTCTATATTTCACAGACAACTATACAGACTTTGTAGTGCCTTGCTATATGAAAATATAAAAGTGCTCCAACTTTTTTCCTGCTCAAAGAAGGCTACTTTATGTTTATAAGGTACAAAAAGAATAAACTGTATTGACTTGTAAGGCTGTTTCTTCATTCAACAAGGACTTGTAAAGTATCTATTATAAGCCAGATATCATTCCAGAAGCCAGGGACACAGTAGCAAACAAGTCAGGTAGATTGCACAAGTCTGGTAATCTGCTCTTATGGGATTTTCAGTCCAGAGGAAGGCAAATAAACAAATAAATGAACTTGACCCCAGCTAGTGATAAGGTCTATAGAGAACTATAAAATGAGATGATAAAAGCTGAGAAAGGAGGAAAATCTTCTACCTGAATGACATGGATGGGCCAGTCATGGAATGAGTTGGAGGAAGAATTCTACGCTGGTGAGTATTCCATACTGGCCAGTACAAAAGTGCTGAAAAAGGAATAAGGTTAGTATATGAGGAGAAATAAGAAGCCACCTTCAAGTGTGCCTACAGCAGAGTAAGGGGAAGGAGGTGAGAAGAAGAAAGAGAGGGAGGCCTAGGCCAGATGAGAGAAGGCCTCAAGGGATACTTGCGGTAAGGAAAGTGTAGACGGGGGATAAATAGAAAAGTGACATGATTTGACTTAATGATTTATAAAGACTATCTGCAGTGCAGAGATTGATTTTAGGAAATGAGATGGAAAGCGAGGAGACCAAACAGGAGACTACTATAGCAATCTGAAAGAGACTAGGGTAGCTTAGACTAGGGTAATACTTGCAGCAATGGACAAAACAATTAGCCAACTCAATAAATACTTTGGTAGAATTGATGGGATTTAGGACTTAGGAGGTTGACAGAAGAGATCTCCTAGGTCTTTCCACTGAAAGGGCCTAGAAACAATTATCGGCCCAGTCACAATGAGTTCCCCTAGCATCCAAATCAGGGTCTTGAAGTACCATTTCCCACTAAAATGAACCCAGACTCTTTAGAGAAGTGGCTGATTCCAGGCTTGGGGCAGGAAATATACAAGATGAACTTGGAACATCCTGTCATACAAGAAGGCATGAAAGCAACACAGACAACTGGAATTGCAGCAAAAGGACTCAAAAGCCAAGCTGAAAAGGATCCTACTGGTCAAAGATGAGAGAGCTGGAGCATCACTAAGAATAAGTGCAAGGTATTAAAACATATCAACTATGTTAAATCCATGAGTTTACAAAGATTAAAGATAAAAAACTTCATTGGCCACCTTTGAAAGATGCTAATAAACCAATTCATTACTTTGAAAAGTGGTTAAGAAACGGGGGAAATCAAGCACTTATCTTGTCTTTCGTTTATAAACCATACATCAAAATAACCAAAGCGTTAATGAGAGGAAGTTTCTTTCTGTAAAAGGTTTCTAGTTAATAAATGAAGGAATGATAGATTTAGAATAGCACCACTTAGCTAACTTCTAAAGCAATATTGGATCTAGGTGATCATCAATGGCTACTAACATCACCACAACAGGCCGGGCCCAGTGGTTCATGCTTGTAACCGTAATCGTAGCACTGTGGGAGGGAGGATCGCTTGAGGTCAGGTCAGGAGTTCAACACCGGCATGAGCAAGAGCAAGACTCTGTCTTTACAAAATATAGAAAAATTAGCTGGGCGTGGTGGTGTGCACCTGTAGTTCCAGCTAATTGGGAGGCTGAGGCAAGAGATTGCTTGAGCCCATGAATTTGAGGTTGCAGTGAGCTATGATGACACCACTGCACTCTAGCCTAGGCAACAGAGCAAGACTCTGTTTCAAAAAAAAAATAATAATAATAAAAATTAAAATATCACAAGTGTTCTATGTTGCTCCTGATGAAAGTATACAAACCACCTATAATAGCTTCTTGTCTTTGAATCAGACCAAGCCTCCAGGTTTTAGGAAATATAGGTATAACCAGTGTATACGAAATATATAGATGACAGAAGATCATATTAAACAAGGCCACATGAACAAAAGAGCAAAATCCAGATTATAGAAAACTCTACAGGAGAAATGATCAGTTCTTTAATAAATAAACTATAAGAAACAAATAAAAAGAGGAATATATCAACAAAATACAATGTATGAACCTTATTTTGCTCCTGATTTGAACAAATCAATCATAAAAGAACAGTTGTTAAATCAGGGAAATTTGAATGACTAGATATATGACAATATTAAAAAATTCTTGTCTATTTTTAAAAAGTGTGATAACAATACTATGGTTGTTTCAAAAAGGGTCCCTACTTTCTAAGACAGATACTGAAATACTTATGAAGGAAATGACACGCTTAGGCTTTGTTTCAAAACAATGCATGGAGAAGTAGGTAGTTTTAGATAAAAATAGGAGTGGCCATTAGTTGATGATTATTGTAGCTGATGAAAGTACTTTGGGGTTCATGTACTTTCTATTTTCATTTCTGTTTCTATTTTCTTTATACAATAAAGTAAAAAAAAAATAAAGATCAGCAGGCCATATCTAAATTTGAAGGAAACTTTTTCTCATATGACAAGATACTGAATGAAAACTAAATGAAAGTTTGTAATTGTTTCCCCAGAAATTAAACTTCTAAAAAATTCCCAGTATCCTAAAATGCACATTACCTGGTCACAGCAAACACTTTGTATAATATGCTAGAGCTTTCAGGTGGAGCCGGCAATTGATATTTGCAAAAAAGTGTGTCACACTCCCACGCAAAGATGGAATTATCTTTAAAACAGCTGAGGATGGTATTACTTAATGGTAGAAAGAAAACCTAAAGAAGAATAGAAAAGTTAGTTTTCATGTTAAGGTTCGTATCACCCACTTTAAATTTAAAATTATAAAAGTAGTCAATTTTTCTTTATCAAAATTACCTTTTCTTAAACTGGAGAAAAGTACATTTATAATGTATGATGAGGGATAATACTGATATTTCATAAATTGATATAAACAAAAAAAGAAATGGTAAACTTCAAATAAAAAATCGGTAACTTTAATGACTGGGCACTTTAATGACTGGGCAAGTCACAAAATTCTAAATAACACTTTAAAAATTTTTTACCTTACATAAAAGATTTAAATGAAGATGAGATATCATTTGAGTATTAAATTTATGTTTAAAAATAATGTACATATATACATACACAAATTATATATATATACACACTGTAACATATATTTATAAACTATATACTGATATAAACACTATATTAAACACTACTGATAAATGTTAAAAAATACTAAATGTTGGTGAAAGTACAGGGAAAGCTCACTGTCATATGCTACTGCTGGGAGTAAAAATTGATTAAAAGTACTGTACAACATGTCTCAACAGCCTTCAGATAAATACGTCTCCCAAACTAGTCAGTTTATTTCTAAGAGTTAGTCCTTTGGGAATAATTGGCAAAGTATATGTCAAGCATTCTTTATAAGAGTAAAAAGCTGAAGATGCACATATTGATTATATTTTAGCAGAGATTCAGTTTATTTAATGGACAACTGAGTGAAATTAATTGATAGCAAAGTTGAAAATATCATTTTATTCTCTTTTTTTTTTTTTTTGGAGACAGAGTCTCTGTTGCCCAGGCTAGAGTGCCATGGCGTCAGCCTAGCTTATAGCAACCTCAAACTCCTGGGCTCACGCTATCCTTCTGCCTCAGTCTCACCAGTAGATGGGACTACAGGTACACGCCACCACGCCTGGCTAAGTTTTTCTATTTTTAGTTGTCTGGCTAATTTTTTTTCTATTTTTAGTAGAGATGGGGTCTCACTCTTGCTCAGGCTGGTCTTGAACTCCTGAGCTCAAGCAATCCTCCCACCTTGGCCTCCCAGAGTCCTAGGATTACAGGTGTGAGCCACTGCTCCCGGCCAGAAAATATCATTTTATTCTAATTTCCATTTTTCTATTACATAAGCATTAAACAATGCTTCCCTTTGATAATACAAAATTTTAACTGAAACTGACCAACATTTCCTCAAAAAGCTTCAATGGCCTCAAATATAATTTTGTGTGTCATCTATACAAAATACACATATATAATGTACTACGGAACACACTGGTTAAAATAATCTATTCAGGACTAATGCCAATGAGACACAACAAAAAAGCTAACTCATCATATATCAGATGCTGATAGACCAGGCATGGGCCTGACCCAGCTCCTCACTTTTGTCCTTGCCTCAGTTTGCCAAAGACAATTTCTGATAGACCTTTTGCTAACAGATTCACTGTGTTAGGGAGATATATAATACGAAGGCTTTATTGAAAGAATGTGCAACGAATACATTATAATGTATAATGAATATATTAAAATAGTCTCAAAACTGATGTCAAAATGTGACTTAAGAAAATTCTTATTATAATTAGCAGTCATTTTTCTGGAAAAGTAATAAACTTTATTCCTACCGGGAGAAGCAAAAGCCTAAAAGTTAATGAGCATCAACTGCTATTTTAGGGGAATAGCTGTGATAGATTATTGCCTGCATGATTATTCATTACTAGATTTGTGATTTTAATTGCCAGATTTTAATGATTATAAAATTGTTCCTAATGAATCATGTCATTATTATTTAGACAGTGTCATCTCTTGGGAAACACAAAAACTCAGGAAAAACTTCAAAAACATTAACAAAATGTACTTCTTGGGGGGTCAGTTTCAAAATGGACTGCAGTTTTTTCCTGGTAGAATATGAAAATCCTAAGCTTTCCAATTCAGTTTTAGGAGGCACATGAGCTCTTCTCAAGGTTTAAAGAGTTCCAGACAGCCGGGTGTGGTGCTTCACCCCTATAATGCCAGCTACTCAAGAGGCTGAGGCAAGAGGATCACTTGAGAGCAGGAGTTCAAGGTTGCCGGGAGCTAAGATTGTGCCACTGCACTCCATCCCGGGCCACCGAGTGAGACCGCATTTCAATCAATCAATCAGTCAAAATTTTTTAAAAAAGAGTTCAGGATAGTAATATTAGCAAGTTAAGGCCAAATGTACAATTTAATAGAAATTTAGTGAGTGTCCATTGCATACCAGGACTGATTTTAGTTCATTTATTAAATGTTTTCTGCTATCCATCACAAAGCCTTTTCTGATACATATTGAACCACAGTAATCACAAATCCCAGGATTTATTCCAAAATCCCTAACTAAAGGGCTGAATATCCTACCTCTAGGCATCAGCAAAAGAATCAAAATTTATTAATTTGAAGAGGTATAACTAGTTCATCTGAGAAGCAGTATAGTTAACGGAATAGCTTTGGATAAAGACAGTTTTGGATTTATACTACACAACTCTTTTCTAAATTATGTGACATTGGGCAAGTTACTTAATATTTCTGGACTTCAGTTTCCTCTCTTGTAAAATGGGGATAATAGTATCTGCCTTTTAGGGTTATTTAAGCTTAAAAATAAGTTTATAGTAGGTACTCAACAACTGGTATCTATTACTATTAGTATTAATTACTTCTATTACTACATACAAAAATCAGTGCAAAGAAGTTAGAGTGGTAGGTTTCTTGAAAACACTTTGAAATCAAAGATCCACAGTTCCTTATCTGAAACTCTTAGAGCTAGATGTGTTTCAGAATTTAGAATTATTTCCAATTTTAGAAAGGTATTATGAGACATTCTATAACATTATGAACACCTAGGGGACCTGGGGCATATACCCCATACTCAAATATATTAATATCTCAGCCTCATGTCAATTTAGTTCAGATTTTGTTGCCAAATGAATTGGGGTCAGATCACATTTTGCCAGTGAGTTATTTAAACACCTCTGGGTTTTTGAACTGTTATAATAATAATAGATTATGCACCTATATAATGTAGTTCAAAAGAAAACAGTTATCTTACTGCTTCCTATCTAATTGCATAATCCCATAATAGAGCTTTATAAAAACAACAATGATAATAGAAACAGCAGCAGGTACAATTTTACTAAGCACTTACTATACAACAGCACTGTGCCAAGTACTTTGCATAGACTGTCACATTCAACACTAAAAACAACCCTGAAGTAGGTACTACAGATTGAGTATACCCTATCTGAAATGCCTAGGATCAGAAATGTTTGGGATTATTTCAGATTTGGGAATATTTGCATTATACTTACCAGTTTAGTATCTGTAATTCAAAAATCTGAAATCCACAATGTTCCAATGAACACTTCCTTTGAGCATGATATTTAAGCATCATGCCAGTGTTCAAAAGGTTTGGAATTTGAGGCTGGGTACAGTGGCTCACACTTGTAATCCTAGCACTTTGGGAGGCCAAAGAAGGAGGATTGCTTGAGGCCAGGAGTTCAAGACTAGCCTGGGCAACATAGCAAGACCCCACCCATCTCCAAAAAAAGAAAAAAATTAACTGCATGTGGGGGCGTGTGCCTGTAGTCCCAGTTACTCAGGAGGCTGAGGCAGGAAGATTGTTTGAGCCTAGGAGTTCGAGGTTGCCGTGAGCTACGATCATACCACTGCACTCTAGCCTGGAATTTTGGGGCACTTTGGATTTTGGATATCCAAGATAGGGATGCTCAACCTTTATTACTACTTTCATCTTACACATAAGGTAAAACATTTAACATGAATCTACTTAAGTCTTTAGACTTAATTTCTGGTTTAAAAGAAATACAGGGGAGAGGAAAACAAGTTAAACTACAATGATGAAAGAGCAAGACAAATCCAGAATATGGGATATTTTCCAAGACAATTGGCCTGGTCTCTCCAAAAAATTAATGACATGGGAAAAAAAAAGTGGGATTAAGTTTGAGATTAAAAAAGCCACCATAACATGAGTTCCCTATCAAAGACCCAAAGAAAGTTACTTCCAGGATCTCATGTATAATCAAAATAAATAAAGTTGTATTTAAAATACAGAATCAGAATCTGGAAAAAAATATAAGTTTAGTAAAAATTTGATAAGAATTAACATTTTCCTTTAAGATTATGTTATAGTTATTTCCTATTTTCAACAGCATAAACCAGGAGTGGTAGTCATCTGGCCCACTTCCAGGTTTTGTGCAGCCTAGGAGCTAAGAATGGTTTTCCCATTTTTAAATGGTTACTGTGGAGACAAAAGCATCTCCATTTTGGATGCTAATCTGCCATGCTGACTTCTGATTAACCCTAGTCCAGGAACGTGTCCTGATTTCTACTTTATTTACTG
The DNA here is from genome assembly GCA_028533085.1 of Varecia variegata. NCBI lineage: Eukaryota > Metazoa > Chordata > Mammalia > Primates > Lemuridae > Varecia > Varecia variegata. The sequence goes on from CM052438.1 coordinate 35,343,198, forward strand.
TCCCAGCATACAAACATGTACTCACCATCAACTCTGCCCTACGTCACAGCAACCTGATATTATCGCACAAATCACAGGGTATGATGTACATAGCATTTGTGCCTGTTCTGGAGAATTGCCTTTAATTGTCCTGCACACTTCACATACACTCTTTCCCTATGGTATATGAGCCCTGGGTCTGGGGAGCAACAGTGTGGAGATTTACCTGTCTTGCTGCCGCCCAAGACCACGCCTCTGCCCATAAGTTCCCCAATAAATCTGATTTGTCTGCCTTGTTCTTTGGTTTCTCTGCTCCTTCTACATTTGAGGGTCGCTTTGCGTATACGATCCTTTCACGGAACGTTTTTTTTTTTTTAAATGAGGTCTTGCTGTATTGCCCAGGCTGGTCTCAAACTCCTGGGTTTAAGGGATTCTCCCGCCTCAGCCTCCTGAGTAGCTGGGATTACAGGCATGAGCCACCACGCTTGGCTTTAAATGGTTACATTTTAAATGATTATATAATCTCACTCTTGGCCTGCAAAGCCAAAAATATTTACTATCTGATCCTTTAAGTAACAATTTGCTAGTAACTTATAGACTATGGTGCTCCATTATTTTAGAAGAATAAACTGGTATGCATATATCACACCATACATACATTTTCTACATTTAATTTTATTCTTATACTACTAACATTTGGAGTCCTGTTTTTTAAACTAAAATGTCTAAATGATCAAGCAAGGTTAGCACTGGCAACTATCCAGTGTATACTTATTTTAATTTCATAGTACAAAGAACAGATGGTTTTTGTGTCAGTTTCATAACTCTGTTCCCATTGTGGGTTCAACTCCCAACGTTCTTTTCTTCGGAATTTAAAATTCAAAATTTAAGTACTAAAGCAGTTAAAGAAGAAAAGTCCTACTAAGACATTTGGCCTAAATCCCTAATGAATAAGCTGGCTTTTATCTCTTTTTAATTATTAAAGGCACATTAAAGAACTCTGGGATTTTCATGAACACTACAAAACAAAATTTGGGTTGACACATATTGCTAGCTGTTCAAGTTAATAACCAAGAAATTAAAAGCAATACTGCATGTATAATATAACCTGAAGCAAAATAATTAATCACATGGAAGACTCAGATATTCCTGAAAATAGTATTTAACTAATCAGATAGAAAAAAATAACTACACCTTAAAAGCAAAAGAGATGGATTTTTTAAAAAAGCGTAATGTATTTATATAATGGAATTCTAATCAGCAGTAAGAAGGAATGAACTACTGATAAATATAACACGGATAGATCTCAAGAACATGCTGAGTGAGAAATGTCTTACATAAACTATTATTGAACAGTTCTATTTACATGAAATTTTAGAACCAGCAACACTAATATATGGTGGAAAAACTTCAGAGTAGTGCTTACCCAGAAAGGGATATGATGGAACTTTCTGGAATAATGATAATGACAGATCTGCACAGCTTACACAGGTGTATGCATTTGTCAGACTTAAATGAATACTTAAGAATTATACATTTCATTACATATAAATTTCACATCAACAAATATTGAACCCTAGTCAATTAAATGCAGGCTTAAATATTCATGGAGAAGTACACTGATATCTACAGTTTACTTAAAACACATATATACACACAAAGAATTAATGAACAGAGGGACAGAAAGATGGATAGATCTATAATACAGTACAGTAACATGTAAAGTACAGAAAGGATAGTATAGTAACATGTTAATGGTAGAACCTAGAGGGTGGGTGTACATATGTTCACGTGAAATTCTTACAAATCTGCTGCATGTCTGAAATCTTTCATAACAAAATGTCGGGGGGGGGGCTTAAAAACTAAAACAAAACCAATCAACTAAACAACTGTCACCTTATGATAGTTGATGTTACAGTTATAATTAAAAAATAAATAAATAAAGCTCACCAAGTCATATTTGTAGTCAAAGGCAATATCTTTAATTGTGTTGGCCGCTTTGCTTTGCTTGTTGCTGAGTTACAAGAACACAGCTATGTGGGACAAAGTGAATCATTGCTCTTATGTCATCCATAAATCCTGCTGACCAAGAAACCAGCCCAAGAAGCACAACAGGCTGACATGTACCCACTCACTGACCTTTTGTATGCCCACAGACTGGCGAATATTCAGCTTTCTTTTTCTCTGAAAGGTATCCAAGTCCCATAATTGTGCTGTATCAGAAGAAGTAGTGATGGCATATTTCCCTGATGCATGCACAGAGATCGAAAATACTGATGATTCATGTCCTCTCATCCAGCTAACTAGCTCCTTGGTGACTGTGGTAAAAATTAAAATTGTGATCCAGGTAAAACATTATACATCTATAAATAACATTATATATATAAACAGTATATATTGAACTGATTCAATTGATGGCTAGGTATTATATGCAGCACCTTCATTAACAGCTACAAAAATGGAAGCCTGTGGCTAGTTGATAAAGTATAACATGAGACATGTTAGTAACACATGTATCACGGAGATGTCATAAGATGAGGGTGACAAAGGGTTTGATGAAGAATAGGCTCGAATGTGATGCTAGTGACTTTGGGCTTTCTCTTGTGGGCAATAATTTTATGTACAAAAATATCATGTCTAGACTGAGTGCGGTGGCTCACACCTGTAATTCTTGCACTCTAGGAGGCCAAAGGGGGAGGACCACTTGAGGCTAGGAGTTCAAGACCAGCCTGAGCAAGAGCGAGATCCCTGTCTCTACAAAAATTAGAAAAATTAGCCAGGCATTGTGGCACATGCCTGTAGTCCCAGTTACTTGAGGTAGGAGGATCACTCAAGCCCAGGAGTTTGAGGTTGCAAGGAACTATGATGATGTTACTGCGCTCTAGCCTGGGAGACGGAGCGAGACCCTGTCTCAAAAAAAAAAAAAATATCACATCTGCTTTGTGTTTTAGAAACAGCACTTTGAGAATATATGGTGGAGGGGAAGAGAGCGGATAAGAAGACTAATATATATGTAGCTGTAATAATCAAAGCAGGAGATAAGGAGGGCCTAAACTAAAAAAGTAGCAATGGAGATAAGAAAACATTCAAGAGTTTCATTAAGGAGAAATAACAAAAAGCTTAGTGATCAAGTCAATCTATTGAGATAAAGGAGGAGGTAAGACTCCAATCGTTCTAATTTAGTTATATAAGCAGATGGTGATACTATTAACTGATATAAGAAATACACAAGGAGAAAGAGATTTAGCAGTGTGGGAAAAAGATAATAAATTTGATTTTTAAAATTGATTCTGAGGTGCTTGTGTGTGTAAGCAGAGGAAACAGTCTAGTAGGGAAAATTAAAACTATTCATGATAATTACCACTGGGTGGTAAAATTATAGGTGATTTTTATTTTCTCTTTACACTTCTCTGCATGTTAGTTTTCTCTAGTAGGCATGTTTTACCTTTATAATCAGAAAATTTCCTCCAGAAAGATGGAACTGAGGACAATAGTCAAAAAGCAAGGTATAAATATTCAAAACATTAAGATACAAAGTAGGTCAAAACCGAAGCTAGAGGGAACAGACAAATCCCTTAGGGAAACAACAGTGATTTCCAAATACCAGTATAAAGTCTGGCATAATGATCTATTTTTCATTGATCTTCAGTGAAATGAGAAAAATAAGAATACTGTGGTGATTTGTTCATGAAGTTAAATTTAAAGTACTACCCTTTAATTTAGTATTATGTCCCTCCAAGTTTCTTTATGTTGGGGGAAAAAAAATCCCTCATTTTATGAAACGAAGTTATATATTTTTTCAATGCCAATTAGTAAAATTAAAAGCTGACAAACTATGCGGGCCCCTCTACTTTTTTTTAATAATTGGGTCAAAAATCCTAGGAACCACTGACAGAATCCATGAGAGACTACTAAGAAGCAGTTAGCAAGATAGGAGGAGAACCAAGAGAAGTAATAGTAGGAAAACTGAAGACAGACTCCTAAAGCAATCCCAAGTGTTAAAGGCACTGTAAGTAGGATGAAAGGTATGAAGGGGATTTAAAGAACCGGGAGTTACTAATGACCTTGGAGACAGAAGTCTCAGTAGGGTGGGTTGGGGAGCAAGAGTCAGAATTCATCAATGGAGGCTGTGAGGAAGCAGGATTAGGCAGAGAAGGGAAAGAAGGAGGGAAGTGGCTGGGGAGCGAGGGAGGTGGAGACAGCATCTGGGGAATGGGCTTCATGGCGGTGGGGGTCAACAAGACAGAAAAGACTAGAAAGATGGAAGTAAGAAGACAGAAGAGAATGCTGGAATCAAAGGAAAGCAATCACAGGTGAATATAAAGACTTAGGTTTTTAGAAATTTTGTCATAGCACTGTTTGTAATACCTAAGATTGGAAATAGTTTAAGTCCAGTAGGGAATAGGTTAAATAATTATGGTACTGTAAATATCATAGCACTGTTTGTAATACCTAAGATTGGAAATAGTTTAAGTCCAGTAGGGAATAGGTTAAATAATTATGGTACTGTAAATATCTATACAGTAGAATCTAGGTATTGACTTTAAATATACCACATGAATTTTTAATGAGGTAAAAAATAACTGCACAAAATATATATTGTTAGAATATTAAAAAAAATGTATGTGCATAGAAAAGACTGGAAAAATAGATCTCCTTTATGAAAACACTGTGTCTCCAGTGGTTACTGAAGGATGACCACTGTTTCTTCTTTGTATGTAGAGCAAGAGTGCAATACAGTGATTAAGAGCAGGGATTCTGCAGCCAGACCACCTAGACTGGAATCCAGCCTCCACTACTTATAAACTGGGGGACCTTGGTCAAGTTACCTATGCCTCAGTTTCCTCACCTGCAAAATGGGGATAATAACAGTATCCATCTCCATGGGTTATTATGATGATTAAAATTAATCAATATGCATAAAGTCATAGAACAGTCCCTGGCAAAGAGTAAACACTGTATAAGTATTAACTATCAGTATTATTACAATTGTTTTTATACATCTTTCTAAATATTACAACACATTGATTACTTAATAAGAAAAAAATACAGTTATCTTTTTAAGAGGTTTAGTCTACAGAATTCTATGTTCCCAATTAAAAAAAAAATGTGGTATAAAATACACAGGTTGTACTTTTTTTAAAAGTATTGTTGTACCTGTATAGTAAGGAATTTACCTTCAAAGAGAGGTCTGACCTCTACCCAGGCTTCTGGGAGGTGACCTCTAAACCCCCAGACATTCCCAAGTGATAGGA
>CM052438.1:35348931-35425970 GCA_028533085.1 Varecia variegata
GGAGACATTAGGGGAGGAAGCAGCATCTGTCGAAAGGCAAGGAGGTTGTGAAGCAACATGGTACCCTCCCAAAACTAGAGGAGCTCTGTGCAGTTTAAGCACAGAATGCACAAGGAGTCATCGTGCATGTACAGTGCTTAGCATTTAGAAAACTCTTAATACAACAGTAACAGTCACTATTATCACTATATGGAAGAATGGCAAGAGAGTAAGAGTGAAGAGATATGCTAACATCAGACTATAAAAAGTTTGCCATTCTAAGGTGTTTGGATCTGAAAGGTCCTAGGGAAACTCTTTCTTTCTAAATACATCCCTCTGACTGTGGTGGGAAGATCACTTAAAAGAGGCTTTGGGCAGACGGGGTGAGGGTGAGAGCTGTTATTCCAACTGAGACAAAAGTGAGGGTGGGTTGAACAAGTCAGCAACAGTTTGATGACGAGGGTTTATGGACATACTGTGTAGGAAAGCTGACATTGCAAAAGAAACAGTTCTGTTTCATCAGTAAAACAGAAATATGTGTCATGCTGCTAACTGGTGCAAACCTAGGCAATGCTTTCCATTTGCTGGATGACTCAACTATTTGGTCTTGTGAGGGGGAAGAAGGAGGCAGAAGCCATTACAGGTGAACTATGATATAATGCACCTTCCCCTGCCCCTTAGTATGAGTCAGAACAGAAAATATCAAAGAGATGTGTTCCCAGCTGCTTAAATAAATATTCATGCCTAGGTGTTCTCATAAAACATACATGAAAGCAACCAAGGGCAGTGTTTCATGTATAATCAAAAGGATTTGGCACCTACACTGAAATAGAAGAGTATCAGAGGAGAGGGGGGAATGTGGCATTGATCTTGACAGGCAGCAAGATCATGTCCACATCCAATGAGAAAACTGCTGCCATAGATTAGGTTTTCTAAAAGGCTTCCTCAGACTAAATGAAGGAGAAAATCAGAGGGCGAAACTTCCTATTCCATGACAGCATGGACCATGCCTACAAGTTTCCAGTCTGGACAGGCCTCCCACGGCCAGAAGAGGAGGGTATGGTGTTATTAGCCTGTATGACATCTGAAGCTGTCCTAAGAAGCAAGGACAGCCTACAGACACTTGGGTTTTAGCCACAACTGCATAATGTTCCATCTTATGGGGATGTGACATAAGTTTCTAATTCCCCAGTTGCTACAGCTGGGTTTTAAAAAATCATTTGCAATCTTTATGCCAGAGGAATTAATATCTAATTGTGCTATTGCAGGCACTAGTATAAGCCAGCTCTGAAAGATTCCATCAGTTAAATTAAAACCTTCAAAATTATTCTCTGCAGGTAGTGGTCTATTCCAAAGTCCTCCATGGGCAGAAGGCCGTGGAGTCAGAGGATGTTGGGAATATCTCCCACAGCACTGAATAATTAGCCTCAATTCGCAGGCTCTTAATAACATTTGTGGGCTCAGAGGACAGGCTATCAATCAAGCATGACAGGATGCTGGTAAACCATGAGTAAGATGCCTGTAATTGCTGTAAGGGAGGAAGACAAACTGACTGAGTGAAGCATTTATTGTCCAGTAAATTATTCTAGGGCAGCGTAGCATCCTTCCTCTGGCACCCACTCTGAGCAGTAACGATGACCAGCGAGAAATCAGCACCTAACAGACCCCTCCTCGGCCAAACTTCATCACATCCCAACTGGCTCTTCCATCCCTCTCATTTCTAGATGGCTTTGTTAGTAAAAATCTTTCCCAAGTATCTTTGTTGTTTTCCTTATATTGATGGCTTTGAAAAATACTGCAAGCAACTTTCCATGTGAAGAAAGAGAAAAATAAGATGGGGTGTGCATAATGGGATCGTCAATTTACCCTATGGACCTTAGAAGAGTTTTGTCTTTGTGAAGTTATGCCCCAGAAGCTGGGACCATCTGCTTAACCCTATAGAGGAGTCTATGTAAGGAACTAGTTGTGAATGTGTTGGGGGTGGGGAGGGGGACAGAACCACCATAGACTGGGCATCTGTACCAGGCCTGTGTTAGCTGCTTTTCATTTTATTACAGGTTGTTCTTTGGTCTTGCTGGCTTTTTGTTTTAAAATTCCATAGAAGCTCCTATTTGAATTTTGCACTAAATTAAAACCTATAACTCATGGGTACTGTGAACAGAGAGTTCCCATTTCAAGTCTTATGCTCTGTTCTCTACATAAATACATTTGTATTTATTAAAGCTTGTACCATGAGTAATGGTTGGGAAAGTATGGGTAGTATACTTAAAGGCATGGGACCCAGAATGCCTGAGTTCATTGGCTCTATGACTTACTAATACTATGACCTTGGGCAAAGCATTTAACTTCTCTATTCCTTGATTTCTTCATCTGTTAAATCAGGATCATGATAGTACTGACCTCATAGAGCTATGAAGAGTTTAGAACAGCATCTGGCACATAGAAGTCCTCAATGGGTACTAGCTATCATTAAAGCCCTTCTAAAGAGGGTACCAGTGATGTGCTGTAAATGTTTAACTACTAGTTCTCTGGACACACACAAAATAGCCCTTGTGTGTAGCATTTGGAAATTTCTATGGTGTAAATGCCCCTACCATGACCAATTTCAAGCTATCAATGTGATGCCACTGACTGCAGAGTTGGAAAGAAGTGAGTAGTAGTATGATATAGTATGTCCACCATGCAGATAAACAGACATAAATAATCTCAAGAGCATAGCTATTAGTAAAATATAGTACAATTAAGAAGTCAATATTTATTACTTTTTAAAATATAATTTATTTTGGCTGTGCATGGTGGCTCACATCTGCAATCCTAGCACTTTGGGATGCTAAGATGGGGAGGTTTGCTTGAGCCTAGGAGTTTGAGGTTGCAGTGAGCTATGATGACTGCACTCTAGCCTAAGCAACAGAGTGTGATGCTGTCTCTAAAATAAAATAAAATATAATATAATATAATTTATTTTAATGTAAGTTTATATAATTTTTTTGAGACCCTAGCTGAGACAGGGTCTCTCTGTCACCCAGGCTGGAATGTTGTAGTACAATCATAGCTCAATGAAGACTTGAACTCCTGGGCTCAAGCAATCCTTTCGCCTCAGCCCCCTAAGTACCTGGGACTAAAGGCACACACCACCATGCCTGGCTAATTTTTCTTATTTTTTGTAGAGACAGGGTCTTGCTATGTTGCCCAGGCTGGTCTCAAACTCCTGGGCTCAAGCCATCCTCTTGCCTTGGCTTCCCAAAATGCTGGGATCACAGGTATGAGCCACTGCCCCTGGCCCATGTAATTTTTAATAATTTTAAAATTATAAATTGTTAAATATTTAATAATTTTAATTTAAATGTTTAATAGTTGACTAAGAAAATTCCTGAAAATTTGGTATTTGGCTCTTATGAGCTGGTGTGATCTGACTCCAACACTGCACTTTCATCAACCTAGACATTTGATGATGTTTTAGTTGTCTATTGCTATTGCAGCAAACCACCTCAAAACTTCCTGGTTTAAAACATCAGTGATTTCCTATTTTTCACAATTCTGTGAGTTGACTGGGCTCAGCTGAACACTTCTTCTGCTCCACATGGTACAGCCAAGGCCACTCTTGGTTGCATTCAGCTGAAGCTCAGCTGGGGCTAGAACATCCACGATGGCTTCTCATCCACCAGGATCTCTCTCCAGGTGACCTCTCGTCATTGAGTAGTCTCGCCTGAGCTTCTTTACATGGCATGGCTTCTAAGAATAGAATGTTCCAATAGGACAAGCCTGAATATGTATTTATCAAGCCTCTGCTTGCATTACCATGCCTGCTAATGTCAGATTGGCGGAAGCAAGTCACACGGTTAAGATCAGAATCAATGTAGGAGAGAACTACACAAGTGCATGAATCCTCACGGAGATGTTTTGTTAGAAGATACTCACATAATTGTTTTTTTTTTCTTGAATACCTAAAACTGGGTAATTTATTAAAAAAGGAAGAAGAACAAATTTATTTCTGGTCAGGTACGGTGGTGGCTCATGCCTGTAATCCTAGCACTCCAGGAGGCCAAGTGGGAGGATTGCTTGAGCTCAGGAGTTTGAGAACAGACTGAGCAAGAGTGAGACCCCTGTCTCTACTAAAAATAGAAAAATGATCTGGGCTTGGTGGCATGCACCTGTAGTCCCAGCCACTCAGGAGGCTGAACCAAGAGGATTGCTTGAGCCCAGGAGTTTGAGGTTGCAGTGAGCTACGATGACAGTACTGTAGCCCAGGCAACAGAGCGAGACTCTGTCTCAAAAAAAATTTGATTTCTTACAGCTCTGAAGGTTAGGAAGTCCAATATCAAAGTGGCAACCTCTAATGAGGGCCTTTCTTTCTATGTCAGAGCTTAGTGAAGGGCATCACATGGCAAGAGGGCAAGAGTGAGCCTTCATGTAATTGTTGACCACAGATGATGGCAGGTAATCCCGGGGGCACATTTGGAGGGAGTATACACAGGAATAAGTCACCCTTTTTTGGGTGGGAGTGCCCTAGAGGGGTGTGTGTGTGTGTGTGTGTGTGTGTGTGCGCGTGCGCGTGTTGGGATGTATGGGCAGTTGCTAAAGGAGGAGAATGGACAAGCATCACATATAACTCAGCAGTTCTCAACCAGGGGTGATTTTGCCCTGCAGACGACATTTGGTGATGTCTGCAGACATTTTTGATTGTCATAACTGGGGAGGGAGTGCTATTGTCATATGGGAGCTATGGTTGCTGCTAATCATCCTACAATGCACAGGGCAGCTGCTCACAAGCAAAGAACTATACAGCCCAAAGTGTCAACAGTGCCAGGTTGAGAAACCCTGTACGTAACCTAACACATGCACCATTTTGGCTGTTTAGTATGTACATTTTCTCTTCCCAACACATTTTCCTTTGCTACTTTTGGCAGCATGTACAAGATATAAAATTCTCTCAGAGCTCTCTAAATGTGTGTTCAGCCTACTTGGATGAACTTCAAACAAATATGACAGATGTAGCATTTTTGGCTCAAATGCTTTGCCAGTCAAGCATATGCATGTTTGCACATCACATCTCCAGCAACAGCAATAATATTCTGTGACTAAAAGTGGTTGTACATCCAACTTTCACTAAAACATCTCAAATCACTTTATTTTTCCTCTAAGATTTCTGACTTTCAGGTATTCTTGGTGCCTCTCTTTGCTCTTTTCTCCAGGTAAACTGTTCTCTTTTATCCCTCATGATACCAAGGTTACATATGCCCTCTTTTTACAAAGGAGATCCCCATTCATTCCTTCAATAAATGTTAGCTGAGCTCTTATGGTGTGCAAGACCTGTTCTGGACACTGGGCTACAGCAGTGAACAAGACAAAGTTGCATTTGCATGGAGCTTGCATTCTAATTGGGGAAACAGACAATAAACAAATAAGAAACAAGTAAATGACATTATGTTAAGTAATGAAAAGTGAGCAAATATGTACACAGAGTAAAGGGATGAGAATGATGGAGTGGGGTGGTACTTTGGTTAAGGTGTGCAGGGAAGGTGCTGCTGAAGGGTGACATCTAAGTGGTGCAAAAGGAAGCACCGAAGACAGGTTTTCAATAGTGCACTACACTGGGTGGGGAGATTTATATTAATTTTCTAGGGCTACCATAAAAAAGTAGCACAAAATAGGTGATTTAAAACAACAGAAATTTATTCTTTACCATTTCTGGAGGCCAGAAGTCAGAAATGAAGGCACTAGCAGTGTTCATTCCTACTGGAGGCACCTGGGGAGAGCCTGTTCCATGCCTTTGTCCTAGTTTCTACTGGTTGTTGGCAATCCTTGGCATCCCTTGGTTTGTAGATGCATCATTACTCAATCTCTGCCTCTGTCTTCACATGGCCTTCTCTGCTGTGTGGATGTGTCTTCATTTTCTCTTTTTATAAAGATCACAGTCATTGGATTTGGGCTCACTCTAACTCAGTATGACTTTAACCTGATCACATCTGCAAAAACTCTATTTCCAAATACCGTCACATTCACAGGTACTGGGTGTGAGAACTTTAACATTTTTTTGGGGGGGGAACCCAATCCAACCCACAACAGGGTTGTTTTGAGTTATCACAAAGACTAGGAGACACAGCTGGCATCTAGGGCAGGGACCAGGGGTGCTAGGCAGACATTCCACAATGTATAAGACAGTCCTATACCCTTTTGCAAGTTCTCAAGATATTCCTGTAAGTGAAAACCCTGTGTATAATATCTGAACCTAGAACTAACTCTATTTTGCATAAAACATAAAGAATATTTCCTGGGATTTAGTAGGCATTAAATTTTCCTGAAACACAGCTACTGCTTGAGAAAAAGATTATACTTTCTTGTTCTTTTTAACATGTGTGTGTATATTCTTATTTTCTCTCCTATCTTACATGAAAAGTAGCATATTATATACACTATTTTGAACTTCGCTTTTTTCACTTATCCTGGAAATTGTTCTTTCTGTGTTCACAGAAAGCTTTCTTATTCTTTGTTTATAGCTACATATTACTCTAATGTGTGAACATACTATAGTTTATTCAACCAATCTATGTATGGACACTTAGGTTCTTTCCATATGTTGCAATTACAAATATTGCAACGTCAAATAAACGTGTATCTTATTTTTTGTATAATATTTTATACTGTTACTGATTTATCTTCAAGGTAAATTACTAAAATAGATACTGTCAGGTTAAAGTGTAAATGTATACATTATTTCTATTGTTATACATTTCCTATTGTATAATACTATTTTTTGCCCATCAGGTGAGAAATAGTATCTCTATATTGTTTTAATTTGCATTTCTCTTATTATGAGAAAAGTAGAGTATATTTTAGTATGTTTTAGAATAATTTAATTTTTTTGTGAATTACCTGTGTATTTTGTCCATTTCTCTATTGAATTTTTGGGTTTTTCCCCTTAATTTTTTAGAAATCCTTTATATACTTAGGGATATTAGCCACATATTGATGGTGGTAACACAGGAGCTTCTTTATAAGTTAAATAATTAAATTCTAAAGCAAACTTCCTCCATTGGGGAAGGAGGAACACCCTGCCAATCTGCAAAAGAATGCAGGGAATTCCCCAGCCCTTGGACCAGACAGCCCAGGTACAATAGGATCTGGAAAATTACCTAGAGTAACTTAAGGCTAATTATCATGTCATTAACTGTCCCTCAAAGTGGTTCAATGGTGACATTTGAACCATGAGGAGGGCTAATCCAGGCAATATAAAACAGGACCCCAGACCATAACCAGAGCCTCTTGTTATGAAAGGGGGCCCATTTGTCATCTGTGGCAAATGTATCTTGCTCTTGCTCTATAAACCTACCTTGCTCTTCCTCAATAAACTTCATTTTTATGCTTACCTTGCTTTTGGTGTGTCTGATCATTCTTCAGCCAAGAGCACACCTAGAACCAAGAACTAGATTGCTGACCTGACATTAGTAAATTTAAAAAAGGTAGCTATGAGTATACAAAAGCATATATGCATAAAAACGTTCATTGTAGAGCTATATATAGTATTGAAAAACGGGTATCAGAAATAGGAAAATGGCCAAAAGATTATGCCCTATTAGTCATCAAAATGATAGTTATTCAGATTTTGTAGAAACAAAGAGTGCCTTTTAAAATGTAAAGTTAAATGAAAAGATCAGACAATAATACATGTATGTCTAAGTTAGTTAGCGAGGGATTCAGGGTCTCCTGGGGACGAAAGTGGGTGTTGTTGCCCCCATCTTGGTCCTGCCCCACCCTAATCTCCCAAGCGACTGCCATACCTGGGGGAGGAGGGAATGCCCTACAAAGCTGCCAATCAGAACTTAGTGCACCAGCTGCAAAACAATGCAGAGGACTCTCTGGCCCATAGGCCAAGTAACATAGATACCGCAGAGTCCAGAAATTGATCTAGAACAACCTGCATGCATAATAATGCAACTCCCAACTGTCCAATCAAAGTGGTTCCATGGTGACGTCTGAGCCACTAGGGAGGTCCCAATCAGGGCACTATGAAACAAGACGCAGACCATAACCAAGTCCCTTTTTGCACCCTTCCTTTTGCTCCCCCTTTGCTGTGACAGTGGGTCCAGTCGTCATCTGTGGAGTGTGTATCATGCTCTGTAAACCTGTATCTTGCTCTTGCCCTATAATCCTATCTTTATTTCCTCAATAAACCTCATTTTTGTGTTTGCGTTACTTTGGTGTATCTGGTCATTCTTCAGTTATGAGCGCACCTAAGAACCGACATTTTCACATTGAAACCTGACATATGGACAAAGACTAGGAGAGAGTAAGATTTTTATTAATATATCTGTGTCTTCTTTTCAATAAGCATTCTTCCTCCTCCAAATCCTCCTCTAATTACTCTGTTCATTCCGAGGGAACAACCTGCCCCTAAGGTTTTTTTTTTGTTGTTGTTTGTTTTTTTAAGAGACGGGTTTTGCTCTGTTGCCCAGGCTGGAGTGCAGTGGTATGATCATAGCTCACTGCAACCTCCAACTCCTAGGCTCAAGTGATCTTCTTGCCTTAGCCTCCTGAGTAGCTGGGACTACAGGTGCATGCCACCATGCCTGGCTAATTTTTAAATTTTCTATAGAGACAGGGTCTTGCTACTTTGCCCAGGATGGCAACTCCTGGCCTCAAGTGATCTTCCTGCCTCAGCCTCCCAAAGTACTGGGATTACAGGTGTGAGCCACTGTGCCTGGCCGCCTCTGAAGTTTTTAACCACAAAGCTCATAGTCTTAGTTACATTTTGGTTAACAGCTGTGCCCTGATAGTGATGGGAACAGGCCTTGTATCTTTGCAATGGCTCAGGGTCCAGGTTAACATGTCTTTCTCCAGATGTGTCACCAATTGAAGGCTTTTTTGAGAGTTTTGGCTGTACCTTAATTCTAATGGGATGTTCACCTCACAGGCAATAACTTGGGTCCAAGGCCAACTGATAAGAGTACTGCATTTAAGTATACCTCACAATTGCTTCGTTAAGATCAAGTATAGTATCTGTTCTTATCAGTTTATGCTTCACATTTCTAACACTGACATTAGCTTGAAAATTTTTTCTTTGATTCAGAAGGAAGGCATTTTAGATCCTTATCGGTCTTCTTCAAGGCCTATCTTGAATGAATATCATTAACTACTGTTCTGATTATGACTATAAACTATGAGTTGATAAATATGTTATGAACATCAGTAATTATTGCTTGGATTATTGTTATTCTGATTATTTTGATTTGCAGAATTGTTAGTTTAGAGAAGTTGGATATTAAAGGAATTATTCTCTTCCAAATACTTTCTGCATAAACTCTTTGGTTCTGCCAGCCTGGTTTACTCACCTATGAAATACTGAGTACCTCTCATGCACTGGTCTCTAGACCAGCGGGTTGGTTACTAGAATAAAACCAGTACCTATGAGATGCTTTGGAGTTTTTATTTAAGAGCCTTTACATTCGTCACAGAGGTGAAGTAGAGTGGTTAGAGAAGGGTTCTAGAGTTGGACAAACCTAGATTTGAATCACAATTTACTAGTTATGTGACCTCGGATAAATTAGTTAATTTAAATGTCTGGTTTTCAGTTTGCATAATAATAGTACCTACCTACAGGGGTTAGGATGAATGTTAAGTGAGGTGGTTTGTGTAAAGTACAAGCCCAGAGCTTGGTAAAGAGCAGGCTCTCGAAACAAACAAAGCTTGATGTAGGCTGCAATACTATTATTATTTTCCCATTTGGAAGAGTCAGCTAAGAGGTTAGTGACTTGCTCATGGTCACACAATCACCAAAAGGCAGAGGAAGGACTAGAATCCAGAGTGATTCCTTACAGTGTGACAAAGGCTGACTTTTAGGACACACACACACACACACACATAACAAATGAGAAATGCTTTATATGTTATTTATAACCCCTTTTTCTCCCAGCCTGGTGTGTCAAAATTTGAAAAAAAAAGTCTCAAGATTTTAGCTAAAAATACAGGACAGGACTGGTTCTGCTGGGCATGACAATGACAAGTTATTATTCTTGCCATAGCGTCGTCATCTGCAAGATGGGGCTAACAAAACTGCCTCCTAGTTAACATAGGGATTAATTTCATATTTGCAATGTGCTTTGAACTTCTTGAAGAAAGATGCCACTGACGTGGCAGGCATCCTACAAGGATGGTGCTCCTAGTGACTGTTGTGACAGAGCAAAATTGGAGTCCCCAGCCTGCTGTCAGTAGCTCTTGGCAGCGCAGTGCCAAGCTTCACTGCTAGGCAATGCTGTGCTCTTGACTGTTGGTCTTCCTCCAAGTTTTTGAAGTTTTGTTTTTTAGAGAAACAATAGGAAAGATATTTCAATTATAGCAGGAAAGACATAGCTAAGGCCATCTTCATCTTTCTGGAGTTTCTGACTATCAAACCCATTCCTTTCTAAACAAAACTCCTTATAATTTTAAAATTAATTTTTAAATACATAGTACATAACATGGAACAAAATTTAAAAGGTACAAAAGGATATGCAATAAAACATCACCTTCCCACCCCTGTCTCCTAGCCTCTGAGTTCCCCTTCCCAGAAATGACCACTATTTCGATAAAATACTGTATGTATACTTGTGTGTGTGCTTTCTGTACAATGCAATGGTATAATGGCATACTATGCATGTTGTAATGTATTTCTTTTTTTCTTAATTCCATATGTTAGGGATCATTCTACTTTAAGGTATACAAAGTTGTCTTATTCTAATAAAAGTTGCATAGATTTGGATTAAATGGATAAACCATAGTTTAATTAGTTTCTCATAGGCAGATATTCAGTTGTTTCTAATCTTGGTATTTAAAAAAATGCAGCAATGGCTATCCTACATTTAAAAATATGTTGGAATCCATCTAAAGCTTAAATTCCTAGAAGTGCATTTAAATATTGCCAAATTGCTTGCAGTAGAGGTTGTACCAATGTATATTCTCATCAATAATTCATGGGAGCATCCTTTTTCCATATTTTTTGCCCCACATCTTCACAGTTTGTTCTAGACTCTAGCCCAACATCATTTACCTGCATGTTTTTTTCATGATGGCTTATATTGATGGCAGTAATACAGGAACTTCCTTACAAGTTCAATAGATAAATTCTAAAGCAAACTCTCTGGGAAGACTGGGGAAGTCCTCTATTTAAGATACTTAATATCATCTTTGTGTTTATTGGAATAGCTTATTGCAATATATAGTGATTTTATAAAGAGAAAGAGAAAAATCCTGAATGTCCATCTAATCGAATGGTTCTTAAAGAATGGTTTGCAAATCACTGCATCAGAATCACATGGGAGGAGGGGAAAGGGAGGGCTTTTAAAAAATGGAGATTTTAGGACCACTCCAGACTTATGAAACTTGGACTCTTCAAGAGATGGGCCATGTTCTCACTGGTGATCCTTATACCTATTATCACTTGGAAACTGTTCTGTCCTTAGGCTAGGTCAATTTACAGGCAGACAAGTACTTTTACTAATTTACTTTTTAAAAATTACAAAGTGATACATTTTTATTGTAAGACATTTCAAAAAGACAGCTAAGCAAAAAAAAAAAAAAGAGAGACTAGTCAACATTGATACTGCTTCAATTGCTAGATATAAATTTATCTTGCTTAAATCCTCACAACAATCCTATGAGTTCAGTACCATCATTACCCTCCTCTCCCATATTTTACAGATAAGGAAATGGAATGACAGAGAGGGTACGTAATTTTTACAACATGATATTGCTGATAATTGGTGTTGCCACGATTTAAACTTTAGTGTTTCTAAAAGCCTGAAGTCGAATTCCAGAGCACTCAATCTGTGAATTCTAGAATACAGACATTGGGTGTATATTGTTTGTGGTTTTGTTTTGTTTTTGAGACAGGGTCTCACTCTTCCTCTGTTGCCCCGGCTGGAGTGCAGTGGTACAATCATAGCTCACTGCAACCTTGAACTCCTGGGCTCAAGGAGCTCCTCTTATCTTAGCATCCCTAATAGCCAGGACTACAGGTGAGTACCACCACACCCAGCTAATTTTTCTCATTTTTTATAGAGATGAGGGTCTTGATATATTGCTCAGGCTGGTGTTGAACTCCTGGCCTCAAGTGATCCTCCCACCTGGGCCTCTCAAAGTGTTGGGATTACAGGTGTGAGCCACTGCACCTGGTCCGTTTTAGTTCTTGTCTTCGTCTTATGCACATGTACTTGTGAGTTCATCAGAGAAACTGTCCTTAGCCCTCAACCCCTGTTTTCTCTTATTGTACCTTGGGTATAATGAGTAGTGGGTACAAATAAATGGTGATGAGGCTGGGCATCATGGCTTATGCCTGTAATCCTAGTACCTTGGGAGGCTGAGGTGGGAGGATCACTTGAGGCCAGGAGTTCAAGACCAGCCTGGGTAACATAGTGAGAACCCCCTCTCTACAAAAAAATTAAAAAGTTAGTCGGGCCTGGTGGTGTGCACCTGTAGTCCTAGATACTCAGGGAGGTTGAGGTGAGAGGATTGCTTGAGCCTAGGAGTTTGAGGCTACAGTGAGCTGTGATCTGGTCACTGCACTCCAGCCTGGATGGCAGAGCAAGATCCTGTCTCTAATGGGTGGTAGGGAAGATGCAGAGAAGGAACCTCAGGCAATATCTCTAAGTATCTGTTATTCATACAACTATCTTTTTGTATCAAAATTACCTTTTTGTAAGATTGTACCAATTTATATTCTTACCAGTTGTGTATGAGTGAGGAGTTTCTTCGTTATTCCCTATTCTTGATATCTGTTAGGTCACCAAATGTTGTATATTCTCATTAAATTGTGGAATATTTAGTGCCTTTTATTCGGTAAAAATTGCTTTTGTTAATTAACATCAAGGACATGATGCAGACAAATGTTCTGTAAAATAATAGGATGTTGGAAACTTTGCTGTTTAAAATTATATCAGTGTGAATAGAACATACCATTATTACTTGGAGGATCTGAGCCATGCAGGTCAGTTGGACACAGGATTTTCAATCCAGATACAAAGCTTTAGATAAGGAGTTTTCAGATCCAACAGTTCACATTTATCTTAACTTTGAGGTTTCCCAGGGAAGAGGACTCTAAGTCTACTTCTCAGTTCAGGCACAGGCCTGCTGTTCACCTGACGCTACACACAGCTCTGCTTTGCTTTGAGCCTATCAAAACATGACTTCACTTAATTTTTACCAAAACAACTCCTTTTCCCATAATCCAATAATAATACTTTTGTTTGGTGGGATGGGTCCAGTTCCTCTGAAGTACAGCAAGTTAATAAATCTAACTTTGTTGACTACAGGTTTGTTCCTGGTGGTTTTTACTGGAAGCCTTTATCAATCCTAAACTGCAGGCCCTAAATCTGAAAACAAAAGGAAAGTTCTACTCAATATCTTTTTACAGATTCTTTTAAAAACAACATGGATTCTTATCTGCTCGTTATTTAAGTCCTGCCTGTTGCTTAATAGTCAAGATCATTTTTGCTTTCAGTTCTTCCCATATTCCAAGCTAGTCAGAGTGGCTGTTTTTTCTGCATGGAAAATTCTTCCCCCAGATCTTTGCCTGGCTGGTTCCGTTCAAACATCACCTCTTTGGAGAAGTTCTCCCTGGCTATTTTTATCTAGTGTAGCCCTCTCTCCTCACACTCCTCCACCCCTCGCCGCATCATCCATCACTCTTCCTCATCATCCCATTTTATCTTCCTTATTCTCTGAAATTATCTTATTCCATTATTTATTATTTGTCTATCCCCAAGAAGAGATAAGCTCCAGGAGAAAAGGTACCACGACGGCGTTGACAACTGCGACACGCCTGATGTCTGGAACTCCGCCTGACGAGCATTTGCAGAATGAGTGAACAAATCAGAGAACTATCCGCATCATTTTCCTCCATCCCCTTTAAGTACCCTCCAAGTGGATCCACCCGCGTGACAACGCCGGCGAGAACGGCCTCGCCATTGGCTGGAGAATTTGCCGTTGCTCCTGGCAACCACTGTTTTCCACCAGTCGTGTCGTCGCCCCACCTGGCCCCGCCCCCAGGACGCCCAGCTCCGGCCCAAGGTAAAATTGGCGCTAGCCCTTTAAGCGGCGGGACTTCTGGTCACGTCGTCGCGGCCGCCGGAAGGGGAAGTTTTCGCCTCAGAACGCTGCCTCGCTCGTCCGAATTCGGTGGCGCCACGTCCGCCGGTCTCCGCCTTCTGCACCGCGGCTTGGGCGTCTTCCGCCTCGACACCTTCCACTCGCGGAGCCGGCCGCGTCGTGAGGGGGCCGGCACGGGGAGGCGGGCGGCCGTGCGCAGCCTGGCGACCTGAGAGGCGAAGATGTCGGACATCGGGGACTGGTTCAGGAGCATCCCGGCCATCACGCGCTATTGGTTCGCCGCCACCGTCGCGGTGCCCTTGGTGGGCAAACTCGGCCTTATCAGCCCGGCCTACCTCTTCCTCTGGCCCGAAGCTTTCCTCTATCGCTTCCAGGTACTGCCCGGCGGCGGGGGGAGCGGAGACTGCAGGCCCCAGGCGACCCCGCGGCGGCGGAGCGCAGGCCGGCAGGTCGTGGGCGCGTAGAGCCTGGTGGGATTTGTAGTGCGCCCGGCGCTGGCGGTTTAGGGCGGGGTCCGGTGGGTCAGCGTAGGCCAGGGGTCTGGAGCGTAGGCCTGGAAGGCTGGAGATGGGGGTCTGGCCTGGCGGAAAGCGACTGACTTCACCTGTGCAGTGAGATTGTGCTTCCCGCCCTTCGCACTTAGTGATAGTTGTCAGTCTGTTGGCAACGATTAGCAGCCTGGGTCCACCTGGAGCTGTGCTCACTGACCTCCTTCTGTCACCCACGTGGGTGGCGTGTGGCTGTGTCAACTTGACCAACTTCGAACCGAGTTCTTTTCATGTTAATGGGGGTTGGTCGTTGTTGTTTTGTTGTTTTTTTCTTTTACATGAATGATTTAAGGTCAGAGAGACAAAGAATGAGTGTATATATCTATGTTTCCCTTAGGTCCAAACCTAGTGTCTGGCATGTAGTAGTAGGAATGAGTAAAGAGTAAATTGCTGCAGAAATGGAAGGCCGCTTTAAGCATGAAGGAAACAGTCCAGAGTAACATTTCTGGCAAGAGAGTGTTAGTTTCCTGGAGGTTATCTTTATTCACCAAATTCTGATTTAAAACTTTAATCAGTGGCAGATCAGATACCAAGATTTGACGTTAATTTCAACACATTACTTGGCTCGTAGCTAACACTCTCTTGTCTTCCCCCACTTCACTGGGTATTATTTCTTAGTCTCCTTTGCTAGTTCCTTATCTTCCTGACCTTTAAATGTTGGGGTGTATCCCAGAGATAAGTTATAAGACCTTTTCTGTAGGACTCTCCCTAGCCCTAGGTGATCTCATTCAGGGCTTTAAATACTTTGTATAAACTGAAGACTCTGAAATACAAACATAAATATCTTCAGTCCAGATCTGTCTCCTGATATTCCAGATTTTTACATCCAGTGGTTACTTGAAATCACCACTTGGATGACTAACGGTCATCTTCAATTTAACATACTCAAAACTGGATCCCCTTTCCCCTGTTGCCCTAGAATAAATAGCAACCCCAGTATTAGAAAAGTTCAAGTGGAGGAGTCATCCTTGAGTTTTCTCTCACACTCCACAATCTGTCAGCAAATCTTGTTGACTCTACTTTAGACATATCCAGAATATAATCCCTTCTCATTCTCTATTGCAAGCCATTATCATTCCAACCTTGTTCCTTTTGATCTTTACTCTAGACAACTAGAGCGATCCTTTTAAAACATAAGCCCTGTCCTCTGTCCAGAATCCTCTAATAAACGCCAGTAAAATCCAAGTCCTTTCAGTGGGCTACAAGACCCCCAACTGCCTCTTTGTCCTCATCTCCTACTGTTGTCCGTCGTGTACATTAGACTCCACAATGAGATCCTTGCTGTTACTTTAGCACCTAACTGGATCCCTCCTTGGCCTTTGCACATGTTTCTCGGCCCAAGGAAGATAACTAGGGCTCGTTTGTTACCTCCTTACGTTCTTCAGGTCTCTGCCCAGATGCCATCTCCTTGGCAAGGGCTTTTCTGATCGCCCTACGTAAAATAGCGCCTCCTTCACTCCATCTCCCTTATCCTTACTTTTTCTTGGTACATATCACCCCTATTTTGTTAGTGTGCTTCCCCTCAGAGAATAAGGCTCCATGAAAGCCAGATCTTTGTCTTGTTTACCACTGTCTTTGTTACCTAGAATATTGCCTGGCACATAGTAGGTGCTTATATATTGTCTGAATTATGGGAAATACTTGGGTACTTGCTATGTGCTGGACACTGGGGGTACAATAATGAATAGTACAGAAAAGATTACAGTTCCCATGAAGAAAACAGAGAGGCATGTGATGGAGAGTGACTTAAGGGGTGTAATATTCAATAGGGTGTTCCAGAAAGGCTGCAGAGAAGACATTCGGAGAAACCTGAATGCCGAGGAGCCAGCTGGCTTTGGGTAGGTCTAGTTCTGAAGGCAACCTTCTAGGAAGAAAGAGTAGTAAGTAAAAAGCTCGGAAGCAGGAACTAGGAACAGAAAGACTGGGTAGCTAGTACAATCAGCTGTAGGGGTGAGGATTGGTAGACGAGGGCAGGGAGGTAGCCAGGGATGGGTGCAGTAAAGCGAAGATGGAAAGGCAGTTTGAAACTTGATCACATAGGGTCATGTTAAGGGGTTTTGAACTTTATTTTGAGGGCACTATGGAGCCTTTGGAGGCTTTTGAACAAAGAACTGACAGATTGCCTACTGTGGGGTGGACTTGGTGCGCATGTGTGGGGAGTGGAGGGAGGCAATGGAATCAGAGAGAAGAATCCAGTTAGTAGGCAAGAGAGAGGGTGGTTTGGATCAAGGTGGCCATGAAGATAGAGAAAATTGGATAGATTCAGCAGTTAGAGTGGACAAGATTACAGCTGAACGGATATGAAGGGTGAGTGGGTGAAGGATACAGGACTCAAAGATATCACTGTTTTCACTGGAGCAGCTGAGTGGATGTTATGGATGAAGAATTATGTTTTGGCCATGTTAAGTCTTGAGATGCTTTTAGGCATCCAAGTGGAGAAGTCTAATAGGCAGTTGGATATAAGAATATGATTCTGGAGTACTGCCAGAATTGCATACTGTTCTCTGTTTACTTTAGTAAATATTTGTTGGCTGAGTGAATGCTGTGCACTTTGTTCCTGGTATCCAGTTGGGTAATGTGCGTGCATGGGGAGCAATGGTTGCATATTATTTTGTGAGAAGAACCAGGTAAAATCTGATTTGTTGGCCCTTCTTGCAAAATCTCACTTGTATAGTCGGATTAGTAGAAGAAGTAACGTAGAACAGCCTTTCCAATAGGCTGCAGGTGTGTAATGTTAAAAGCGGTGAACTGATTAGAAAGAGTCATCATTCATGTCACACCTTCCACTATTTTCCCCAATCTCCTTTGCATTGTTTCTTCTGGGCATGTTATCCCCAGACTGGGAGAAACTGCTGGTAGTAGGCAAGACAGTGGTGCACTGACTGCCCAGGTGTGGAAAGACCAACAGCTGTACCTTGTCTTTCCTTCCTGTTACTATGGGTGGACTCTTGCCTATTCTGGACAAGTTTAACTGTCAGACCCACCTGGAGGAACTCATTTGCAAATGAAGCAGTCCAAGAAAAACTGCATGTAAGAGTCTGCTGTGCAAGGACTGTGTGAGATGTGCTTTAGCAGACTTTCTGCTAGAGGCTCCTCTTTTCCTTAGAAGCTGGATCTCTAATAGCTTAAAAAAAATGGGGGATGATAGATTTGTACGCTTATGTTAGAAGTGACAAAAGTTATTTTTCCTGCTTATCCATAGATTTTCTTGGTGTAGCTTGTTAGTTTGGAATTCCAAAGTTTAAAATGTTATTTCTTTAGTTGGACAGGTTGCAACAGGTGTGTGTTAAGATTCATTACACTATTGTTCGTGATTTCTCCCTATTCTGAGTCCCTCAGACTTACACTCATCAAATAGCTCACAATGATGAAATGTCTTTATGTTGTTGGTTCCTTTTTAACTATAAGGTGGCAATTTCCTGCTGCCCTAGAGTTATTCTGAAATTATATCTCCCAGGGTTGTCTGACAGCATGGCAGTATTTCTTTATTTCTTTAGACAAAATTACATCACTCTCTTAAATCTGCATCATGCTTCTCCTATGTTATTTCATTCAAGTCCCACAATCATCCTGAGATAAGTATTACAGTGTTACCCTATTTTATAGACAGTTGCAGTTGCAGTTTCTATCTCCTTGAGTCAAAGATAGTTTTTAAGCTGTCTTGTTTAACTCCTTTGCATAATATCTTCCAAAAAAATAATTAAATGTTTAGCAAAACATTTCTTCCAAATCAGTCACAGCAAGTTATTTTTCCTTTTCTATTAGAGTAGGAAGAACATAGAATTTCAAGTAATTGAGTCATGGTCTGAAGACCTGGCTAGTAAGGGCCTGGACTTACTAGTTGTGTGCCCTGATGCAAGCTGTTTATCCTGTGTGAGCCTCAATTTCTTTACCTAAAAATGGGGATATGAGTTATTGTCCAGGCCATGAGAAAAATAAAAGTGGGGATAATATAATACCATTTAAAAAAAAAAATAGGGTTTTGCTATGCTCAGGCTGTCTCGAACTCCTAGGCTCAAGCAGTCTTTCTGCTTCGGCCTCCCATAATGCAGGATTAAAGGCATGAGTCACCATACCCAGCCAAACTCTCAATTTCTCTTATTTGTTTCCACGAATAAGAAATGACACCAACCAAATCTGTAATTCAGCCTGGTGCTTATGTTTGCCAAGCTTTTGCTTATATTATCACATTTAACCCGATGACAGCAACCCTAGCAGATTAATTTAAGAGTGTATTGGGGAAGAGAGACATTTCACACATAACAGAAAGGAAGGGAATGAACTTGGTCTATAGGCTGAGCATAGAAGTAGCCTCAAGGTTTGGATATAGAACTCTAGTGGCAAGTGTTTTGGTATGTACAGTTTAAAATCTTTCCTTAGTAGTCCTGCCCACATTAGACAGTTCTGCTGTAGTTTGTGGATGAGGCTGCCCATTAGATCGTGGCTTTGTTTTTTAATTTTTTATTGAGTTCCAGTATATGAGCAGGAAAGTGTATGTATTATAAATTAAAAGCTTGCTGAATTTTCAAAAACTCAATATGTATATATAACCAGCGTCCAGATCAAGAAATAGAATATTATCAATACCCCCAAAACCCTCTTGCTCCCTTCTGGTCACTACCCTCTCTAAGGGTAACTACTCTCTTGACTTTTAATACTGTAGATTGTTTTTTGCCAATTTTGTACTTTCTATAAATGAAATTATACAGTGTATACTCTTGTGCCTATGCCTCGTTTATCAACATTGAGAGTTACCCATATTGTTGGATGTGGTTATAGATTGCTCATCCTTACTATTCCATTGAGTGACTATACCACAATTTATTTGCCCATTTTACTATTAGTGGACCTTTTAGGTAGTTTCCAGTTTTGGCTCTTGTGGATAGTGCTACTATGAACATTCTAGTATGTGTCTTGGTGAACATACATACTTCTTGGTGAACATAAATATGCATTTCTGTTGACTATATACCCAGGAGCAGATTCAGTGTCTTCTAATGTCTCTTTTAAAAGATGGAGTGACTTTCATTTGTTTAAATGAATGGGAGCGGCCTTTTCTTGTCTACCCAGTGTGTCTCCTCCTGACCCTCCACAAAAGGCCACAGTCATACAGGTACTCATCATCTTTCTTGGTGACCAGTGTATGCTGTCACCCTGGGTAGAGTGTAGTGGCATCATCGTAGCTCACTGCAACCTCAAACTCCTGGGCTCAAGGGATCCTCCTGCCTCAGCCTCCTGAGTTGCTGGGACTACAGGTGCATGCCATGACACCCAACTAATTTTTCTGTTTTTAGAAGAGATGGGGCCGGGCGCGGTGGCTCATGCCTGTAATCCTAGCACTTTGGGAGGCCGAGGCCGGTGGATCGTTTGAGCTCAGGAGTTCGAGACCAGCCTGAACAAGAGCGAGACCCCGTCTCTACTAAAAATAGAAAGAAATTATCTGGCCAACCAAAAATATATATAGAAAAAATTAGCTGGGCATGGTGGCACATGCCTGTAGTCCCAGCTACTCGGGAGACTGAGGCAGTAGGATCGCTTAAGCCCAGGAGTTTGAGGTTGCTGTGAGCTAGGCTGACGCCATGCCACTCATTCTAGTCCGGGCAACAAAGCGAGACTTTGTCTAAAAAAAAAAAAAGAAGAGATGGGGTCTCACTCTTGCTCAGGCTGTTCTCAAACTCCTGAGCTCAAGCAATCCTCCTGCCTGAGCCTCCCAAAGTGCTAGGATTACAGGCGTGAGTCACCATGCCCAGCAGTGTACTTTCTTAACTCCAAATCAACCTGATCCTTATTGTTTAAGAACAATCTTGCCTTTTCATATTAAAAAAAAAAATACCCACTCTAGACTCTGGGTGGCATTTGTAATTATTTCAGTAGCAGATTGTTTGGGAGATTTTAGTTACAGGATAGCCGCAACCCACGCTCTCAACAAGTTGTCAGACTAGTAACTAAGGAACAATGTCTTATGTCTTTTCAAAGGGTTTATATGCCAGTGAACACATGGGCCACCTGTCCTTGTTAAATGAGGAATTCTAGGTGGATTACCTAAACTCTGATTAGGGCCCAGCTTTCCTCCTGAAAAAAACTGGAATTATTATGGGTCTCACTTTGGGATTGTTGTGGAGTTAAAATGAAATGCTCCTCTACAAGTCGTCTTGGCAAGTGTGCAGCCTGCAGTCCTCTGTCGTGAGTCCTGGACTCTTTGTGCAGCATCTGGCTGCCTCAGGCTTTCCAGGGTAGAAAATGTGCCTCTCCACTCCTGACCCTGAAAATAAATCTTTACCCTATTTAAATATCAGAAGAAAGAAGGAGATTTAAGTTGGATACCTTCAATGGGGATTTCAGAAATATATTACATTATATCCTTCTAAAGAGATGAACCGTCTCCTGATGTTTTCAAGTTATAATTTTAAAGTAATACACAAATAATATTAAGTCTTTTAGATCAATGAAAGCAAGTATAACTCAAGGGTAAGCTTAATGAACAGGGAAAAGAAGTGAGGTATTTTGACAGACACTAATTTCCAAAGAACAGGTGCACACAGTGGCTAAAAATAGTGTTGTGTCATCAGCAGTAGAGAAAATGTAGTCAGAAAAAAAATCAAGGTTTCTTTTCCAAAATCAGGCCTTGAATAACTTACAGAAATATGGGGGTAGTTTAAATGTGAATTTGTGAAAACCAGGTCAACTGGACAACCCCTAAAAAGATTGTAATAATAATCATAGACCCACACATATTAATTTTTTTTACAAACACCTTTTTAATCCACTTTCTGAACTCCAACTTTTTACAAACCCTGTAAGATAAAGAAGGCAGGAGTAATAGGACAGTTGTCATTGGGCAGATGAAGCAGCCAACTCAAAGGTCCAGACTTTATGGCTCTTCATGAGGGTTTTCTTCTGGTCTTTACTCCTCCCAGTGCATCTCATGAGCAGGGAGAATGAATTTGTAGGTTTACTCTCAGTTCATTTCAGGATTATACAAGTATAGTAGTACTGAAAATTTTTACTAACTGTAATTATACCTAATAATACTGATGTCACTTATGAGTGGCATTGTAAAAGTTAAGGATTTAGTATCACAAACTCTGGAGTCAGACTTAAGCTGAATAGTACACTAATTTATTGGTTTTTTAAATTTTTTTTATTTTTTGAGATAGGGTCTTGCTCTGTTGCCCGAGCTAGAGTGCAGTGGCATTGTCATAGCTCACTGCAAACTCAAACTCCTAGGCTCACGTGATCCTCCTGCCTCAGCCTCCCGAGTTAGCTGGGACTACGGATGTGTGCCACCATGCCGGGCTAACTTTTCTATTTTTTGTAGAGATGGGGTTCTCGCTCTTGCTCAGGCTGGTCTCAAACTCCTGGCCTCAAGTGATCTTCCTGCCTCAGTCTCCCAAAATGCTAGGATATGAGCCACCAGTGGCTGTTTTTTTTTTTTTAAACCATTAACTAAAGTAGGGCAAGTATTAGTTTATCATTGCCCTTTTACAGGTGGAAATTGAGGCTCAGAAGTGTTAATTTGTAAGCAAAAACTTATATCCAGGTCTTCTCAAATTATCTCCAGTGCTTTTACCATTAGACTGTACTGTTTTTATGATTAAGTTGTAAATAAATAATGAATTTTAACATGTTTTGTTTTACTGGTTTAAATTCAGGGTTCTTGAAAAGTTACTTTTTGGGTATATACAATGCCTTTTCCTCTGCAGGGAATTAAGATCTGATGGTTACATTCCTATACTTGGAGAATGTAACTTGTCAGCTCTGTATCTGGCCAGGTCCCATGACTGATGTCCTTCGTTCCTGCCACATCTGAATTGTTGGCATTACCCATTCACTTACTGTGCTCTAGCACTTCTTTAGGACTTTGTACCAAGTCCAAACTTTCCCTCCCTTGTGCCAATTCTTGCTTCTTTCAACAGCGTTCTCCATTATTGTGAACTCCTGATGCAGGAGCCATGTCTTTTGTGCTTGGTACATGGTAGTGTGCAGGAAGACACATAGCTCTCAAGCCAAAAGCTAGCAGTATGCTGACATTTCTAAAAGTCTAAGAAGGTCATCTGCTTCAACCACTATTATTTAGTGTTGTTCTAGGGGTACTAGCCAATGGATTAGACAAGTGAAATAAGATACAAAATTATTTACATATAGGGTTGTATGCTTGAAAGCCCAAGGGGCTCAATTTTTAAATATTACAAACAGTAAGATACGCAGCTTTGGTGGTTGAGTATAAAAAGACAGAAAAAGGCCGGGCGCGGTGGCTCACGCCTGTAATCCTAGCACTTGGGAGGCCGAGGCGGGCGGATAGTTTGAGCTCAGGAGTTCGAGACCAGCCTGAGCAAGAGCGAGACCCCGTCTCTACTAAAAATAGAAAGAAATTATCTGGCCAACTAAAAATACATATAGAAAAAATTAGCCGGGCATGGTGGCGCATGCCTGTAGTCCCAGCTACTCGGGAGGCTGAGGCAGCAGGATCGCTCAAGCCCAGGAGTTTGAGGTTGCTGTGAGCTAGGCTGACGCCATGGCACTCACTCTAGCCCGGGCAACAAAGCGAGACTCTGTCTCAAAAAAAAAAAAAAGACAGAAAAAGATAGCTCTATAGAAAACTATAAAAGCTATGAAAGACTTGGTTGGGGATTACATCAATATCATATTGATATAATAAAGATATTCGTTCTGATTTATTTAGAAAAATAAAATTTTGAGACTAGCCAAGAAAATTGTGACAATTGTGGAAGAAAAAGAGGAGGGAGATTATTTAACTATTGAACTTTATCAGGTATTAAAATATATTATAATACTAGAAATTAAAATAACTGGGTATTGGCATAAGAATCAGTTTCAAACAGAATAGTCCAAAAGTAGACCTTAACATAAAAGAGAATAAATATTTGATGAAAGTAGCTTTTTGTATAATTGGAAAAAATGTGGATTACTCTCTAAATGGGGATGGGAAACCTGAGTGACCATCTAGAAAAATAAGTTGGCTCTCTTCCTCATTCCTTAGATGAACCATGAAAGTGCTACAGTAAAACTGTCAACACTTTTATATTAGAGTGAAAAGATTTTTTAGACTTATACGTGATAGATAGATACATTTGGTTACATTTAATTAAACTTTTGCATGCCAAAATATGGCAAAAATACCATGAAACTCTAATGACAGACCAGAAAATGTTTGCAACAATGAGAAAGAGAAATTTCATAATGTATAAAGAAATGCAAATCTACCAGAAAAATGAATAAAGGAAATGCTAAAGTTTTTAAAACATAAAAGGTCCTTGATTTTTCTCATAATGTACATAAAAATTAATTTTCAGATTGGTGAATATAAAATACACTAAATGGTGAGGATATAGAGAGAAGGCAGGCATTCATCTACTTTTTAAAAATTTTTCAAATTTTTAATTTTTTTTTTAGAGATCGAATCTTGCTCTGCTGTGCAGGCTGAAATGCAGTGGCCCGATCATAGCTCACTGTAACCTTGAACTCCTGGACTCAATTGATCCTCCCACGTCAGCCTCCCTAGTAGCTGGGAGTACAGGTGCCTGCCACCATGCCTAGCTAATTTTTTTTATTGTAGAGACAGGATCTTGCTGTGTTGCCCAGGCTGGTCTTGAACTCCTAGCCTCAAGCAGTCCTCCTACTTCAGCTCCCAAAGTGCTGTGATTGCAGGTATGAGCCACTACACCTGGCTTCATCTATTAATACTTTTCAGGAGGAAGTATAAATTGATTAAACATTTTTGTAGGCATTTGGCAATATTTACCAAAATAAGTGCTTATGTCTGTTGGTCTAGCAGATTGATTGACGGGAATTTATCCTGTATGTAACATATAAAGAGGAGATACAAGACTGTTTATTGTGACATTTGTAAAACAGTGTAAACGAAGTTTGGATATTCACATAAAAGGAATACTATGAAGCCAGTAAAAATATTTTGTTGAGGGAATGAACCAAGGTATAAAACAGTACAGCATAGGACAGGATGAAGAAGGATGAATAATAATAGCACACACTATTATTTCTTGAAAAAAAAAAAATACAAGGAACTGACCAGTTGTTGCTGGAAAGGGAACTGGGAAACTCGGGGTCAGGAGCAAGGCTTACTTAATCATGTTAGACCTTCCCTATTTTTTGTTTGTTTTTGGGCTAATGTTTTTTAAGTCATGTGCCCATATTGCCTGATTAGTGCATTGATTTGCATAAAAAACACTGTTTTACTTCTCCCTTTAATGTGACATTTTTGGATAAGGTTTGTCATCCCAGAATATTCTTTTGCTAAATAGAGGTGTCACTGTAATGTTGGAAAGTAAGTCTTTGTAATTCATTTTTGACATAGATCTGGCATAATTGTATGCCAGATCTCAGTAAAGGCTAGTCATAATTAGTATTGATTTTTTTCAACTTGTTTAGAAATATTTATTGCTTATTTTGTGACATTTTTTCCAATGATTTGCAAATTGAAGTAATCGTAATTGGTATGAAGTTTTCTTCAGTTTTCTTGAATTGTATTGGTGGTAATGCTTTGGTAGCACTCATTGAGGAGAATGCTTTGCAGGGGTTAATTTTGTTTAGTTAAAGGAAAAAAATTAAGGCTTAGAGAAACTAATAGTAATATTTTTTTTGATCTGGACAGATTTGGAGGCCAATCACTGCCACCTTTTATTTCCCTGTGGGTCCAGGAACTGGATTTCTTTATTTGGTCAATTTATATTTCTTGTATCAGTATTCTACACGACTTGAAACAGGTACGTTATCCATAGTTGTTTTAAATATTGTTTCTTTCTAATTTGCTAATCCATATATTCACTTAAAGGAATTTGGAGGGCAGTTAGTGTTATATAATGAAATAGCATAATGATAAATAGTGCCATTCAGTGACTATACTAGGCACTTAGATTACTCAATTTTTAATCCTCACAACATCCTGAGGTATAAGTAGCAGTGTCATCATTTTGTAGGTGAAAAAAATAGCAGGTATGAGGTTTAGCATGTCTTGCCTATCTCCTTAGTGGCTGAGCTGTGTGCCTCTCACTTATTTTGACTATCTCACTCAATTTTGTTACAGAACAGTCCTTGTCCTTTAATGCAAAATTGGGCTAGAGTATATATATCTTCTTAATCGGGGTTGAAAAACACTACTTTATGCAATTAAAAGCCTCGCCTTATCTGTAATTGAAAAACTCAACTTTAAAATCCAGCATATAGCCTGGATTTAGTAATATGGTAATTTATCAGATATGACTACCTATATGATGTTATGGATAAGCTATAAAAATCTTTTCTTAAACATATTACAGGCTCATTCCTGTAATCCCAGCACTCTGGGAGGCTGAGGCAGGAGGATAACTTGAGGTCAGGAGTTCGAGACCAGGCTGAGCAAGAGCAAAACCCTGTCTCTACTAAAAATAGAAAAAATTAGCCGGGCATGGTGGTGCACACCTGTAGTCCCAGCTACTCGGGCTGCTGAGGCAGGAGGATCACTTGAGCCCAGGAATGTGAGGTTGCAATGAGCTATAATCACGCCACTGCACTCTAGCAGGGGTGACAAAGCAAGACTGTCTCAAAAAAGAAAAAAGGGAAATGAAGTGGCTTGGCTAAGGTGAAACTGACAAGTAGGTCTCTCACTACCATGTCTTAGATTTGATCCTTAAATCTACCAGAATATATAATTTTCATTCTCCCATATTCCAGTTGGACCTGATTATGATGCTGACTTGCTTTGCATTCTACCCTTCTGGTATAATTTAATTGGGGATTAAGTTGTTGGGGTAATTTTTTTTATATCGGTGGTAAACTCTAGATTAAGTGTGGATGATCAATTACTTAAAATTTTATTTTGGAAAATTTTCAAACATAAGTAGAGAGAAAGGTCAATGAATCCTTATTTTTCTTTTAATTGAGATCAAATTCACATAACATAAAATTGACCATTGTAACCATTTTAAAGTATACAATTCAGTGGTCTTTAGTATATTCACAGTGTTATACAACCACCACCATGATCTAATTCCAGAACATTTTTATCACTCCCCAAAAAACCCAAAGGAGTCACTCTGCATTCCCCTCCTTCCCCTCCTCCCAGCCTCTGGCAACCACTAATCTACTTTCAATGTGTATGGATTTTTCCTCCTGTGACTGGCTTATTTCACTTAGCATGGTGTTTTCAAGGTTCACTCATGTCATAGCATTTGTCCATATAAACCCCCTATAACCATCTAAAGTTATCTCATAACCAGTCATGTTTTATCTATATCCATGGCTGTCCCCCACCTCATCCCTAATTATTTGAAGCAAAATGCCACATATGATATCATTTCATTCATAAATATTTTAGTATTTACCTCTGAAATATGAGGACTTAAAAATAATTCTAGTACTATTATTAAACCTAAATTGCAATAATTTCCTGACCTCTTTTTATAAAAATTGTCTTGTCTTGTTTACTTAAGGTCTTTGAACCCAGTGTGCCATCCCTGTTACCTAGTCAGGTTATACAGCTAATTTGCAACATTATTCTACTTGAATACCATTTAAGGCAAATCTGTGGGATTATTAGGCCCTTGGTTTCTTTTCTTTTAAGTTGCTCCCTCATTCCCCACTTTTCTATCACAGAGCATTTTGAAATGCTTGAGCTGAGGGGCATTTTTTTTAAACAGCTTTATTGCGGTATAATTCTTATATCATGTAATGCAGGCATTTCAAGTGTATAATTCAGTGGTTTTTAGTATATTCACAGAATTACACAATCATTATCACAATCAACTTTATAATAATTTCATCATCCCAAAAAGAAACCCTGTACCTCTTAGCAGCCACTTGCCATTTCCATTCAATCTTCTCTTTCCCCACAACCTTAGGAAACCACTAATCTACTTACTGCCTTTTTAGATTTGCCTATTGTGGATATTTCTTATAAACAGAATCATATAGTATGTGGTCTTTTGTGATTCACTTATTTCACTTAGCATAATGTTTTCAAGGTTCTTCTGTGTTGCATGTATCAGTACTTTATTCCTTTTTACTGCAACAAATAAGATTTTATTGTTTGGATCTACCATCCATACATTAGTTGATGGACACTGGTTTCAGTTTTTGGCTATTGTGAATAATGCTGCTGTGAGTATTAGTGTAGAAAGGAACCTTTGAGAGCATTCTATTTAATGCTCTTATTTCACAGACAAAACTGTACAGAATGATGGTGACATGTTCCCAAGGTCACAAAGCTATTTGAGATAACACAGCAAGGACTGGAACCCAGGTTCACTGATTCCCAATTTTCTCTCCACCATACAGCCTTGACATTTTGACAAAATGTTTGCCACCTGCATGTTTTCTGCCTGGCTAAATTGTTAGGTATATAGCAATGTTGGCTTATTTATGAGGTTTCTGATTTGAACTAGAAAGACTTCAATTTGAGACCAGTTAATTTGTAAATTCCCAGTTGCAGGCATGCCAAATAATGTACTGTAGTTTATGTGATTATAATATTTTAGTACTCAATTTAAAGAACCCTTAGAAATCACAAAGCCAAAACCACATCAAAAGAAGCAGAACTATTATTAAAATTCAGAAATTGTGTTAGAATTTCAGCTCTGATTCATCATAGCATTAAGCCTACTTAACATTGTGGCTAAAGTGTGCCTTTGAGAAATAAAGGAAAGTAGGAGAGACTTGCTGGAAACCCATTTTCTTTTAGATAGATCTTTCTGCCTTTTTGACACTTGTTAGAATTTTTTTTTTTTAATTCGCTAGTTATATCACATAACTGTGAGGGGTTGTGGAGGGGACGGAAGGTGACTTTTGAGCTAGAGTGACCTTGTGGTCATTTGTTTCTTTTCTCTGCTTCTCTTACAGTCTTCCAACTGAAAGCATTATGAATCATGCTTAGGAAGAGAAAGCTGGGCCATTGTTGATTACTCTGCCCAATAAGACAGAGCTGGTATAGGATGCAGTGACAGGAGCACTATGATAGTAGTTGGACTTCATTCTGCTTCTAACTCTGTGACTTTGGTCATGTAACTTTATTTCCTCATCTGTAAAAAGCAGGTGATAGGTCTTTCCATTCTACCTCCCTAATGCAGTATGAGGGTGAAAAGTCAGAAGCTATAGAAAGATTTGACTGTCCCTGTATTCCCCTCTTCTCCCCACATCCTTGTTGTTTGCTAGAGAAGGTCCTGGAAGACAGACTGTCTTTTCAGTATCTAAGCCCAGTGCTGGACAAGTGGTTGTGTGTGTATGTGTGTCTAATAACAACAGTAGTAAGTACCTCCCAACGTAGTCATACTGGAGGAGGCACACGGTATCAAAACAGACATGGTTCCTCCTCTGACAGAGCTTGTGGTCATCGAGGGAGAGGGAGACGGGGATTAACCAGGGAATCCCAAATGTGCCTATCAGGTCATGACAAGAGTCATGAAGGGAAGGCCAGGAGGCTGTGAGGGAATTCGGAAGCCTCCCTGGTCTTTGGGATATGGGGCTCAGTAGCTGTGGAGTTGACCGTCCTGTCTTTGGGTCTGAGTTAGCCTGTGGTGGAGCATGTCACTCACTAGAATTCGGTTAGGTGAGCATAGGGTAGCCTTCCTCAGCTGACTTTGGTTCAGGGCTTTATGGAGGACATGGTTTACATATTTTTAAAAATTCACTTTTCTTGAGAGGAGTGATTTTTAAAATAGTCTCATTTTGGCTTTCTCTATAATTTTTTGAAGTGTTTCTCTATATAGATGTTACTTTGTTCTGAAATTCTGAACCATGACATTTGGCTTATTTTTGTTTCAGGAGCTTTTGATGGGAGGCCAGCAGACTATTTATTCATGCTCCTCTTCAACTGGATTTGCATTGTGGTATCCTTCAATCTGTTATTTTGGGCCAGAAATGAACCAGTTTTTTTCAGGTTTGGGGAAATAGATAGTATTCTATAAAAATTTCAAATTAACAGTATTTGCATCTTTGTTTACAGTTAATAATTAAGAATTAAGTTCTTTTTGAATGCTGTAGTAAATCATACAGACCTTGAGTAATGCATTCTCCCGCTATTGCCTTTGTGGGATTTTTTCCACATTTGGTTGAGTTTTATTACTGTTCCCTCTTCTTTTTCCCAGTTCTCTGTGTTCTCATGTGTGACAGCTTGTTGACTGAAGCACAAAGAGATTCTGTGCCATGAGACAGCTTCTGAAATCTGTGGTCCTTATCAGAAAATTGATTTATAACCAGCATCCTTTTCTGACTTCATTGCTCTCCTTCTCGTGGGGTCCTAAATAGTAATTCAGTCCCTCTGTGAAGTACCCCGCTCTGGGGATGGCACAGTAAGTCTCTCTGCCAACCACAGTTGTCAGCAGCCCTCCAACTGCGGGACTCTTACAGATGGTGAGAGCAGCAGAAGCTCTTGATGTCTCAAGTCCTGTATAGATTTGGTGAGCTCACAATTGCTTGTGGGCTCAGCTTCCATTTAAACTTGGCCAAGAGCCAGAAAATGCAGCACTTTGGGTACCCTTTCCCCTCCTTTAAGAGAAG
This sequence comes from Varecia variegata, assembly GCA_028533085.1. Taxonomy (NCBI): domain Eukaryota; kingdom Metazoa; phylum Chordata; class Mammalia; order Primates; family Lemuridae; genus Varecia; species Varecia variegata. The sequence goes on from CM052438.1 coordinate 35,379,048, forward strand.
AAAAAAATTGTTTTGGACTTTAGTCCTGTTGTAGAGCCCTGAATGAATAGAATCATTATTTCTTTGAAAGGGTACAGGCACCTCCATCGTCTATTTGAAGGAGAAATGCTAAAATGCAGTGGCAAAGAAAGAAAAAGAGGATGCCAGGTGACCAGTCAGTCAGTCATATGCTGAAGCTGTTGATTTCTGCCATTTCCTTGTCATAGTATAGTCATGGAATATTCACAATGAAGATTATTAGATACTTTTGTGTTCTAGGTTGTTTTAAGCAATCTGAAGTATATAAAAGTATTTTCCTTCAGAATACTGGAATGAAATTAACTTTTCAATGGAGGGAAATAACCAGATCAGTGTTAACTAGGTACAGAATGCTTTGTTTATATCTGATCTTTAACTTTACAAACCAAGATTACTGGCTTAGCAATGGACATGCAGGTAAGTGTCCCTTTAAACTATTTATTGACTCTTTTATGTGTTTCAAATTTACAATTAATGGCCTTTTACAAAAGTTGAAATTGTATTAATTATGGTTAATTATGTGGTACTTTGAAATTATAGAGATAGCTTTTTTTGTAATGATCTTACATCAGCAAAACCTTTGAAGATCTCACATGAGTTGTCTAAATCATTGCTTTTCTTGCTCATTTCTGGATTCTTTATTATGCTTGAACATTGACAATAATGGTTGTCCAGTATTTCGTAGGCATGTGTGTGGGTTTTTTTTTTTTTTTAAATTGAGATTATATGGTAAGTATAGCTTTGTCGCCTACTTTTTGCAAGTAATAGAGCTTGACCCAGATATTTCTGAATCCATTTAAGATAATACAATTGTGTCTTATTATAAGATTTTGTAGCCTTTTTATGTATAATTTGTATGATAAATAATAGGATCAATTTATAATTCTGATCAGTTGAATTTCCTTTTACCCACGTGCGAATTTTTTTTTTGGAGGGAAGGGGTCAAAAGTATAGTAGATTTATGCTAAGCCTCTTTTTGAAGTGCCTCTGGAGCCTAGTTTTTACATGTTGACTTCTTTTGCAGTTGCTGATGATTCCTCTGATCATGTCAGTACTTTATGTCTGGGCCCAGCTGAACAGAGACATGATTGTATCATTTTGGTTTGGAACGCGATTTAAGGTATAGTTGGAAAAACTTCCTTTTCATTTGTCTTTGCAGAAATCCCTCTCTTCAGTCCAGAGATGTACTTTCTGACTCGTCCAGAAGAGGTCACTGCAGAGCAGTATACCATAGGCAAGCCCCTTTCTCCCCTCCTCAATCAGCTCTATTCCTTAGCCAAGCTGGAGTCCCTTGCTGACTGTTGTTACTTCTCCACTCCCTCTGTACCTCAGGGTGTGTCCCTGAGTGATCTCATGTATGTGTGTTGTTAGAGAGACAGAAGGAAAGATACTCAGTGAAATCCTGCCTTTAAAAATTTTTTCTTATCACTCCCTTACTCCTTGTTATGTGCTTTTACACTGTAGCTAAAACAGATTGTTTTTTGCCTCTGGATAATTCCCTTTGTACCTGCTCTGACAGTTTGCCACCTGTAACATCTTCTTGATTCTCTTCCTCATATAAATCCTACCCATTCTTAATTTGAGTTGGGACTGAACATATTTCTTCAGTCTCCTGCCTGGAATTACTTTTGCCTTTGGGCTTTTGCAGTACTTTATGCTCCTCTTATAGTACTTACCACATGTAGTCTTAAAGTTATTTAGGTATAACCCTGTCTTTAGTAGTTTGTGAAGTTCCCTGCAACTCCCTTAGCTGTTGGTATGATGTCTTGAATTTGATAAGGGGCTCAAATGTTGAATTCATCTGGAGAGGTGTTTTACTTGGGAGATTATTAGTTAAAGATATCAATGTGTAATGAAATACAAATTCAAAGTAATTTTTTGAGATATGTAAAAGAAGAACCTAAAAAGATGGGATATTTTTAGTTTATTTGTAACAATCTGCTGGCTGGAATCCTAGCGTGATCCTATTATGGGCCTTGTTTTTAACAGCATCTGTAGGACACTCATCTACTTTTTGAAGCTATTTGTTAATATTAATTCAACAGGGTGTGTATTGTGTCTAAACTATGGGCAAAGTACTCTGTCTCTCAAGTTACAAGTATACAAATAAGTATAGTTTCAGATCGGAAGTTTTAAGTACAATAGGAATGATGCTAGATTGACCTGAGAAATGTTGCAGTGATCTTTGAAAGGATTTGTATAAAGCCCTTGTCGGTGTATCTTTACCCATTTCAGTCTCTGTAGCAGCTACGTTCTTTTTAGGTGTGAGTATTTACATCTGTGTATATTCTTTCCTAGGCCTGTTATTTACCCTGGGTTATACTTGGATTCAACTATATCATTGGAGGCTCGTAAGTGATATTAGATTTATTTAATTGAAAACAAATCCTTGGAAAACTTTCATTAATTTTTGTCTTTCTCTACTCTTCATAAAGCTTTAAAGAATCTCAACATTGGTGCATTAGAACCTTAGACTTAAGGAATAATTTCATTTCAATGTAATTTATTAAAGTAGAGGGCTTTAAGCACATTTAACAGTGAGTAGTTGTGATTTTGTTAACTTATTATTAGACACAATATGCTTCTATATATGTGTGTTTGAATAAATATATATTTCACCATCCATATAGGGCAAACATAGACCTAATTTGTGTCTGAGTTGATTCCTGTAAGAGCTATACATAAAATTACTAGATCTTATATTCTTAAAGCATTTCCAGAATGCCTTAGAAGCTGTTGACCAGTTGTAGAAATGCAGATTCTCGGAGAGTGGTTTTGTAAGCCGTTTGATAGTACAGAAGTTTTGGCCAAGTAGGGTCAAATTTCTAGTCTGTTTGTCTGGAGTTAGAACTAAGACTTAGGAAAACCTTTGATTTAGTCAGAATTTTAAAGGGAAGATATCAAGATGCAACTGTTCCAAGAACTCCCATTTCTTATACTATAAAATATTTTCAATATTTTAGTAGACGTAAATAGTACTAGTTCTTTATCTGTCACGTATTTGCTTTGTGTGATCCTCACTTCTTCTGAGTATTGATAGGGAGAAGTCAATAAATGGGGCAAACAGACTCTTTTTAGAGCATAGCACATTCTGATCTTGGTAAAGCTGCTCTCCCACCCAGAAGGGCAGAATCTGGGAGTAGTTGCAGATGTTGATTTGTCCCTGGATGGAATCATGTTGCAGGTGAAGACAAAGAAGGATATGTAATAGCAACAGTAGATATATAAAATCTTGAAGTGACCTATATGTAAGCCCTGGGAAAGCTGAAGAAGGTCAATATTTATGTTAGGATTACAGGGTGAAAGTCAGCTTTCCTAAGTAATCTCTGTGGTGTCTTACACCCAAGGAACCAAGAGAGATGTGTTTAGTGGCTCTTGTAGGAAGGGAGAGCAGGCATTTATCGTGCATCTTTTCCTTACTCCCACGCTTCTGTCTCAGTAGCCTTCATATTGGCCCATGTTTTACAAACACAGTATTCATGTCTGAAAGCATTCAGAAGCTGACTTTCCCCAGATCCTGAGGCAGGAAGTAGCAAAAACAATATTTTGAGGATGGGCTGGTGCTTGAAAGATGTCAGAGGGGCTGCTGGCATTAAAGAGCAGCGGGCCTCGTTGGTTCAGCAGGACCGATTTCCCCGCTCCCTCAGAAAGCATTTGCCACTCAGACTACAAAAGGGCTCATTGTCGAGCTGTCACAGACTCCCAGGGACTGTAAATGGGCTGCAATGAGGATCTCTTCCCTGTGCTATTAGTTAAAACTTGGTGCATCTCACTATATTGCTTGAATGTCTTTAAACTAATTTGGCTCTCTGTTTGCAGGGTGATCAATGAGCTTATTGGAAATCTTGTTGGACATCTTTATTTTTTCCTAATGTTCAGATACCCAATGGACTTGGGAGGAAGAAATTTTCTATCCACACCTCAGTTTTTGTAAGTGTATTTTTTCCTCCTCATCTAGCAGTGATTTTACTGCCTATGTTCTCATGCATTCTGATAGCAGCTCCCTGTCTGATGGAGAAATGTAAGCCAAGAAACGACTTACTCTAGTTATATAGTCATAGGAAACTAGGGCTCAGAGCCACAGCTCAGTCTACTTCCTGGCACCCTTTTAGCCAGGGACCACTGACGACTAGCCGACAACCCAGGAAGCATCTCAGCTGTGCTGAGCAGGCTGAGGGACCTGATGCAACTCCATCGTGCAAAGCACTGGTCTAAGGGATGGCAGAGTAGCAGGATAACGGTGTGTCTTTCTTGGAGCATCAGTTTCACCCATGAATTTGGCCAAGGAAGGGATAGTTAGCTTGTTTGTTAGTATTTTAAACATTTTTGTAGTAAATATTATAGGATAGAAATTTTATAGGACTGTTCAAAGCTAAAATGAGAGACTTGAAGTTTGTACAGTCCCGACCTCCTGGGGGCATGTGCTCTTTATCTGCTTATGGGGTTTACTAAAGCGAGGAGGCTAAGGACAGCAGCTTCAATTTTTGACACAGACTTGGATATGAATCCCATTCCCCTCATGTACCAGCTTTAACACTGGGAATGTTACTTAATCACACCTGCAAGCTTCAGTTTGCAAGTCTAAGTTGTGGGGGAGTCCCGTCTCGTAGGACTGTGTGAGGTAAGATGCACTACTGGGGGCACAGTAGTGGGTACTCAGTAAATGAAAGCTCTTCACCAGATTCCTGAAGGTGGGGGTGGGGGCCGGAGTTTGACGAGCTGCGAAGAGACGCTTCACACACTTAAGCATGTCAGTAGTATGACCATTCTGTCAGTGAGGGAAAGGCTGTTGAAGAAGGGACCAGTTAAATCACCATCTGGGTGTCACAGCCTGCCTGACAATCAGCCTAATCTCATGTGGGGGATAGGCAGTAATAACTTGCATTTGAAAGCTTAAAAAAAAAAACAAAACACCAAAAACCCTTTCACATCCTGCTCGTTTTAATGTTTTGCAGTTCTGTCATTCTTCCAAGGGATCAGTGAGGGCAGCAAAGCTTGAGTAGGCCCTTTCTAGCCACCCCACCTTCTTTTATAGGGTAGGAGTATGTTTTTGAAAGACTTTTTTATTGTGAACTCTGATATACAGAGAAGTACAGTGTTGTTGGGATGTGTGTATATTTTTCTTTAAGAGAATAAAAAGAAACTTGTTTCTCTTCTGAGCCTTGAGTTGCCTTCAGGCTAAAAAAAACAAATGACCAATCTGCTTTCTAATTATCAAAGGATATAACAACAGCAGGTTTGGATTTCTGATCTAGGTCTATCAAGTAGGATGGCAGATGCATTAATTAAAAAAAGCTTGGTGCTTTGGGGGGCAGCCAACAATTACTTTACTTTAAATGGCCATATTCTGACTTAACGGCTTGTAGATACCACTCAGTTGTGGGCAACAAAGTACATACGAGATTCTAGTGGCAAAGTCAGCAGCACACTGGAGCCTGCCTTCCACTGGAGCTTTTTCTGTTGGTGGAAGCCCTTCTGTTAAATTTTGCATAAAGATCAGATGACAAAATGTAGCTCCTTGCAAAAGCAGTAACTGCTTTGAAATTACCGTAAATTTTTGTTGATTATCTGTAATTGGGTGTCTTTTTATTCTAATTACTTGCATTTAATTTCCCTATCTGCTTAAGCAATGGAGATGGCTTCCGTATTGTCTTAGAGTTAGTAGCAAAGCAAGACAGCCCTAGCATTGCCTTTTGTAAGTGTTCTATTTTATTATATGCTTTGGAGGAATATTATCGTACTAGACGTAATGGATGTTGAGAAACCAGCGCTTGGAAATACGTTTTGATTTAATGATAAAGCTGTATTTTTTTAAAAGGAAAGAGGTGAGTTGTAGAATTCTAAGATGTGTAGGTGTTTTGCATTCCATTTAGAAAAGCAGTTATATCTTCTCTGTACACAGTTAATTTTGTGTTTAAAAGGGGTCATTATCTTTTTGGGGAAGGAACATGAGGGTATCAAGTATGATGTAAACAAATGGGGGCTCTACCTCTGCAGTCACTATCTGTCATCCCACTGCTGTGCCATCCAAGCAGGAGTAAGAAGTGCAGGATGCAAGCTCTGGAGCCAGGCTGCCTGGGTATGAATCCTGATGGTCACTTTCAAAGAGCTTCACTCCGTCTTGCCTCAGTTTTCTTATTTATAAAATGGGGGTAATAATGATGCCTACCTCACAGAGTTGTGAAGATCAGATGAATTTATAAACAGGCAGTGCCTGGTGTGAGGTAAATGCTCATTGAGTAAGTTCACATAGTAACCGCTTTAGTATAACATCATGATCTGGGCTGGGTGTGGTGGCTCACGCCTGTAATCCTATCACTCTAAGCCGAGGCAGGAGGATCACTTGAGGTCAGGAGTTCGAAACCAGCCTGAGCAAGAGCGAGACCCCGTCTCTACTAAAAATAGAAAGAAATTAGCCAAACAACTAAAAGTATATACAGAAAAAGTTAGCTGGGCATGGTGGCACATGCCTGTAGTCCCAACTACTCTGGAAGCTGAGATAGAAGGATCGCTTAAGCCCAGGAGTTTGAGGTTGCTGTGAGCTAGGCTGATACCACGGCACTCTAGCCCGGGCAACAGAGCAAGACTCTGTCTCAAAAAAACAAAACAAAACAAAAAAACATTATCTTCAGGCTCTATGCTGTGGGCAAGTCACCTGTCGTGGCTTATTCTTGGTGCTGAGAGGGATTCAAATGGGTATCAGATCATGCTTTATGCTTTCAATCAAAATTTTAAACATTAGGATCTGATAAGTGGAATAGGTTTAAATACGTTCTAAGTTTACTAATATGGTGAAGGGTGGGAAATATTAATAGTTGGAAAATGCTATTGAGAGCATAGACTTTATGTTTTATTAGTTCTGTGACTTCTAATTTATTAATTTGTAAGATGGGAAATCATCTAACCATTTTGGACTTTCCTACCATCTGTGAGATGGGAAGAATGCAGTTGGAAGACAGATTACTAATAAAAATGTACCCAAACCTGTAAGACAGAAAGCCTTCTTCCCCAGCCTCCCTCGATGGACTCAGCTGAGAGCCTCGTGGAAATGCCTTCTCGGGCTCAAACACATAGGCTGTGAATTTGTGCTTTGAAAGTGAATTTATTTTGTATCCTTTGATCTAGTTTGATCTATATTTAGATATACCAAGATGCTATCAGTCGTTTTTTGGTTGGGCTTGTGATGTTATGTTTCTGTTTCTATGCTGTTATACATAGATTACTTTTGGTTTTTTTTTTTTTTTTAAGAGACAGGGTCTTGCTCTGTTGCCCAGGCTGGAGTGCAATGGCACGATCATAGCTCACTGCAGCCTCTCAAACTCCTGGGCTCAAGTGATCCTCTCACCTCAGCCTTCCAAGTAGCTGGTACTACAGGCACACACCACCATGCTCTGTTAATTAAAAAAAAATTTTTTTTTTTTGTAGAGACAGGGTCTCACTAAGTTGCCAAGGCTGGTCTCAAACTCTTGGCCTCAAGCAGTCCTCCTGCCTTGTCTGCCCAAAGCCCTGGGATTAGAGGCAAGAGCCACTGTGTCTGGACTGGATTACTTTTATGTAATCAGAAAAATGATGTTTAGAGTGTGAATTTAGCTGAAAGCTTAATAAATTTAAGAAACATGTAAAGCAAGTGCCATCTGTGGTCAGGTCATTACACTAAGCGCAGACAAGGCAAAGTTATATAAGACATTGTCCCTGGCTTTCTTCAACATGCCAGATGCCACAAGAACACCAGTGTAGGGAGAGGTCAGATGACTGTGGAAGTGACTTTGTTCTCTTCTCTCCCTTTGTCTTCCCCTCTTTCTGCTCCAGGTACCGCTGGCTGCCCAGCAGGAGAGGAGGGGTGTCAGGATTTGGCGTGCCCCCCGCTAGCATGAGGCGAGCTGCTGATCAGAATGGTGGAGGTGGGAGACATAATTGGGGCCAGGGCTTTCGACTTGGAGACCAGTGAAGTAGTGGCCTCAGCCTGCCCTTCAGCTGCTCCTCTCAGACCATGTTTCCTCCCAGTGCTGGGTGCGCTTAACAACCGAGTTCTAGCTAATGCTGTTGGACCTGACCCTCACTGAATGTAGTCTTTCAGTATGAGACAAAATTTTTTAAATCCTGAAGAAAAATATAAGTGTTCCTCAAGTTTCATGATTCTCATTCAAGTCCTTACTGCTTTGAAGAACAAATATCAACTGTGCAAATTTCAAAACTGACTATATTTTTTGGTGTCTTCTCTTCCTTCCTTTCCGTCTGAATAATGGGTTTTAGCAGTTCCTAGTCTGCCGGCTCTGAGCTGGGCGTTTGGGGTTGGGCAACCAAACCCTTGTCAAAAGGACTCTTATCTCTTTCTTGCACACATGCCACCCTCCCACTTTCCCAACTCCAAATTGCAACTATAGGAGAACCATAAGATGTCCATAAAATGGTTCTGCCTTTGATGAGCTCTCTTATTTGATGACTTTTGCCAGCACTTGCTTGGTCACAAAGAACTTGTTCACATAATTTTTTCCCCTTTGGTGGCAGAACTGTAACAATGGGGGAGAAGACAGAAGCAGTGGATGAAGAGCTTTCTCAGCTTTTGGAATTGCTTCAACCTGACATCACTTGCAACCATTTGCCACCTCTTTAGATGTTTTTATAAAGAAGCACCACTGAGTCAGTGTGGGCACAGATGGTATTAATGAGATATGAGAGTTGTTGCTGGGTGTTTTTTTCCTGAGTTAAGTGATCAAAACTGTAGTGGAGTTGCATCTAACATGGGTTAGGTTTAAACCCTGGCGGAGGTGATCTCTTTACGTTTCATATGTAGGGCTTTGTGGGTTTGTGAACCCAGAGCATTATTTTAGGAGGTTCCAAATCACATTGGCTACAGGGAGATGCTCTCTTTGAGAGGCTCCTTGGCATTGATTTCTATTTCATTCTCATTCTAAAAATACATTCGTTGAGTAAAGTGGAGGAGAAAACCTCATACCCTATTTACATTGTCATTTTTTTGCACCTTCCCCCCCTCAGTGTTTTGGTGAAGTGCTTCAGTTAATTGTGAGGAAGGTGCAGCTCCTTTGCACGGAGATCATTTTTTAAAGCTAATATAAGCACATCTAAGTGAATCACATAATTTTGGGGTGTATTGGCTTTAGAATCATTTGTGTTTGAGGGTCTTTATTATTTTGAGTCATGAATGTACAAGCTCTGTGAATCAGACCAGCTTAAATACCCACAACTCCTTTTTCATAGGTGGGCTTTTTCCATCAGAGCTTGGCTCATCACCAAATAAAGTTTTTTGAAGGCTATGGTGTTTCACACGGTTATTTTATTTTATGTTTTTATTCTGAAAGCAGACTGCTAGGAGCAGTGTTGAGTGGCTGCCATACTCGAGTCAACTGAAAAGGCTTTGAACATTTTGATCAGTTTCTTTTCAGGAAACATGCTCTAACAGTATGACTCTTTCTCTCACTCTTAAACAGTGATGTGTGTGATACTAGGAAATGGGAGTTTGAAAACAGCTCCTCATTTTTAATAAAGTTTATTTGTGTGTACCTCTCCATGTTTAATTTATATGATAAAATAGGTAGGGAGAGTCTGAACCTTAACTGTCATATGTTCTGCTGTTGACCTGTGGCCACAATAAAATTTACCTGTAAAATTTTAGAAGCCATTATTCCTATTATGTTGTATGTGTACCCATTGTACAGGAGTGCAAACTCATTGTATGTGTAAGAAGGTTCTAATGGTAAGTGAGCTACAGTCTCTTGTATGCCGTCTTATCAAGTCAGCTGCCTACGAGTTGTCATTTTTCTAAAGGTTTGCAAGTATTTAGAATTCTTTCGTTCAAGGCAAAATGTTCATTAAATTCTTCCTCCTAAATACGATTAGGAAGCTGGTAATGTTATTGGTCTTGTCTGGATTACCTGTCTTTCTGGAATAATTTTACCAAAACAAGTTATTTGAGTTTTGACTTGGTAAGGCAAGGCATGACAGTGGATTCTCTTTATGAATGGAAAAAAAAAATCATTTTGTATAGAGGACTTCCCCTTTTGTAACTAATCTTTTTATTGGTAAAAATTGTAAATTAAAATGTACAACTGGAAGGTTGTCTGTGTTAAGTTTCCATATCCCTGCTTTGCTGTCTCTTTTAGATATTACGTAATTTACCTAACCAGTCATCTCTTGATGAGCATTTAGGAACTATCTAGTATTCTGTTTGCTGTTAGAGTGACATAGCAAACCTTTTTTGTTTTGTTTGTTTTCATTCCTTCCTATTCAGTCCTAAGATACAGCAAACCTTTTGTACATGATTTTGTTCATGTGTTGGATTATATCTGATTAATTCCTGGATTTTCATTTGAATGAAGCAGGATGCTTCTGAACTTTGGGTGAGGAGTCACATCTGACTGTAGTATGCTTTATGGCATTTCTATAGCTTCTACACATGGGTATGAGTCCTGAAACTCTGTAAAATTAGTTTAATCTCTTTTTCTTATAAGACCCAGAGAGACTAGAAAGCAATTGCCATGACATTTCTGAGCCTTATTTTTCTTGAGGATGAACCATCCAAGTCTATCCCAGGCCTTCAGCAGGTCCACTTCATTCACCACAAGGTGGGTGACAGGAAGCAGGGTTGTGTGTACCTCTTCTGTTACTGGGAAAACACTGAAACAGTAGAAAGGAAAGATCCTGCTTATTTTGAAGGACAGCACATTGCCAATATTACTGTGTTCTAAGCTATCTTTTGAATGACACTGATCTAATAAGCAATGTGGCAGTTGCCAACATCCTCATTCATTGCCAACTTTGTTTCTGAGGCCCCTCTCCTTTTACATTTTTAGCAGCAACTTAGCACTGGATAGATAGAAAGCTTAACGTTTTACTGCTCTCTTCCTGGACCTTTCACTGTGTCTTAGAACATTGGGCCGAACAAACCTGTTTACTGGCAGTTTCCTTGTTTGCTTTTCAGTGTGGCACTGGTGATTGGAGTTCGAGTTGGGGGCAGGGTACCATGTCCTGTGATGTGATTCCTTACGTGTGTGGTTTAAGCCCAGGATGCTTTTTCACATGCTTCTCTTATATCAATTCTTGTTAGGGTAGGAACCCCATTTTCAGGGACACACCTGGGTATTGAGTGTAATTAATATTGGCAGGTATTTTATGAATAATTTAAACCTCTAATCTATGGTTTTCTAATCTGACTATACACAAGAATCAATTGAGAGACTTTAAAAAAATGCAGGTATCTTGAATCATTCTTATTCTACGTGCTATTATTTTTAAAGTTTCCAGTGATTCTGATATTCAACTGGATTTAGGAACCAGTGCTTAAACCAACTTGTGAAATACGTAGTAGGTAGTAGTATCCACGTTTTCCAGATAGGTAACCTAACACTCAAGGAGGTTAAGTCACTTGATTAAAGTCAAGCAGCCAGAAGGTGCCAAAGACAAGATATGAACCCAAGTCTGAGTTGAGACCTCTGTTGTTGCTTTTAAGTTGGGGAAGCCAAAGCAGATGCAAACAAACAAGGCCTCTGTCTTTAGGGTTTGTTCTTCCTACTGAGGCAGACAGCTTGGCCCACGGTAGGGACTCACGTATGTGTGAATAAGTGAACACAGGTAATTAGAACACAGTTTGACAATCTGCCAGGATGGAAGCAAGAAATTATCTTGGACAGGGGCTAGGTCTTGCAAGGTTGATGGGCAATTCCAGGCTGAGATGAGGAAAGCTATTTGTTCTAGGTGGAGGAAACAGCAAGGACAGCAGCAGGAGCAGGACATTTTGGGAAAGAACTGTGTGGCTGAACTAGTGGAATCTATCTAGGAGTAGCAGGGAACAGAGCTGGAAAGGTAGATTCGGGCTTATCTCAAGAAAGCTCTTGTGTCATAGTTTGAACTTCAGTCTACAGGCAGTGGGGAACCATTGAAAGGCCTTCACATTTGGTGTTTAAAAAGTGGCCAGCAGCCCTGTGGGAAATAAGGGGAGAAGGCTGGAGAGAGGGAAACTGGAGACAAGGTGACCCTGTTTTGTGCTGCTTGCCATGGTGCAGGTTCAAGGGAAGGGTCGGCCTGAACCAAGGCAGTGGGATTGGGGGCTGGATTGGAGGGACCTCCCCGAGAGAAAATTGCTGGGACTTAATGAGGAAGACATACAAACAAGCTGGGTAAGATGCTATTTATGGCACATTGTACGTAATTATGTGCTAGTGGACCAGCCTGGAAACCTAGCTACTATCTGTAAGTGTGTTTCTGCGGAAAAATGCATTATGAGCTCCAAACCCATGAACTTTAAAATGAACTTTTAGGACATGATCTCTTCCTGAAATGGGGACAGCTTTGCAGGAGTCCCCAGCGAAGGAGAAGCAATTCTCTTGATTCTATCACCGTCCTTCAGGGCCCAGCTTAAACATCATTTCTTTGAAGAGAGGATCTGGAGCTGAAGGCAAGGTGAGATGTCTTCCCATGTGGTCCACTGGCACCCTCGTCTCTGCTTTGTGACAGTCATCACACCTGTGATCATTTGCTTAATGTCTCTCATGGTCTGTAAGCATCATCAGGACAGGGGCTGCATGTTCTTCACGGATGTATTCCCAGGCCTGCCGCGTACAGGTGCTTATGTGTTTGTTGCACTGAACTGAAATTTGAACAGGGTAGTAAATTGGGTAGGAATTTGACCTGCTTAGGGAGAGAGCTGTTGGCCTGGTCTTCTAGGAACACTGAAGGATTGTTGTTGTTCAAATAAGGGAATCATAGTCCCCTGAAACAGGATATTAGAAGAGGTTAGAGATAACAGGAAAAATGGACTCAAAATTAAAATACTTTCTTAAAAAAGGCAGCAAAGCAGCTTCTATATGTAATTATCTGCTAATGGATGTGAGTACTTCGGGTGATTTGGGCAAAGGGAGACTTGGTAGAGGATGAAGGTGGGCAAGAACGTTTGGGAAGGTTAATTGAAAGTATAAATTCAGCTTTCTCTTCCCTGAGGAATTCCCCAGTGGCCTGTATAAATGCACATGTATTTAGAAAGAAGGAGAAACCCCTGTCATGGCACTGGGGCCAGAAAGACCAACAGGGATTGCAGAATTGAATTTAGGTGCAAGGTGCAAGGGTTACTTAGGAAATGTTTACTAAGCTCAAGTTGTCATTTGACGCCTTAACCTGACCCAGGTGAATCTGATCTCCTCTCTTTGTCAGTGTGTTGGCTTTTTCCCCAGGGCTGGCACTGATACTGTAAGTGTCCTTGTTAATTAAGGGCAATCACTGTTAGTCTAAGGGAGCCTTTGGATGTTGGTCGTAATTGTCTTGATATAGAAGTAGTAAGCCTGGATCTAAGGATATAAAATACATCTGTCCCCACAGCCAGGCCCTCATCACCTCTAGACCAGAAGTTCTCCCCTCGAGGTGCCCAGACCCCTTACTGGAGAGGAGGGGTTGGGACTTTTCACGATGATATGCATCAGGTAGTGATGGTGTTCTTTGATTACAGGCAAGAACCAAAAGGACTCTGCCCAAGTTAAACAAAGAGGGAATTTATTGGAAGAATATAGAATAGCTCACAGATTCCAAAGACCTGCTGAGAAACCTCACATGGAAAGGGGATCCCAGGGGTCCAGGCAGCAGGCACTGATCTCACCACATCTCTTGCTGGGCTAAACCAGCTCTACTTTTCATTCTGTTCCTGTATCTCTCCCTTTAGGATTCAAATCCTGAGTCTCATTGACCCAGCTTGGACCTCGTGCCTCTCCTGTGGCTAGGAATTCAGGGAAAAACATTTGACTGATAGTCCCATTTCAACTGCCCACAATGGGGGAGAGATAGTTTTCAAAAAAAAAGTGCTCTTGCTATAAGGAGGAAGTGGATGCTGGATGCCTAAAGAGCCCTACCTGGCCCACTAGAGCATATAAACCACACAAAACCTCTGGCTTTGCTTCACTCCAGCCCAGGAAGAAGACAGTATTTCCTCCCATCTCCTCCCTCTAGCTTGTCTGCCAAGCATTAGCAGATTGCTAAAGATTTTTTGCTGAAGATTTTTGTGGGGAGAGTGTGGAGAGGGTTGACATTGACCATCACAGGGAAAGTGACCCCACACTTGAGTGCAGGTACTGTGTGTCTGGTTCATCATCACAGCTCCAACACCTAGCACAAAGCTTGGCATGCGCAGCCTTTTTAAGATAATATTTGTCGAGAAGTAAATGCATTTCATAACCTAAATTCTCTTTAGCTGTCAATTGGCTCCCTCCCTTCTCTCCAGCCTCCCCCATGTGGCCTTTTGAGTCCCCTCTAAGGTCTTTTTTTTTTTTTTGGGGGGGAACAGAGTCTCGCTCTGTTGCCCGAGATAGAGTGCCGTGGCGTCAGCCTAGCTCATAGCAACCTCAAACTCCTGGGCTCAAGTAATCCTTCTGCCTCAGCCTCCCGAGTAGCTGGGACTACAGGCATGCGCCACCATGCTAATTTTTTCTATATATCTTTTTAGTTGTCCAGCTAATTTTTTTCTATTTTTTTTTTTTTTAGTAGAGATGGGGTCTTGCTCTTGCTCAGGCTGGTCTCAAACTGCTGAGCTCAAACAATCCACCTGCCTCGGCCTCCCAGAGTGCTAGGATTACACGTGTGAGCCACCGCGCCTGGCCCCCTCTAAGATCTTAGTTGATTTAGGTCTGGCCCCAAAGCTCTGCACTCAGCAAAACAAAAGCCTTGCAGTTAATCAGACCTACTCACCTTAGAAAAGTTTGTCAAAGTTATTCACCAGATGCAAAACAAGACTCTAGGTCAGGGAAACGGGAATTCTGCTAAAAAAAAATAAATAAGATTATTTCCTTATATACATACCCCCCAAGATTCTGATATGTCCCTGTAGTGGGTCATATAAGGGTACACCAAAATGATAGGTACATGTCCTAATTACCAGAAGCTATGAATGTGACCTTATTTGAGAAAATGGTCTTTGCAGATGTCATTAAGTTAAGGATCTTGAGATGAAGAGGTCATCCTGGATTATCCAGGTGGACCCTGAATCCAATGACAAGTGTCCCATGAGAGACACACAGGAGATTTGACAGGCAGAAGAGGAAATGCAAACACAGGAGAAGGTGATGTGAAAATGGAGGCAGAGACTGGAATGATACGGCCACAAGCCAAGGAACACATGGAGCCAGGGAAAGCTAGAAGAGGCAAGGAACAGAATCTTCCTTAGAGCTTTTGGAGGAAGTGTGGTCTTGCTAATACCTTGATCTCAGGCTTCTGGCCTCCAGAACTGTGAGAGAATAAATTTCTTTTATTTTGCATCATCAAATTAGTGGTAATGTGCTACAGCAGACCTAGGAAACTAATACACCCCTAAGTACTGTGATAACCTCCCACCTCTCTTCTCAGTTCCTTCAATGCAATGTGCCCCTTTCTGCCTTCCATACCTGGAACATCTCAGCTTGTCTCTGGCCTAGCAAGGACATGGGTAATGACATTTCTTCCCCTCAGGCGAGCCGTTCAAGCTCCGCCCAGCACAGAGAGAGAGGCTGAGCACCATTGCCCCACCAGCTAACGGGGGCTGGGTGCATCTCTTCCCTCCCTGAAAAGGCCGTAACTGATTTAGAAGCTGACCATCAGGCTTTTCTCCGCATCCCAGTATCGCTCTACTTTTGTCATAGACCACCCTCGTTGGCAAAGCATTACAAAAATGGAATTTTGGATTTCTTACATAAGCGGAAAGATCCTTTAGGCCAGAGGGTACCTAAAAGATGATCTAAAGCAGAGATTTTCAAACTATTTTGAGACGCACCTCTTTGCTCAAATGAAATCTCAAATCTTAATAGGTAAAAGACAAGTGAAGCAGATCTAAATTGAGAAGGAAGAGAGGGGTCACGGTTGTTTCAACTCCACCCCAACCCTCAGTTTAGTCCCTCTTTGTCCCCATTCTTTAAAAAAAATCTCGTGAAACTTCCCTGACTTCTGTTGTTAAAAAGGATTCTTTCTAGCTGGGCACAGTGGCATGCATCTGTGGTCTCAGCTGCTTGGGAGGCTGAGGTGGGAGGATCACTTAAGCCCTGGAGTTTGCGGGTGCAGTGAGCTGTGACCACCCCTGTGAATAGCCACTGCACTCCAGCCTGGACAACATAGCAAGACTCCGTCTCAAAAAAAGGGATTCTCTCTCATTTGGCTTCATTTCTGGGCCTCTGCTGCAGAGAACATCTCCTTTCCTAGTGTTTGTTGGTTTTTTAGGGGGCAATTAATAACTCTCCCTCTTTCCTCCTCAGTTTCGAACCAACTGAGGGATAAACACTGTTATTAGATGAAGACCAAAATGTTAGCTTCGTTACTGAGAAAGGCTGGATTGGAAGATATAACTTAAGGGTGTAGCCATGAGGCCTTCCTAAAATTGAACTCCAGAATTTGAAAGACTCCGCTGGCCACTGGCACAGCTAGGCAAGGACAGTAGGTACTGCTGCAGAGAAGGTGGTTTCTGGAGGCCCAGCTGGCTTTACAAAGGCTGAGCTCGGTTCATCTGCTCACCAGTACATAGGTCTCCCCCTTGGGAGAAAAATTAAGGGTTCCTTATTTACTTTTCCTTTTTGGGAAAGTGCCATTCCTCTCTGGAAATGCAAGGAGTGAGGAATACGTATTTCTCCCTAAGAATGTTCATTTCCGTTCCCATTTATAAGACAGAGACTGTTCTACTTGGAGATCCAGGACCCGAGTAGGGAATAGTATGTATTAGTCAGATAGTCAAATTAAGCTAACAGCTTAATCTCTATCTGCAAATCTCTATCACATGTCACAGCAGAGATATATTTTTTGTTCAAATCATAGTCCAATGAGGGTAGGCCCGTGGAATGATCGAGGAGGGAAGAATGGGGAGGGGCCTCTCTCTGCTCCATGCAGTCACTCAGGTACTCAGGCTCCTTTCATTTAGTACAGGGACTTGAAGCTTTTTTGTGTGCCCTAGTGAGAATTATCTAGCTTCATCCTCTCCCAGGACATCAAAGTGAGAAAGAGAGCAAGTGGACTGTGCAGGAGATTTTAGGGGTCAGGCTGAAAGCAGCATACATCATTTCTGCCCACATTCTATTGGTCAGCACTCCTCACAGGGTCCTGATTGACCTCAAGGAAAGCCCAGAAATGTAAGTCTTCCTGCGTGTATAGGAGGAAAATTGAGTTTAGAGAACACAAAGCATTGTCTCAGCACAGTATCACATTCACATAAATACAACCCAGCCTACAAAAGCAATTATACAGCCATTTGAATCTGTACTTGGAGAAGTTAGAACTGATCCGTTACAATGCTGCTACTTTCTTAAAAAAAATGTATTATATACTGTACATTCAGAAAATCGCACAATTGTAATTGATGAATTTTTACAAATGGAACACACCTGTAAACTTGCACCCTGATCAGAATAGATGACATCTTAAGCCCCCCGGAAGCCCTCTTGAATGCCCATCCAGTCACCAGTCCTCCCAAATGAGTCACTATCCTGACTTGTTCCCACGTAGATTAGCCTGTTTTTGAATAGTATATAAATGGACTCATACCATATGTATTCTTTTGTGTCTGGCTTCTGTTTAACATCATGTTTGTGGGAGTCATGCTGTGTATAGCTGTGGTGCTTCCTCTCTCGTTGCTGTGTGTATTCCACGGGATGAGTACAACGCAGTGTCGATGAGCATTTGGGCAGTTTCAGGACGTGACGAATGTGCTGCTCTGACCGTTCTGGTGTGCATCCTCAGTGAGCATCTGCATGCATATCTGGTGGGGCTATCCCCATGCCCCAGTGCCTGGAAGGGGGAATCGCTGGGTTGCAGAGTACGAACACGTTCCAGCTGCAGTAGAAACTAGCAGGTTTCCAAAGCGGTTGTGTGGACCTACACTCCCCCAGTGGTGCGGTGTATGAGGATGCAAATACTTGGCTGTCTTTATTTCCCTGGTGTTTCCTAAAATCCTCATTCTGCTTTGCTCCATCTTTTTCCCTCTCACCTGAGGCTGTGCTCAAACCCTTGACTCCCCCACCTCCAAGAGAAGTCCTCCCCACACCCACATTTTTGAATCTCAGCTTTTCTCCTCCCTCATCTTGTACTTCCTCACCTCTGGTTCGGTTGCTTTCTGCCATTCTCTCCATTCTGCGGCCCCCAAACTGGGAAACAGGTCTGGCCAGAAGAGGACTCTCCTCAGGGGGAGGTGGAGGCTGTGGGGACACTGAATATGCAAAGATCAAGTTTCCTGTAGAGATGGTGTTGGGGGGAGCTGGGAGCACAGTTCACTAATGATTTCTGTATCTGTCACGCAGAGAAAGGGAATTAAGGAAAAACCCTTAAAAATCATTAAGATGAACTACGTGGAGGAGTGTGGGGAGTTATTAATATTCAAATCCTCTGGGCGAGTGACAGAGGGGAGAGTCAGGCAGCTGAGGGAGGAGGCAGCCCCCTGACCCCCACCTCCAGCCCTTTGTGGGAGGCGGTGGGCCGGGGGAGGGCTGCAGGGGAGGCAGGAGGAGGGGGAGGAGGGCACTGCTGAGGAGGGTGTGGAGCCCCTCCAGGGCTCCCTGTGCTGGGACCTGGGGCACTCTTTCCAAAAGGTCAGTGGTCACGGCTCTAACTTCACCTGCGGCCTGTCCTGATTAATGTGCACCTCGGGAGCCGAGGTTGAGTTCCCAACTCTCATGAGAAATGCATAATCATTAATCAACATTACTGGGCCCCACTCAGACTAAGTGGCCTCTTGTGATTAGGAACGGCCCTTGAAATATAAAAACGCAGTCTTTTAGCATTTCGAGTATTTGACAATGGCTTTCTGATAGCAGGGGGGAGTGTTTGGGGGAGGAGCTCCCTGTGCAGGGCTGGGGTGTGTGTGTGTGTGTGTGTGTGTGTGTGTGTGTGGTGTGTTGGGGGGTGCGGGCCTGGCTCCAGGGCCTGAGGGACAAAGACAATGCGAGGAGGAGTCCAGGGTCTGACCTGAAGGCCGGCAGCCCAGACCCCTCTGTCCACTGGGGGAATCCCACGGTGGCTTTCTTTGGGCAGGAACTGGAAACTCCAGGACTGAGGAGGGCAGCTGGGGGCTGGGTTCCCCCTGGGTCTTTTGAGTTACACATTCACAACACCGAACACCAGCATTAGGAGGAGGCAGTCAGTCCCTCACTTCAAAATGAGAAGTACAGCTCCCACATCACAAGGCTATTGTGAGAATTTAATCAGGTAATATGTGTAAATCATTTGACTCCCTCAGAAATGTTAGTTCTTCCCTCACAACCAGGAGCTCATTTAAGCCTCACACTCAGCCTCTGAGGGTGTGATAGTCCCCATGTTGGTGAAGACAGCTCAGAGGCAGCCAGTGGCTCCCCTAACCAGTTAGTTCCAGAACCTAAACCCCGACCTTCCCAGTCTGTACGGGGCGGACTGGGGAGTCTGCCAGACCCAGGGGAGGCTGACATGCCCTTTGCCAGCTCATGACTTCGAACAAGTCATCAAACCTCCATGAGCCTCAGCTTCTTCACCTTTGTAAAGAGAAGGATGAGACCCGCCTCGTAAGACTGCTGTGAGACCTCCATGAGCCAAAGCTGGGAAGCATTCGGCACAAAGACTGTCCACAGCAGATACTACTTCCCCTGACTTCTTCCTCTTCCCTCAGATCAGCCATGGGTTTGATTCCCACGACAGCCTATGAGGTTGGGGTGGTTGTTGCAGATGAGGAGACTGAGGCTCAGAGAGGTAGTGACTCTGCTCACTCTGCCATGTCCTACTGCAGTGACGCAGCAGCGGCCTTGCCACCCGCCTGACGCCAACGTGGTGTTCATTATGGGGCATGCTGTGGGCCCAGGGAATCATCCTCAAATTCCACCATTAGAAATGATTCCACTTGCTTTAGAGCCAGTTTGCGGAAACATTTGTCCAAAATTAACCTTTTTCCCCTAAAAAATCTGAATGGGTCCCAGTTCTGTCTCCACTTGTATGACTGTCTCATAGTCCGACACAGAAAAAGGATAGGTGTAAGAATGCCGATAGCAGCATTATTTGTAATAAGCCTAAACTAGAAACAACAGAATGGGTCGGTCACGGCTTGCTCACACAGTGGAATGTGCAGCTGTGAACACGAGCAACATACAGGTAACAACACTGACACATCTCGGAAATGCAATGTTGAATGAAGGAAACCATATGCAAAAGAGTATACTATATTCTGCACGATTCCATTTATATAAAATGCACGAATAGGCAGAATGAATCTGTGGCATCAGAAGTCAGCTTAGTGATTACGTTTAGAGAGGGAGGCAGTTCTCAGAAGGGGCCAGTGGGGGTGCATATCTGAGATGCTGGTGAGGATATGGGCGATGGTTCACTCTGTGGAAATTGAGCTGTATACTCATGATCCATATGGACATTATACTTTAGTTTTAATGTTTGCTTAAAAAGATTGTGGGGTAACTCAGAATCACTGAGGAGGCTGGAGAATCAGGCTCAAGGCTAAGCTCCTGGGAATAACACTGCTGCAGAATCGATCTGATGAGGAAACTGCCACCACCAAGCATTAGATGGAAGAGTTGCACCACCCGGCCGGCCGCTTTTGTACCACGGACTTGATGGGACTGAGATGGGAATGCTGCCCCAGCCCCAACACCCCTTCTCCAGCAAGAGCTCAGCTTCCCAGCTGCTGCCTCCCAGAACACAGCTGTTGCAAGGGGCTTGACTTGTGGAGGCGATGCCCACGCCTAGCTGCAAGGGAGGCTGGCAAAGTGAGATCGAAGCTTCTTTTTCGGGGTAGGAGGCGGAAACTCCCCAAGTGTAGGAAGACTGTCAAAAGGTGCAGGATAGCTAGAAAACACAACAAAGGGCCACTGTGCTTGTGTTTGTCCTAACAGGGGCCTATCAAGGGGACATCACTTTATTCTATAGTGGCCCCAATGATGTATCAGATGTTGTCTGCTGGCGTTCAGCTCCATACCTGCCCTTTTATACTTTCTCCTATACCACCAAGATGGAGAAACTATATTTTCAAGACTTTCTTGTAAGCTGGGTTCCAGTTAAGTTTTGCAAACAGGAGGCATCCATGTGCAATGAGATCAGAAGTGGGGAAGAGGGTAGAAGTCGTTTTTCCCTTGGCAGCAGCGTCAGCAGGGCCTGGGCCCATGGGCTCTGGCTAATTCCACTTTCCTCCACTTGCTACCTCCGCCCTCCCTACAATTGTAACGAATTCTCTGTAATTGCCTCCACCCCGTTTTCCTGATGGATACCTACCAATACCCATGGGCACCCCGAGAGCCATGGGCTGGGGGTTTAGACGTGTGTGTGTGAGGGCTGGGGGAGGACTGAGCCTCTTACGCCACACTGAGGAGGAGGACCAGGCAGCCCCCGAGGGCCCCCTGTGGAACCTGTCATGGGGGGCTCCAAGCAGCGACCACGCATCAGGATCACAGGCTAGCGGGCTCACCCCAGCCATGCCAGGGGCGTGGGCCATGTGCCGGAAGAGCAAAGGAGCCGGCAGGACAGTGCTGAGCTTGGAGGCAGGCAGACCCTGGGGGAAAGAGAAATGGCACACGTGGGGAACTGGCAGCGAGTGGAGACAAAGGGTAGGGAGGGAGTGGGGAGAGGTGGAGCCGGAGGGCAGGCGGAGGCCAGTCGTGTCGTGCTAAGGGGTTTGGATTTGTCCTGAGCAGTGTGGAGCACACACTCTGCCCCGAGAGATGCAGCTGGCCCTGAGCCCAGCTCCAGGCTGATTTACAGGTTCCAGGTGCCAAGAGTGGCTGCGTCACCTGTTCTGAAATCTGAGGCACGTACAGCTCTGTGCCTTTGTCCAATGTTAACCTGAGCTGGGAGGAGAGGCTGCCCCTGGGACTCTGTGGACTCTGCCCCGGGCCCTGTGCTCCTCAGCGAGCAGGAGAAGAGTCCTGGGAACGGAAGCCGCTCCTGCCAGCACCTGCTCGCCACCTTCTTGCCTTCCAGCCCCGCTCCTCGTCGGAACCTGATGCCCCCTCTCCTCGGTCGCCCAAGCCTGCGGGAAGGCCCACTGTGATTTCCCACCTGCCCTCCCGACAGGAGCCCAGACAGGCCTCACGCTGACGTTTCTGGGGGGTAAACTGCAGGCTGTTTTCCCACTGGAGAATAAAACCCTCATCCACTGTGCAGGGAGAGGCAGATGGAAGTCAAGTGGAAGAGAAAGCCAGAGGAGAGAAAAGGCTAAGCTTATGTCAGCTGGCTCCTGCCAAACCGTCTCCTCCCTGCTGCGTTCTCTCGTGGTCTGTGCTTGTTTGTCTCAGAACTCACATTTACTCCGGGACGCCGCCGATCATTGCCCCTGTTTTGCATCAGGTGCTCCTTCCTCTGTCTTCCCCGTTTTCCGTGTGCGTGTCCAGTTGAAGTTGCTGATTCATTTGTCTGCCTCCCTGTTAGAATAAGCCCCTGCAGTTCCCCAGGAGTGAGTGGAGCGCCCCCCGTGTGCCAGCGCTGCGCCAGGGCCTGGGCAGGTGAGGGTGACGGGGAAGCCTGGCATGGCCTACGACCTCCTGAGGGCTCAGACTGCTGGGGTCTGTGGAGGGCAGGGGCAGCATTTATTCAAGTTTGTTTCTCCAGCAATTATGGGGCTTGACACAGAGTACGCATTCAGTGAGTGAGTGTTGAAAGAACAGTTTTGGCACCGTGGATGTTTTTCTCAGATTTCTAAGAAAAGAAATACGAGTACTTCAGATAGTCACCCATCAGTGAAGGCTTCATATAAACCACACGGTTCCTATGTGTCCTTCCCCAATAATACGCCTGCTTTTTTTCATGACAGTGGGCTCACGTCCCACACGTACAGGTGCCACAGAGTATGACCCGGAACTGAATCCCATCCTGGGAAGGAGAAAGATGGACAATTGGCTTGCCACCGATGGGACCACCTGTGGTCTAGGGAACTGAGGATGCTGAGGTCAGAGGATTGGGGTCTAGGATTGCAGAGCTCAGTGGGAGAGACACTATATTTCCACCTTATGGACACTGGCCAGATGACAACAACATAGATTATCTATCATGACCACCACCATCATAGCTAGCATCACTTGCTGTGACAAAGCACTATCATGTATATTAGTATATTATCTCATTTGATTATCACGGGAACCACCAGATTTTGTAGGGCACTGTCCACTGTATCATTGTCGCTTTAGAACTGAACGCAGTGTGGTCCACAGAGGTGAGGGATTTGTTCAAGTCATATACAGCTACTAAGTGGCAAAATTGGGAGTAGAATTCAGGCCTTTTGACCCTAAGGTTTTTTTTTCCCTACAACATTATGCAATTATTATCATAACCTCTTACTTGGTATGGTATTATCTTAGGAGGTAGGCAGGGTAGATATTATCAAAGCTACTGGGAAGGTAAATATCTTTTTAATCATTTATTCAGCCATCCACCAACCACTCACCCATTTACCCATCCATCCACCTATCCATCCAAGCTCCCATCTATCCATCTACTCATTGATCTACCCATCCATCCAGCCAGCCACCTAACATCCAAATAACTATTCCCCCAAATATTCATCCACACATTGTCTCACCCACATCTCTCTAACCCCCCATCTATTCATTCACTCATCCATCCATATATTCATAATATGTTCATCCTTTTACTATTCAATTAATTGATAAACATGTATTGAGCACCTACATGTGCCAAGCACTAGGATACTGGGACTACAAGGATGCCTGGGATATGACTCTTGCCCTTGGGGAACTCTGATGGTGGAGACAGGGTGACAAATGTTGGAATGAGGTCTGTATAAAAGGCCCCGGGAAATCAGAGGAATGAGTGATCATCTCCCTGCCATGGCAGGATGAAGACACACAGGCTCATCTCTATAGGTAATAATTGTAAAAATAGCTGGGTGTGATGTAAACTCACACCAGCAATCACACTCTGGAAATGAGGACTGCTTTTGTCATCAGTATTAAAGATGTAAGTGCTTATTGGGGAATGAGTTTGTGTGTGTGTGCACATATGTTGGGAGGAAGAGAATAAAGAAATAGGCAGATAAATGTTTCAGGGACAAGAATCTTATTTATCTTGGTATACCCAGCATATAGCCAGAGCTGAATATATAGTAGATGCTCAAAAGATGTCAAGAAACCTGGCTGCAATCTGCAGTGAGAGAAAAATGAAATGAGTAGATCAGCAATGACATCAGCAAACAGCTACCACCACCTTTAAGGAAACTCAGCTTCCTTTCTCCTCCACCAAGTTTCACTTTGGACCTGGGCTGTTTTAATTTAAATTTGAAATGGGAGGAAGATTCATCTTTCATTATTCCTTGAGATCTGAAGATCCTTTCATTATTCCTTGTACCTCCTACTTGTTTGAGCTACAAAAGAGGAGGCTGCTCTGGTTTCTCACAGCTTATGTTGGGCAAAGTTTACAAGGGACCATTAACTGCGGCTTATCAGCTTTAGGAATAAGTGCACTGATGGCTCTACCAATGACAACTCTGATGTATGGTTGCAGTAATAACGTTTACAGGAAAAAAAGCTGGTTATGGAGTCAAAATATTTCAATTATGGTTCTGGATTTGTAACTAAGTAGATGACCGTAAGCTAATGCGTTACCCATGCTGTGTTGCTCTTTTCTCATCTCTAACACAACGGGGGCAGGGTTAGATGAATTTTAACACCTTGCATTTTGGTGTCCTGAATCAATGGATCCTTTACGTGAATTCATGGCTGGAATCCACTTGAGTCCATTTACATTTTTGCCTTCCTCATGCTGGATCTCCTCTGGTGGTCCTGTTCCACCAAGACCTTACAGGACCACTGCTTTCTGCTGTGTGTGCTGCTGAAGCAGTCAGTGTCCCTTATGCTGTGACATTCGGAATAGAAATGTGAATCTGAGTGGGTCTGCATCACCTGGAGTCCCTTGTTAGCTGGCACCTGGTTGGACTTGGCCATGGGAGGCCCTGGCAGGCGATTGGAGGTCAGAAGGAGAGAGAACACTGGGCATTTCTTCTTCATTTCCTCTCTGCTTTGATGTTGTGTGACTGGCAGCACCTACAACTACGATTCCAGCTAAGTGGCCCAATGTCCCTGGGTTCTGGTAACACTTTTCCCTCTGCTTGAACCTTCAGCCCTAGAGGTGGTAATGGCTTCCTACTGTTGCTAGTCCCTAGGTGCCTCCACACCCTTTGACTGTTCCCTTAACCCTGCCCACACCGTCTAAGAAGTCTCTGCAGTAAAGTCTCTTTGGACTCTTGACTGCCCAGCCATAGGTCAGTGCTTCACATTTGCTATCCAGCTCAAAACTCTATGATGTCGGCATTATCTTCTCATTTTACACCCGAAGAAACCAAGGCTCAGAGAAGTTAAGTCACCTGCCCCAAATTACAGGATTTGAATTACTGGCTTCAAAGTGTTTGTTCTTCCTACCGAGTCGTGCTCATCATTTGCAACATCTCTGGGCCCATCTCCTTCTCTATCTCTAGGCAGAGTGGCTTCTAAACCCTTCCACTCTTTATATATTTTTTTCTTTCTGCATCTTGGAGACAGGATATTAGTCAATGTAGGCTCTAACTTTTACGTCTAGAAAATGTCAATGTGCCTACCTGGAGTCTTAAATCATCTCGGTTGGCAACCGTTGGTGTGAGTCATTAGCTGAAACCCTGCTTTCACACTCGGTACACAGCTCAGTCAGGCAGGGAGCAGCCTCCTAATAAGCCTTAGTCCTGCTGCAGGGACAAGGCATGGATAAGGACACACAAGAAGCAGTCCAACACTGCTGTCCATGGCGCAGGCAGGCCTTGGATCCCTCTGGTTTGGCTTTGATCTTGGAAGCCAAAAGCCTCTTCCCCATTTAGCCTAAGGAAACAATCGGATAAATGAGAGAAGATTGAACAAAATAGTGGCAAAAATATTGAAAACAACCTGCATATCCACTAGTAAGGGATTGGTTAGAGAAATCATGGCCTGTTTATCCAATGGAAAAGACTCATTTAAAACCCACTAAAACTGATCTACATTTGTGGACATGAAAAAAAAATGTTCCTAATAAGTTTTGAAATGAAAAGAGCAGGTTATAAAACAGAGCACATTGTCGGATGCCATTTTCATTAAAAAAAAAAATCTTTGTTTTGCTATCTTATCTCCATATCCAACCTGAGAATCCCACAATCTCCAAACTTTAGGCCTGTTGACTCTTCACTAATTGAAAACACATCTGGAAGGCCCATTTCCCATTGTTACTGGGGAACTCCTATTCATCCTTCGAGTTGGTACCAATTGCACCTCCTCAGTGAAGCCCCTGCTGTCCCCCTTCCTCCCGTGCGCTGCATAGAGCACATTGCTCACCAGTCCGGGAGCTCCCACCGGGTTGGGATGAAGTTACTTGCCTAACTTCCTGCCTTCCTCACTGGTGGGGCCATGGTCAGAGTCAAAGTCAAAGTCACTAGGGGCTTCAGTTCCTAGTGCCTGCTGTGCACATGTTTGTTGAATGTAAGTAAATGAACCAAGATAGGACGCTAGAGGAAAGGGTATTGTTGGTTTAGTTCCTTTCACAATTATGCTTTGACCTATGTACTGTGTATAATGGTAGAGGCAGAATAAACTGGCACTCAGACTTAAAAATGCTAACATGTAGAACACGCCTTTCTAAGTCCCCCGGAAAGGTTTATATTTTTGAAACATGTTTTCGAGTCCATACTGATGCTAACAAAAAAACAAATAAGTGGCAGGGGAAGAAGGGAAAGCTCTTCTTTTCAGCAGAATATCAACTAATAAATGTAGAAGGAAAGATCGAGCTAGAAAATCGCCCTTTGGCAGCTGTCGAAGTACTGATTGATTCAGGCAGGAATTGTCAGTGGACGCCAGAACCACTGGATGAAGTGGTGTTGGGTAACGGGATGTTTACACAGTCTCAAAGTTTCTCCCACAGTTACCGATTATTTACAAAGGGGGAAATAGGTGTCTTTACAGTGGAGAAATCTGGCAGAAACCGTCATCACCAAATAGCCAAAATCAGTATCGCCAATAACGGGACAAACTGACCTCTGGAACCGCCGAGTGTGTTCACTGAGAAGGTCACAACACCTACGTAGTGTTCTTGCCAAAATCCTACAGTATTCGGGAATCAGATCAAGAGGGTACAATCAGATAAATGCAAATTAAAGGGACATTCTACAAAACAGTGAGCCTTATTCTTTAAAAATGTCAATGCTGTGAAAGACAAAGAAAAGGCTGAGAAACTGAGAGAGGAAGCATGACAAGTAAATGCAAAAAGTGATTCAGAACTGGATTCTGGAAATAAAAAGTTGGTGTAAAGGACAGTACTAGACAATGGGCAAAATTGGAATCTGGGCTGTACATAAGATAATAGTGTTGCAGCAATAATTTCCTGATTTTGATAATTGCATCATGTTTATGTTAGAAAACTGCTCTATTGGGATTTTGTGTTATGAAAAATTTCAAATGTCCAGAAAAGTGAAGTGAAGAATGGGTATACACCTGTATACTCATTATCTAAATTTAACAATTGTTAATTTGCCATCTTTTTTTTGGGAAATATTTTAAATATTTAAAGGTGAATTATATATTTCTCATAGCATTTTATCCCTTCATTATGCATCTTTAAATAATGAGGGCATTTTCTTACATAACTCCAGTGCCATTACCTAATGATTAATAATAATTTTCTAATATTGTCCAAGATTCATCCATATTAAAATTTCTCCATTTACCTCCAAATGTCTTTTACAATTGGTCTGCCCAAACCAGGATCCAGTCGAGACCATGCATCACCCTTGGTTGTTATATAAGAAAAACTTTAAATTTATATACTACGTTTGGTTGCTAATTTTATGTGAGTTATACAAATCCTTGTTTTCTTGATCTCCTTCTAGTCAGTTCCTTCCTTTCTTCCTTCCTTCCTCTCTCTCTTTCACTCTTTTTCCCTTCTACCTACCTTCCTTCCTTCCTTCCTTCCTATTTATCAAGAGCCTTATGATGGGTGAGACATTGGGGATATAAAGACAAATAAGGTAAGATCCTGGCCTCAGTGGTCTCACAACCTGGTGAACAAGGAACAGATAGATAGATAATGGATAGATAATTATAAAACAGTGTGTGAGAGCTCTGCCAAAGATAGAGGCTGGGCATTCTGCAACTCTTTGCAACTTCCTTCCAATGGTGGGGAGAAAAAGAAAGAAAAATTGATTTAGGGGACTAAATGATGAGGAGAAGTAGAAAGGCAAATTGGTTTAGGGAGGCAACTGGAATAAACAGTTACAGAAAGCAAAGTTTTATAGGTCCTAATGTGGATTTCGACTTCTCTCCGTCTCCTGCTCCTTCATTCTTAGGAGCAAACATGTATTGATGGTTAAAATCATTTGACACCCAAGTTGTTTCAAGTCTGTTTCTATCGCTCTTCACAGCTCCTTGAAAGGCTCCAGCCAACTCATGCCTCCCACTCCCACTCAGCCTTCCGTGACCAAAAGCAGGACAGGCAGACTCTGGAAAGGAGGACTATCCACCCCCCGGCCTGGGAGTGTCTGAAGGAACCCTCTGGGGATGTGATGCTCAGGCCGTATATGCCACATGTCAGCCCATTTTGGATGTGCACATTCCCATGTGCTATTCCCAATGTTGTAATCGGATCTGAGCCACGGCAACCATTTGATCAGTGGCTGGAGTGTTGTGGTTAGAACAATGGGCTTTGGTCTCAGAGAAACCTGGGTTTCAATCCTGGCTCTGACACTTACTAGATGTGCATCTTTGGGCTGATCCCTGAACCCAATCTTGAAGAATTCTGAAGTCCAAACTGCACTCCTCTCATGTGGAAAATTATGCAATTTCCCAAAAGAGAGGTTCAAATTTTAATGTTTCATGGAAATCCTTCCTTCTTGGAGGCCTAACCATTCTTACACAATATGCCCGTGATGTGCCACACATGAGGGTCAGATGCACCATGGAAAACTTCCTCTGGAACACACATGGATTTAAAAATCCCTTGGAGAGAAAGTCATCTTGCTAAGGCCAGCCTAGTCCTCAGACCGGCCTCTATGCTGGCACCGGGCAGGTTCGCCCACCTCTGTTGGGTGGAAATGGTGCCTAGGAGACTGTGTCCAGGCATGGAGCAAGGGCAGCTGTCTTTCCCGGGCAGCTGGTTAAATGACCCCAAACAAAGGCTCTCTGTTTTTTAAACAAGTGCCATTGTGAATATAGCTTGGCTGAGGAGAGATGCAAAGTGATATGTTCTGGGTTTGAGAAATATTCCTAAACAGCCTTCTTTTCAGTTTTCCATCCCATTGTGCACTGCTCTTTAATTAAACACTGTTTACGGACACACATGCTTCTTCAAAGTTCCCCAGAGGAGCTTGCTGACAATCTTTGCTCAAAAGCTTTAGAGCTGTTGCCCAGAAGCTTACTTGGCCCCCTGATGTCCTGAAAAACTCCTCCAAAGGCTTTGGTTGAGGGTGAAGACAGGTTGCTGGAGCCTGGAGACGTTTCAGAGGGGTGCTGGCCCAGGCTCCTGTCATCATAGGATCTCAGAGTTAGAATGAACGTTAATGGCCATCGTTCAAATGAGGAAACTGAGGCTCAAAGAGGGGAAGCAACTGACTTGCCCAGGGTCTTGCAACCCATTAGAGATAAAGCTGGGGCCAGAACTCAGGGCCCCTGAATCCTGGGCTGGCCTTGCCATGGATGGTCCATGTGATGGCAGAAAGTCGCTTGTCCTCCACTGCCTAACCGTGTTTCTGTCTATTCCAGTGCCTGGAAGAATTCCTCCCAGACAGAGGACAGTGTGACAGTGTGGGGATGAGTATGGGCCACGAAAATGGGTAACGAGGCTTGTCCTGTGGATAGCAGGGCATGTTCGAAGTTGGTTTTCCAGTTTCATTTCATAGTTACTGGAACTATTTGCTCATGTAACCCTGCTGAAGCTGTGAGCCACGTGGTCCAGTCCTAGAAGCAGTTATAGATGCATAGTCCAAATAAAATGAAGCACGATTAAGAGGAATCTTTCCGAGAGGACGTTAGACAGGCTTTTGTGTATAATGCGTGGCATGCCTTATTTGCTCTTTGGGTTCTTGCCCAGTTTTCCCATTTGCCACACTCTGAAGCTGCTCACTGACCAAAACTTTGAAGCATTCTTTCCTTTCCCAGGAGCCCCAGTGACTTCCACTGCCTGAACTCCCTCTCCTTTCTCTCTCCATTCTTCACTGTGTAGTTTGACAGCCTCTTTCCCTGTGTCCTTCTACTTCTCATTCCACCCCTCTGGTGCTGTTCTTCTTTGATTATTCTGACCCTTCACCAAAAAAGTCCAGGCAGTGGTCTCCCAGGGAGCTGGAGGAGAAAGGGCAATTGGTTGTCAGCGAGAGGTTCTCCTGGGCAGACTGGGTGAGGGGAGGAAGTTTCTGAACTTTATCCTATTTTATCCCATCATGAGTATTTTCCACAAGTGATATTTTAAAAAAATACCTTACCACCACCCCTATTCTAATTAAACTTCTCAGATTGCTAGTGCAGATTTATTTATACCATGAGTGAGTGAATGTACGTTTGCCTTGTCCTAAACCTGTTAAGGGTTCGCGTGGCAGACAGGCAGACACAGAATTATAATACTGTGTGTCCAGAATTACGATAGGGACATGCAGAAGGGGTTTTAGGAGCACAGAGGAAGAAGCCCTTGACTTGGCTGTAAGGCGTTGGGAGGATGTGATGATATTCATCTGGGGCTTGCAGAGGAGTCAGAGGAGTTTACCGGGATAAGAACGAGGAAAAGGGACATTCCGGCGAGAACAGCAAGTGCAGAAGCAGCAGGTGAGACAGAATCTAGAGCAGGTGGAGACACTAGGTGGTCGAGGGTGGACTTGAATGGAGGGGTGCGTGTGCACGTGTGTGTGAGTGAGGGGGGCAGAGGGGGAATGAGGGAAGGCAGTGGATTTGAGTTGGGGAGGTACAGGCAGGGCTGCAGTGAGGAGGAGCTTGCATGCAGAGCTAAGGAGCTTGGGCTTTATTCTGCAGGCAGTGGAGCCAGTGGTAGGCAGGTGAGAGGGTGATCAGGCTTGTGCGGTAGAACAGATCATTCCAGCTGCAGTCTGGAGAAAAGAGAGGGCGACTGGGGTGGGACTGGGCAGGGAGTCTGTTGGGAGGCTATGCAGGGAAACGGGTGAGGGTCTGAATGGTGACAGTGGCTGTGTGGTGTGGGGAGGTCGTTTGGAGACATATTTGGGAGCCAGAAGTGAGGGGACTTGGTGTTTGGTTGAAACTCAGGGACGAATGACAGGACGAATGAAATACCCTCAGATCCCCCCGAACAGCATGGGCGATGATTGCATGCCGCTGCCACTGCTCTCTGAGACAGAAGTGCAGGGGCAGGGGCTGGGGGAGAAGATACCATATTACTTTTAATTCTGTTTTTAACTTTCAGCACAGTAGTCAATGAATTTCCTGAGATAGTCAACACTTTATTATAAAACAGGCTTTGTGTTAGACGGTTTTACCCAACCGTAGGCTACTGCAAGTGTTCTGAGCATATTTAGAGTAGGCTAGACTAAGCTTTGATGTTCAGTGTGTTAGATGTATTAAATACATTTCAACTTATGATGTTTTTAACTTACTATGGTTTAATCAGGACATAACGTCATCACAAATAGAGGAGCATCTGTAACGTCATCAGGCCTCCCCTGCCCCGGCCCCACCACCTTCAATACCTATAAACCTCAATAATGGCTCTGATTGGCCCAGCGTGGGTCATGTGTGTACCCCTTGGACCACTCACAGAGGTCAGAGCTGAGTGCTGTGAATGGCTAGGCCTGAGCCACATGACTGGCCCTGGACAGAAGGGTCGTGTTCTGCGCTGGTGCCACATCAACATGACATAGTTGGAACAGGGAAAGAAGAGGGCCGTGGAAAATTTCCCCAATGGGAAGGGGTGTGAGTGTTGCTACTAAAAGAGAGGGGGAGGGTTTCTGGACAGATGAAAACTGGTCAGCACACTTCCTGTCCTAGAGGAGCCCCACACAAAGAGAAGATTAAACAACTAAACCCAAGGTTGGAACTAAGTCAGTCCTGTTGATGGTAATTGCCCCAGGAGCTCAGAGGAACAGGGTTCCCTGAGAGCCAGCTGGGATATGTGTGTCTTCCTTAAATCCAATTTCCCTGTCACCCAAGATTTACCTTTATTTGGTCTAGTGGAACTTCAACTGGGCCTGGAAGAATAGATAGGACTTAGGCAAGAAAGGGAGAAGGTGTGGGCATCCTAAGAGGAGAAAATTCATCAACCCAGGGGATGTTCATGAATCGATGAGCAGACCAGTATGGTCAGAGGAAGAGATTGTGTGAGGAGCAGCTAGGGAATAAATTTGGAGACAGAAACCTCATTCCAATGTTTGCGACACAAATTCAGCTATGGGAAGCAAGTCCAGGATAAAGAACCTCCAATATATTTTGTCTCACTTTACATCGGTTTTATCTACTATTTTACTTGTTTTGGGAAATCCCAAACCACTTTTTTATTTCCCATAATACAAGATAATAGCTTAATTTTTTGGCTGTTTTTCAGGTTCTTTCCAAGTAGATAATCACTTCTGTTTTTATTTTTTTTTTCATGACTGGGCTTGAATCAGGGTGACTTGGTTGTTTTTCAAAATTGGTTGTTCAAAATTGATGGTTTCTTCTTTTGTTATACATTATAGACTACCTGTTGGATTCCTACTACTTAAAATCCTGAAATTGTATATGCGGTTTCATTTCTGCTTCTTGTCACTTCCTGTGATTTATCCACTTGGCAAACTCATTCTTCAAACATAGATCAGGCTCCTTTGAGTAGGAAACAGACTCTGCCTAACTTATCCGTCACCTGGGAGTTGGCACAGGAAGAAAAGAAAAGAAAATATGAGTGAAAGGATTTGTATCTATCTAGCCCAGGGATGGCACATAGTTTTGCATCAGGTGCTAGGCCATTTGATCGTAAATATCAGACAAATCCAATAAGTGGTGGGTTACTGTTAGGGGTTTACTTTTCTCACATTTCAAGAAGTTTGAAAACAGACAGCAATGGCACTGTGTAAGGGCTCAATGAAGCCATCAAGCACCTAGTCTCAAGATCACCAATGCTTGCAAGGCAAGAAGAAGTGAGGAACGAGAGTGGTACCAGCTGTGCGGTGGCCTGCTTATGTCTCAATAGTCGCTCCTAGCTGTAAGGGAAGCTAGGAAATCAAGTTTCTCACCGGGGGTGGGTATGCTACTGCCTGCTATGGTTTGCATATTTGTCCCCTCCAAATAGGATGTTGAAATTTGATCCCCAATGTTGGAGCTGGGGCCTGATGAGAGATGTTTTGGTCATGGGGGTGGATCCCTCATGAATGGCTTAGTGCTGTCCTTGTGGTAATGAGTGAATTCTTGCTCTGTTAGATTCCAAGAGAGCTGGTTGTTAAAAAGCGCCTGGCACCCCCTGCACCCCGTACCCCTGCTTGTTTCCTCTCTCGGCATGTGATCTCTGTGCAAGACATGAAACTCCCTTTCATCCTCTTGCCATGAGTGGAAGCAGCCTGAGACCCTCACCAGAAGCCGGGCAGTTGCCGGCGCCATGCTTC
This sequence comes from Varecia variegata, assembly GCA_028533085.1. Taxonomy (NCBI): domain Eukaryota; kingdom Metazoa; phylum Chordata; class Mammalia; order Primates; family Lemuridae; genus Varecia; species Varecia variegata. Next base: position 35,412,568 of record CM052438.1, read on the forward strand.
TTGAACAATCTGCAGAACTGTGAGCCAAATAAACCTCTTTTCTTTATAAATTACCCAGCCTCAGGTATTCCTTGATAGCAACACAAGCGGATTAAGACACTGCCTGAGCAATATCTTGGTTCTGTTAGGAAAAGTGGGGGGATGGATATTAGCTGGGTGACCAATGGCATCCACCACATATTTCATCTCATGTTCCAAGGTTCATAGATCCGAGGCGGAGCACTGTGTTAAGTATCACAAAGACTTGTCCAAGCCCAGCAGCCAAAGGTATATTGATTGATTATTAGTGTCTGCTATGAGTGCGAGATGGGTGTGATGGTAAGCTTGGTGTGTATTTGCCATCTTTGACCCAGCTATAGATCGATCTGTGTGCTGGACCTTCTGATGGCCTGGGTCAACAGGTACTCTCACCCTCTGACTTCTGCTTGGGTTTGGTTACTGGGAGCCAATGGCAGGAGGGCAGAGGATGGGGGAAGAATGATGTCAGGATATTTATTCTCTGGACTCCTTCCCTGCGGGGTCACTATGGCTTATTGAGAGTCACATCTCCTTCTAGGTGGCCCACTTTGTACATCTGTCCTCTACAGGTTCCAGTACCTGCCCATCCCTTGTCCCATCTCTTTGCTTCAAGGATCCAGACCAAGGCAGTCTGTAATGCTTCAGTGCTTTGTTATGGGTGAAGGTTTTAAGGTTACTAATGAACACCTTGGTCCTCCTCTTTAGATTTTAAGTTCCTCAAAGTCAAAAGGAGGGTGCCTCCTACATACTGCAGGATACCCAACTTGCAATGTGTCCTGGGATTTGCACAAGAATTATTTTTTATTCATTTTTCTTGGTCACCGCCCCCACCCTGGGGCAAAGATGGCATCTCTGCTGTGGTTTATATGTATGTCCAGCTGTCTGGGAGCTTTCAGGGATCAGTAGGAGGGAGCTGATGTCTCTCCTGGTTTTATCCCAATGGTATCGTGACAGGCCAGCGAGACCTGCCATTTCCAAGCATTTTTGCTTGTAAGCAGCTGGGTACTAGGTGGCCCAGAAGGACAAGCGTGCCATCACCTGGTGGACAACACTCTCTCTGTCCTGTTCCTTCCTCTGCCCCCCTGCTCCCAGGCCTTGGGGGTCTACACTCTGGAGACAGGCCTGGTGATGTACTATTAGATTTGCCCCCCACTCCCCAGTGTGCTGCACGAGGTGGAGGAGGAGTTGTTCAGTGCCTTCAGAGCAGGGGTTCTTCAACTGTGAGGAGCTTGTGACCCCCTGGGGATCCTGCCACATTACAGATTCTGACTCAACAGGTCTGGGTGGGGCCAGAGCTTCTGTGTTTCTAGTAAGTTCCTGGTGATGCTGCTGGTCCAGGGGCCACACTTGAGTAGCAGGGACTAAGAACTGCACTGTCCAACACTTTAGCACGAGCCACATGTGGCTGTGTACATTTATTGTCTTTCCTTTGATTTTTAGCTCATGATTTCATCAACTCATCAGAATTCTCTGAATTTCTAGTGACAGAAACCCAACTCAAAAGGTTTTTAAGGCCCGGTGCAGTGGCTCATGCCTGTAATCCTAGCATTCTGGGAGGCCGAGGCAGGTGGATTGTTTGAGCTCAGGAGTTCAAGACCAGCCTGAGCAAGAGCGAGACCCCGTCTCTACTAAAAATAGAAAGAAATTATATGGACAGCTAAAAATATATATAGAAAAATTAGCTGGGCATGGTGGCTGTAGTCCCAGCTGTAGTCCCAGCTAGTCGGGAGGCTGAGGCAGGAGGATTGCTTGAACCCAGGAGTTTGAGGTTGCTGTGAGCTAGGCTGACGCCACGGCACTCTAGCCCGGGCAACAGAGTGAGACTCTCGTCTCAAAAACAAAAAACAAAACAACAAAAAAAAGGTTTTTAGCTTAAGCTACAAAGGGAAATATGTTGGTTTTTATGAAATTGGAAAGACAAGGAGCCGACCTTAGGAATGACAGGGCCCAGGGATTCAAATGATGTCCCCACTATCACCACCACCACCATCATCCCTTTCTCCATCTTTTATTGCTCTTTGAACTCTTTTCTTGAGTTTTTGGCCTTATTTTCTCTACTTACAGACTGGTTTTCTCTCCCAGGCAGGGACTCTGGCCATTGGTGATTCCAGGTGAATATTATCACACTCCCTAAATGGGAAAAGGAAGCTCTTTCTCCCAGCATGTGATTGGTCCTGCGTGGGTCTTGTGCATGGTACTGCACCTGTCTCTGAACAGGGTGCTGCCGTGCCAATGGCTCAGCCCTGTAACAGGGAGGTGGGTCACCGTGATGGGCAGCCCCCCCAGAATCAGATGAGTGGAAGGAGAGAGGAGTCTACACCCCAGGAAGCCATGGGAGTGCAAGAGGTCCAGGCAGACAAAAGCAGTGGATGGACACTCCCCTCCCCGCACCCCCCCCCCCCACCGTCACCGGAATCTTGCCCAGCCCTTCCCCCTTTCCTAGTTTCTGTGGCTCTTTAATCATTCCCAACGGAGCTCGACATATTTTGCTGGGTGGTTAAAAGAGCATAACCATCTTCCCGGTGTATTTTCACCCCTACCAATTATCAAGTCTTTCTCTTTGGGTTCTTCAGGCATTTGATAGCGTCTCACTCTGCCTTGCCTGAAGAATGTATTTAAATTGCTTCTGAGTGGCAAGCTTGACTGCAAGGGTGATAAATAGCAGGAGCGGAGGGCAGCTGGCTGCCAGGAGGAAGAAAGTGCTGGAGCCGTTCATTAAGGGGCCTGAAGGACAGGACAGCATGGGGGTGATGAGATCTGTGGAGGGTCCAGGTGCTGGGGTGCAGACAGGGAAGGCAGTGCGGGCAGGAACCAGGAAACGAGTCAGTCGCAGCAGCCACCTTTAACTTTTTAAAAGAGAAGTGCAGGTTGGATTTTTGGAATTTTGGGAGGGGGCAGTTAGAGAAGAGTTTGGGGGTAGGGGGATGGTAAGGAGAGGGCTGGCTACATATGACAAAGTCTCCAAAGCCATAGGTTGCATGTCTGGAATGTAATTTCCTAGACCTGTATCCCACTTACTCCTGGCTGCCTGCCTTAAGCAAGCATCCCATCCAGGCATGGAAAGGCACAGGTATCACACTGCCTGGCCGGATGCCGCCCCCGGTTAGAGTGGCGAGAGGGGAAGGGACATTTGTGGAGCTTTGACTGTGTGTTGGGCACTTTGCACTCATGAACTCAGTTAAATAAACCTCACACCAAACCTATGAACACAGAGTGAATGGGTGACTCGCCCAAGGACATACCGCTGGTAAGTGGCAGAACTGGGATTGTTCCTCAGGCAGTGTGACTCCAGAGTCTGTGCCCTTAACCACCTTGCCTTCTGCCTCTCTGCATCCCTGGGACTCATGAAGACTAAAGACATACCTAGGCCCACTCATGGGGGAAGCCTGAAGTTCACCTGTTCTCATCCTTTTGCCTCGCCCTGAACCCACGGCCCCTCGCTCCAGACTTCTTTCTCTGCCTCCTCACTTCTCATCCGGTGGGTCTGATGCTCCAAATAAGCCCTCGTTAGACGTGACCGTCACTCACCTTCCGGGCCCTCCACTCCACCCACTTCAGGGGCCTCCCCGCTGCGGTGCAGCCCCACAGCCCCAGCCGCACCAGCTGGGAGGCTGGGGCTTTCCCCAGGCTCGGTGTGTCACACGAAGGTGGATACCTCCGACAGGGGGTTTCGGCTAATGTGATCTTCTAGAAACTGAGACAAGCTACGTGGTGGGTGAGAGCAGACTTTGGCCTCGGAAAGTCTTGGGTAAATTTTAACTTCAAGACTTTATTAGTCAGGATTCATGGTTTTACGTTCCAGAAACCCAACTCAAACTAGCTGAAAACAAAAACAGTTCATTCTGGGCTCACGTAACCCGGAAGGGTGGAGGTGGACTTGATGGCAGGTCCCTCTGAATCCCCTCTGTGGCTGAGATGGCTCTGTCCTTCCTATCCACTCTCCCCTTCGTCCTTGTAGGAGCAGAGCCCCTCCTCTGTCGGTTCTGGGGCGGTTACCCAGCGCCCACTTCCCAACTTCCCTTCCAGCCAGGTCGCCACGTTTAGGTTTTGGCCAATGGGCTATGAACAGACGTGACAAGTTTCTGTTTCGTGACTGTAAAAGAAGTTGCTTGCTTTCCACGCCTCCCCAGGGCTGGCGTGTAGCAGTGGGCTCGTGGGGGACCTTCGGCCATACGGATGAGGACGTTTGAAGCAGCCAGCTCTGACCTAGAGACAGAAGGCACCTGCTGAGAACCGCAGGGCCACCTGCCATCCTGGGCCCCTGAGTGGCTGTGTGGAGCCCGCCTGAAGGCCAGCCCTGGACTGTTGCCTGAGACAGAAATAAACCTCTCTTGTTTAGGACACTGCATTTGCGGGTTTCTTTGTTCCAGCAGCTTAGCACTGTACTGTACTCCAACAGTTGTGATAGTCTGAAACAGTTGCTGTGCTCTCTGAGTTTGTAACTTACATAGAGCGGGTTCCTCCCCACAGCAGGGAAGATAGCTGCCGCCAGCCCTAGGCCCACACCTTAACTCAGCCACCCAGTTAGACCTGGTGCAGGTCCTGCCAGGGGTCCCAGCAGAACCTCATGGAACGAGGAGGGCAGTTCCCATAGAAAAGAGCCTGCCTTTACCAGGAGCAGGTAAGGGACACCTAATAGGCAAAGTTGGTAGGCTTCCATGATGACTGCTTAGAACTGCATGACCTTGGGCTTGTTACAAAAACCTCACTAAGCCTCGGTTTTCTTATCTGTAAAATGGGGGCACCTGTCTCATGGGGTTATAAAGAAAATGTATGCACAGCACTTGGTACAAAGCCTAACCCACAGTAAGCACTCAGTTAAAACCAGATAGCTATTATTTTTATTTTTGAGTAGCTATCTATATGCAGCTGTGCTGAGTAGTAAGAATTAGGGGGGATTTTCGAGATGATGCCCAGTTACGGAGACTCTCTGGCCCTACTCTCAGTTTGGGAGAACCGACAGGCTCAGCAGGCACATGTCACAGTGTGTGGCGAGGGTGTCTTCCGGGGAAGGCCAGGCTCTTTTGAATCTCTAATTTTTCAGTGTTTCCTGTATTCTGGGAAGTGGGGGCAGGGAGGGAGGGTCTTTTCCCTTATCTGAAGAATGAACACATACTTAGTTTAAACTGGCCAAAAGTTTGTAGGTCCCTACAAAAATGAGACGTTGAGACCAGAGACTCCCCAAGTGAGGGCCGAGGACCAGCGGCAGCCGCCTCACCTAGGCACCTGTTAGCAATGCACAGGTAGGTCCTACCCCAGACCTGCCGCGTCAGATACTATATGCAGCTCTCGGGGCGATTCTGGTGCCTGCTCACATTTGAAATCCACTGGTCTAGACGAATGTCAGGTACAAGCAGTGAGGAATTCTTTAAACCTCACCTGAGCAGAGACATGTAAAAGCCACCTTCTCGGAGAAATGGCGGTGTCCCAGCTACTAGTCACCAGCAATCCAGGGGGAGTGACCTAGCTCAGGTCACCCAAGGGTAAGCTGGGACACTGAGGGTCTTCTCATTCCCACTCCAATGCTTTGCTCTACAGTATTTTATGAATCTATCTGTGAAGACCCTTGAGAAGGAAGGGCCTGTAACTTCTTTCTCTGTGTCCAAGTGAAATGACGAAGATTCCCAGGTTAACATTTACATCCTGTTTATAAAGTCCGGCTTGCAATATTGGACTTCTCCAAGATGGAAGAGGAGAAACGTGGCCCTATGGATTTGAAACAGGGGGTGGCTGAGCTGGAACCTTCCTGTGAGCCCCTAGGAGCCGGACAGCAATGAAGGACGAGAAGCGGAGGAAAAGGTTATAAAAATGTTTAGTCTCTGCTTTATTGAGTTACAACAAATGAGCAACAAGTTAGAAAAATTGGTTTTATTCAAACTCCCTAGCATTTTATTTGTGCAGTGTACTCAAAGAGGAGCAGTGGGAGAGGGGAAAGGGATTGCAAACATAATTCATATCGCAACATTTACACCAGATATGTCTCTTGGTTTTCCTTCTTTAAAAGTCAGAACTAAAAAAAAAAAAAAGTGCACTCAGGTATCTAAAATCGGCCCAAAACAAACACACACACAAACGAACAATCAATTCATGGTGAGGGTCCAAGCTGAAATCTTGTCAAATACCCCACCTAGAAAAGGCAGTTAAGAAGAGAAATGAAAACCAAAGCTGTTCATCTTTGTACCATCTAGATAGGAAGATCCTGTTTTGTTGTTTAATTTCACAAAAGTCATGACAATGCTAACAAACGTGGGAGCCCTTTCTGCAGGTATTTAAAAAGGTGCTTAAAGAGGTCAGCCACCTGCAACCCAGTTCTCCCAGCCTATGAGGCCGAGGAGCTGAGAATCCAGACCCCCATTTGGCGGTTGAGAGCGCCCTGCCCACGCACGCACCCCCAAAGGCAGCTGGAGGAAGAACTGGAAACAGATTTGATCTGGAAGATCTGCCATCTGTAAACTCTCTGCAGGTCGAGATAGAGGCCTGGATCTCAGCCTTTTCCTGCCAAGAAATCTCCCAAATTTCAAACTACCTTGAAAAATAAATTCTCCCTACCTAAAATCCAGTAGATATCATGGCACTAATACTAACACTCCCTCCCCCAAATTAATAAAAGAAACAAAGAAAAAGAAAGAAGAAAAGCAACGTGGTTAGCCCTCCCTCTTGGAAAAAACCTTACAATGGTAGTGCTGGAAAAGGAAGTTGCCCTCGATTAAAAAGGTAACAAAATTCCCACATTATACAAATCAGTTCCAGTATAGCAAGAGGTGGGGGCCAGGGCAGAGGGGCAAACTATTTACAAGGACCCATTGAAAACGCAGTAGTAGGACTTTGGCACTATGAACAATTCCCACCGGTCCTCTGGGAGGTGCACGTGGGAGCAGCTGGGGTTCCCGCACCCTCCAGGCACACGAGAGCTACGTGGTTCCACTTGGAGTCACTGGGGAGGGTGGCCCACAGCTGGGGAGGGACGATCTCTTCTTCCTTCAAAGACAGAGCGTCCCTTTGTCAGCACAGCAGTTCTGACGGCTTCCCTAGAAGGGAGACACAAAACCAGAGAGACAGGATGTCGGTGAGATGGCCATCGTTCCCTGGGGGCAGGGGTGTCAGTGGTCGCTTCTCCGCGGCTTTCCTGGGAGACCCCTTCCAAAGCCATCCCCGGGCTTGGAGGAGAGACAAATGCCCTTCAAATGAGGGGCCTGTTTTAAAGAACGAGGTGAGTTTCCTGAGCAGTCTGACGTTATGACAAGAGTCAGACCTTTGAAAACAGGATGGCTTTCTGGGCAAGTGAAGGTGGTGGCCTATGACTCTTTCCATCATTGCAAGACCCTTCTATTATTCCTGGAGAGGTGGCCAGTCACAGTGACTCCTAAAGAGCCCTGGAGTTGGACAAACCTGGGTTTGGGTCCTGACTTCTCCACCTAGTGGCTGCAAGGCTATACCCACATGACCTCATCTCTCTAGGGTTTAGTTTTTGCTTCCGTAAAACAGGGCTGACAATAGCATTCGCCTCGTGGAGTTGCTGTGACGATTCGTTCACAGCAGCATTTGGAATAGTGCCTGGTACACAGTAAGTTATTGTATATACTTTCACTGTTTTTATTAGATGGAGCCTTTTCCGAACATGGTAGGATATATAATGGTAATAAGACAATTGTATGTTTAATATTTTTATCAACTCTGTGATTATTCCCATTTTGTAGTTGAACAAACTGAACACAGAGAAGTCAAATAAGTTACCCAAGATCAATCAGCTAGTAAGTGGCAGAGACAGGATTCAAACCTAGGCAGTCTCTAGAGTCGGTGCTTTTAACAAACAGTATTTATTAACAATCAGTCAGGAGAAATGTTTAATTATTATATACTTGGAAGTAATGAAACTAGTCCAAGGACCTTGTTATGGGTTGCATGGTATCCACCCCAAAATAAAAAAATATATACATATTTTTTTTTGAGACAGAGTCTTACTCTGTCACCGTGGGTAGAGTGTAGTGGCATCATAATAGCTCACTGCAACCACAAACTCCTGGGTTCAAGTGATCTCCGGCCTCAGCCTCACAAGTAGCTGGGACTACAGGCATGCACCACGACATCCGGTTATTTTTTTCTATTTTTAGTAGAGACGGGGTCTTGCTCTTGCTCAGGCTGGTCTCGAACTCCTGGGCCCAAGCGATCCTCCTGCCTTGGCCTCCCAGAGTGCTGGGATTACAGGCGTGAGCCACCTTGCCGACCTCCAAAAATATATATTGAAGTCCTAATCTGTAGGACTTCAGAATGGAACCCTCTTTACAGAGGTAATCAAGTTAAAATGAGGTGATTAGGGTGGATCCTAATCCAGTATGACTACTATCCCAATAAAAAGGGGAAATTTGGACACACACATGTAGAGGGAAAACGAGAAGACACAAACACACAGGGAGAAGGCCACGTGAAGACAGAGGCAGAGATTGGCTAACGCATCTACAAGCCAAGGAACGCCAAGGATCGCCAGCAGTCACCAGAAACCAGGAGAGAGGCGTGACACAGACTCCCTCACAGCTCTCAGAGGGAACCGCCATGGCCAACACCAGACTTCAGTCTCCACAAGTGTGAGAGAACAAGTTTCTGTTGTTTCAGCCGCCCAATTGGTGGTACTTTGTGGAAGGCCTAGGAAACTAAGAGATCATCACTGCCTTTGTCCTTTCCTTTGGAAAGGAATCCAAGGGGAGGCTCAGGGCTGTAAAGGATGCAGTCGGCATTCCATGACAAGCTGGAAGTTTATCAAACCTTTAGAATCCAAAGCCACTGGCTTTTGCTTTGCCTCCATCCTGGTAAGGCTGTTCTTGCTTGGCCACTTCTTTGGCTGAGAAGTGTTTTTGTACAGGGGACCAAGAACCAGGAGACTTGTCAGCCAAAGGCACCAACAGATCATCTGTAACGTCACTCACTCCTACTGTCCGGATGTTCAATGTACCCATAGTCCCTAGACACTCCTGGGAATAAGACCAAATATTGGAGTTAAGAAACCAACTTGTAAAAGAAAAGTCTGTGGATAAACCAAGATTCCAGGGGTGTCCTTAAGATCTGGTACCATCTCAAAGTGATCCAGCCAGTCACGAAATCGTAAGAGCTGCAGGGATCCTTATAGATGCTGCTGCCAAGATCACTCATGTCACTCAGAAAGAAAATGGAAGCTCAGGAGGAAAAGCAATTTCTCCAGGCCACATGGCTGCTCAGTGGCACAGTCAAAACTGAGAATGAGCACGACTGGGACAACAGTGATGGCAGCTAGTGTTTCTCTCACAATTGACACGAGTCAGCCCCATGCTAAGTGACAATATGGATCATCTCATTTATTCCTTACAGTGACTCTGGAGGCCCACTTTACAGCAAGGAGACCTGGGCTTTGAGAGATTGAATGTCATACTTAATGTTAGGCAAACAGTAAGTGGTGAAGCCTGAGCCCACTTTGGCCAGTCCACATCGGCTGCCTGGTTCTTAACTGCTCTTCCTCACACCTGTCGTGGGCCCAGGTCATGCACAGCCTCTCTGAGCCTGGAGCCACCTGGCGCTAGGAGAGATGCATGTCTGCTTCAAGGGTAGGGGGCCGGGGCACCCAGCGGGGACCATGCACCTTATTGCTGATCCCGGGCAGAGCCACATGCACCCGCTAGGTGGGCACAGCCGATCACAGCCAGCCTCCTGTGCTCCCAACAGAACAGGGTTTTGCCCAGCAAATGGGGTCTTTCACTGCCTGTGGGAGGGAGCCTGCCCTGGTTGGAGGTCCACTTGCACAGTTCTCCAGACCCCAGGAGACAAGGCCCAAGGTGGGTGGACAGCCATTGTTCTTCCTTCGGCACAGGACCTCCACGCAGGGTGGACAGAGCTGTGGAGTTGGAGAAAGCTGGGATCCAGGACCTGCCACTTCCCCGCTGTGTGTGGGTGGGCCCCTGAGCCTCCCTTCCTCCGCACAGAGCCTGTGGGCTGCCGGCAGGGTCACAGACGAGGGTGCGAAGCATGTAGGTCCTGGCACGTGCCAGGGGCTCAGGAAATACGTTCTTCACTTTTCCTGAGGAGGGCCAGGTATAAAATTAGGGCCTTCGGTGTCAGGAGCTCACCTGTGTGTGAGTGTGAGCATACCCGTTTTCTCTGTCTCTCTCGTATTATCAAGACATTGAGTCCACTTCTTCAAGTGACTGGCAAAAATGCTTACTTTTTAAATAATCCTCAATATTAAGTGGTTGTCCATCTGGCAATATGTTTCTATGATTCCTTGCATAATTTCTTATGGTCATGAACATGCATAATCTTCCAACCATACGTATTCATGAAAAAATGCTGAACAAGGCCCTTAAAACACACACGGACTGCAAGACCCAAGGGATGACCCAGAAAAAGGGAGACAAAGCCAATTTTATTTTACTTGCGTTTTTTCGGCTTTTGCAGAGATCCCAGATGTGTGTGGCTGGCCCCAGACCCTGGAATCACCCCCCTGAGAACCACCGGACTTTAATTCTCCTTTGCAATTCCCGGGGTGTGCAGAGTGGGCGGACTCGGGCTGTGGGATCCAGCGCGGCCTCAAAGGGAGCCCGGGAAGATGCTGGAAACGAGGCAGGGCCCTGCCCCCTCTCCAGGGGCGTCCTGGCCCGAGCCCAGGAGCCAGTTGGGTTGGGATTGAAGCAAAGAAGGGGACGCCATGGGCAAGTCTGATTTCTTCCCTGGCGGTCACTGTACAGGCAGCCACGGGCGTGACACTTGGCGGTGACTCCCCACTGGTAATGGACGTCTTGCCCCAACGCATTTCAGCCCCAGCCCCAGCAGAGGCCCGGCACGCTGGTGGAGGCTTCCTCCTCCCGCGGCTCTGCCCACGGCCCTTCACTGCCATCAACAGCCGCCCTGGGACAAAGCCTGGTCCTCCTTTAGCCCTAGGCCCTGCGGGGTCCAGCTCCGGCCTTGCTTCGGGCTGCTCTTCCCATGGTCTGCCCCACCATCGGGGATCCACCTGCTCACATGCCAAGCACTTTCTAACCCTTAGACGTCGTCACACCTGTGGTTTCTCCCTTGGGGACACAGCCGAGGCCCAATCCCCCTCCCACCTTCGAGCCCCTTCCCAGGCAGGCCTTTGCTCCTGGACACTGCCAGCAGGTCTCCCTGTTACATGGTCCTGCGTGGGCTTCTCCATGTGGCTAGAACGGTGCTGTCTCCAGACTGCCCAGTTAACTGTGGGTGGACGAGGCCCGTGAGGACATGGATGGCGGCCACTGTGCTCACTGCTGGCCCTGCCACCCCCTCCCCGCAGAGTGTGGCCCACACGGGATACTCAACAAATGTTAAAGGGAGGAAACATGGGAAGTGAGTTCAGTGCTGTCAGAGCAGTGGCTGTTACACAAGGTTGGTGACAAGGTCCACACTGTAGTGTTGTTGTTTTATAGAGTATCACAGTGCTTTGGGCTACGTGGCTCTGGCTAGGTCCCCAGGGCTTCTCTGGAGTCTAATCGCCTGGTCAGAGACAGTCACTCTACGAAGGACCAAATTACTCATCCCAGACCACCTCCCAGACTTGGAGGAAACTGCAAGGCCATGGGGCCCATCTGCATAGGGCCCTACTGGGACATTTGTACTGAGTGATGTCCAGCCTCAGTGAACACCTCCCTGGACAGGGAGCCCCCCAGCCCCCACCGTCCCTTCCTATCTTGGGGACAACTTGGAATGTTAAAAAATACTATCTAATTCTTCAGCAAAGTCTGCTTCCCTTTTTCTTTACTCACTGGGAAACATAAAAAAATTTGAATTTCCCCCTGTGACAGCTTTCTGTTTCTATTTCTCTCTAATTTTCCCTGTAGGGCTTTCCCTAAGGCCCTGGGGACCTGGGAGCAAATAACATTGTACTCCATGAGAAAGGAAAACAAACACCAAGATAGTGATTTATTATCTCTCCAAAATATTTCTTTTTTCTCGAGTGGCGTAGCAAGGTTTACTGCTCATTTACTGAGTGCCTGTTATCTGCGGAACATTTTATTCCATTGTCATCTGGCTTCTGCTCTTGGGGAGAAACCGCTTTCAGTTTAATTGTAGTTCCTCTGTAGGTCACGTCTTTTCTTTCCGGTTGCCTTTTGCTCGCTTTGCCCTAGCTTTACTGAGGTATAAGTGGTGTGCATGAAACTGCACATAAGTAACGCATACATTCGGTGAGTTTGGACATAGGCACACACTCATGTCACCATCACCACAGTCTAGTAACAAACATATCCTGCACTTCCACAAGTGTTCTAGTTGGTGGTAAGGAGACTACCACCACCACCAAAAAAGACATGAGATCTACCCTCTTAACACATTTTTAAGTACACAATACCCTACTATGAACTACAGGAATTATGCTATACAGCAGATCTCTGGAACTTACTCATCCTGTATAACTATAACTACTTTATACTCATTGAATGAAAACTCCCCTAGTCCTCGGCCCCCATTCCCTGGTAAACATTATACGGCTCCACATTTCCAGTCAAACTGTCATTACTTCTAAGAGGGGTGGGGGCGTGGTCCAATTTGAACTAGAATTGAAAAAGGGAAAATACGTTGCCATGGGGAGCATTAAGCAACCTCCCAGTGGTGGGGAGAACTCCATACCACGCACAGTCGTCCCCACACCAGGCCTGGGTCAGCTCGGGCACATCTGGCCAAAGCTCTCCTTCCCTGCAGCTGTTTGGGGAGCCTCGGGGGTTGGGGAACTTGCTGAGAATTGTGGGCCAGGTAAACCTCCCTAGGCTGCTGCAGGGGGGCTCAAAGGCGGCAGGTATGAGAGGGGTCATGGCTCTTCCTGCCACTTTCCCATCAGTGGACACTGTCCAGGGGAATTCCACTGAAGCTGAGCAAACGGGATCGTATTTTAAACTCATCATGCAGACTCCTGCAGTGTTACACGTGTGCATAGGGGTTTTCATTCCAGCTCCACCACTTTCACCTTGATGACCTTGGATGCGTTCCCTTCCTGTGCCTCCTTCTCCCCAGCTGTACGTGAGTAATGTGGACTCCAGAGAGTTATTGCGAGGATTAGATGAGTTAGCACATGTAAGTGCTTGAGCAGTGCCGGGCACGGTAAGTGCTCAGCAAATGTTACCCCCTGTCGCTGCCCGAGGCCCCCCCCCCCCGGCCCCTGCCCCTCTGAGATGCAATTAACATTCACTGGCTTGAGCTCACAGAAGTGGGGCCCCAACTGAAAAAGTCAACTTGGAAAGGCAGGAAGCAGGTGACCAGGTTCCCCCATATAGAGAGCAACGAGCAAGTTCAGATTCAGCATCTATTGCGCAGATGCTGATGCCAGGACCTTGTTCTAGGGGCTTTCATTTATATTATCTCATTAATCCTGAGAACGACAGACAACTCTATTACTCAGTCTTATGAACTGAATT
>CM052438.1:35426470-35462603 GCA_028533085.1 Varecia variegata
GCTGTCCAGGCTGGAGTGCAGTGGCCCAATTACAACTCACTGCAGCCTCGAACTCCTGAGCTCAAGCAATCCTTCTGCCTCAGCCTCCCAAGTAGCTGGGACTACAGGTGCACCACCACGCCTGGCTAGTATTTTTAATTTTTTTAGAGATGGGGGTCTCGTTTTGTTGCTCAGGCTGCCCTCGAACTCCTGGCCTCAAGCAATCCTCCTGCCTTGGCCTCCCAAAGCGCTGGGATTACAGCCATGAGCCACCGTGCCTGGCCCACTCAGGCTTTTAACCCCTGCATGTCTATGAAGTGTGAACTCAGGCAAGTCACACCCACAATGGCCACTTTTTGGTGCCCCTAATGCACCAAGTTCCCCTTGGTCCTAGGGCCCTTGAGTATGTTTTCTTCTGCCTAAAATGCTCTTTCCCACCTCTCTGCCGAGAGACTCCTACATGTTGGATTAACCCTTTAGATTTCAATTCATCCATTACCTCTTCAGAGAAGCCTCCCCCAAACTGTAAATCAGGTCAAATCCCCCTATTCTATACTCCAACAGGGCCATGTGACTTTCCTTTTTGTTTGATGAAAGACTGGTTAAAGCTTCATTTTCTGTTAGACCAAGGGCTCCATGAGGGCAGGGACACACTGGGCACACGGCCTTCCAGCGCTCAGTACACTGCAGCCGTCCCACAAATACTCGATGGACAGAGGAACCAAGTCACTTATTAGGAATGTCTCCGGGCCAGCTGACTTCACCTCCTTGGGGCCTCCATCCTTCTTCTGAAAACGAGGGAGCTGGATTTCACGGTTGCTCAGTTGCTACGAGCTGCCCAAAGCACAGTGAGAATCCCTAGGGCGAGAAGCTCCGCAATTAAGTAAATGGACGTGGTGTCAGTTAACTCCCCATTAGGCACGAGGGAAGCAGGACTAATGGACAGTCCCTGAGAAGCATCACCCCGTAAGTACCTGGTGATGGATTCTCCAACAGACCTTTCCCTCAAGCTGCTCACACACACAGACAGCAAACTGTACCCAACCTCTGCTCTGACTGCTGTCAATCACTGGGGCCAAGGAGTGATGGGAAAAGATGAGGAGAAGTGAAAGGACTGAAATACCAGATCCCAGGTCATTGAAAACCAACCACCTTTTAAAATTCTCTGGTTGGTTCTCAATAAACTGTTGTTGAACATCTGCTCTGAGTCTGCACTGGGGATTCAGAGATTAATGAGATTTGGTCTCTGTCTTCAAGGGTCTGGTGGGGCAGAGAAACAGGGAAACAGAGGAGTGGAATATTTTCATTCATTCATTCATTCAAATATCTGATTTGGACAGCTAATCTGAACAGAGTGTGGGGTCATGCATATGGTGGATCCTAAATTGTAACCAGGATACAGCACTTGGCAGCCTTAAATATTTTAAGCAAGCTGAGCCATGGAAAACATCTTTCTGACATTTCACAAATTTTACCTCTTTCCCAAAGCCATCCCTAATCATCAGGAGTTGGAAACTGTCGTCAGAAGTTGGGAGGCAGTGAAGGTGGTGGCTGGAACTTTGGAATCAATTTTAGACCCTGGCAAGTTCCTTCAGGTTCCTGAGCCTCAGTTTTCTTTGTTTAAGATAAGTGGGAAGAAGGTGGGTTGGTGGGAAGGTTTTAAATCAGACAAAAAAAATTGGAAAAGCCACCTCTTCCCCTCTGAGCTCCTCTAGTTTCTGTGTGCACAGCTCTCGTGAAGCAGTCCCGATGGGCTTACGGGTGTTTCTATGTACACGTCTCACCTTTAATAGACTGAGATCAAGGTAGGGGCCCAGATCAGTGGTCACTGTGGCAAATCTACACAGACTGGCACAGTGCCTGGTATGAAGAGGGTGCTCCAAAGTTCTTGCTGAATAAATAAGTTGCGGATTAGTTTCCACCCCTACACAGAATTAGGAACTGACCACTGTCTGTCTGTTTGGCCTGGGCTGTGGTGGGGCCACTGCTGGAGAGGCCGTGGCCACAGTGCTTGGGTGAGGGACTGGGCTGACAGATGAGAGGTGGCCTCCAGGCTCTGCCAGCAGCTAGCCTGGGAACCCAGGGCAAATCACTCATTTTCTGTGGGCCTCAGTTTTTACCCTCTGAAAATGGGGAAAAAGGTGTATCTACCTCATAGGGTTGTTGTGACGTTGAAATGACTTAATAGACATACTTAGAAAAATGCTGAGCATGTAGCATGTACCAATCAATGGAAACTCTTATTAGCAGTAGTAATGGGATATTCCATTTGACCAAACGTCAGGGCATATGTCTGACAATGTCTAGCATAAGTATGTTGACTCATTTTTAGGATAAAAGGAGAAATTTAGTTTTCAGCCTCTTACTATGACAGGTCTGTCAATGGGATGGCTCAAAAATTGTTCAGACCCAGAGACTGACTCAAGACACCATCATGCAAAGGCTGGAAGGATTCCTTAGTTTTGTGTCTACCCTCAGGGCCGCAGTGAGCCCAGACTGAGTCAAAAGCTGTCATGAGCCTTGCAAAGCTTAATGCAGAGGGACTGGGGGGAGGACATGCTAAACCCTGTAGAGCTGTGGTCCCAAACCCCTGGGCTGTGGACCAGTCATGGTCTGTGGCCTGTTAGGAACCAGACTGCAGAGCTCCATCTCCCACCCCGACCCCTACCCCATGGAAAAAGTGTCTTCCATGAAACTTAGTAACCGGGCTGCACAGCAGCAGGTGAGCAGTGGGCTGGCAAATGAAGCTTCATCTGTATTTACAGCTGCTCCTCATCGCTCGCATCACCGCTTGATCTCTGCCTCCACCCACCATCTGTGGAAAAATTGTCTTCCATGAAACCAGTCCCTGTTGCCTAAAAGGTTGGGGACCGCTGCTGTAGAGGAAATCCAATCCTAGAGCCAGCTCTTAGCTGCTAGCTGGAGTTCCTCCTCCTCTCGTATCACATAACAACTTCTATAAAGTCAAAACCATGAATCATCTCAGGATTGTTATATGTGTCATAACTGAACTCAACGACAAGTTCCTAAACAAATATGCATTTAAATAGGGACATCACTGAGTATTTATAAATTCAAAGAGACCCATGTGTTTGGTTCATGAAAGCTCTGAAGTACTCTGGAGAGATTTTTTCCCCCTCTAAATTGAAAGGCCCCTTAAAGGGATACCTCTGTCCAGGGCTTGGGAGAACTTTCCGATGCCACTACCTCTGTAGACCGTAGCCCTTTCTCAATATGATGGACCTCCAAAATATCAGGAAGTACTAGGGACATCTGATGCCACGAGGTGTTGAACAGATCTTAGCATCTTGTTTAGGAATGTTTTCCAGCTCACACTTGGGACGTAGCTAGTTCCTACATCTCTGAATTGTCTGATGTTAATCCAAGAGCCACCTGAAAAAACCCTGGGTACTCCCCCCACCCCGGGGAGAGGGGCAATGAGAAATGGGGAGTTTCTGTCAGAAGTAAAGAGGCAGAGATGGCCACAGGAAGAGGGAGGGCTCCGGAGTCAAACTGAGGTGCTGGCTGGGGGAATGAGTGCAGGTAAGTTCCTTGGTTTGTGAGTCTCAGTTTCTGGGGTTACGAAAATACAGAGATGCTTACCTCTCTAGAACTAAGTAAGGCCATACATGGTCCGGCCACCTTCCTTGGCCTCTGCTACTCAGGGTGCCCTTCATCTATCCTTCCGTCCTTCCTCCCCTCCTCCCCAGAGGTCCTCTTCACACCTTCGTGGCAACCAGGGAGATGTGGCAAGGCGGGAAAATGGCCAGAGGGAGGAAGGAGCCAGGCAGCCAGGTGGGGGTGGTCGCAGGTGCCATGGCGAGCTCAGTACACGTCTAGCCCCCTCCTCCCCCGGGCCCTTCCCTCTGGGCTGCATCCTCGCCCCACGCACGACCCAGGAGCACTTCCTCCCGCACGCCGAGGAGAAAGATGACCCGATGGCATTCTGGGACTGGCTGCCCACTACAGTGCTCCTTTAATAGCTGAACTGGCTAAAACAAGGTTTCTAGAGGATTTCCTTTATTTGCCAGCTGCCTCGTTTTATTACCGAATAAATGAATTAATGAGCGACATGGCCAGCCAACGTTGTCGGAGTTCATTAAGGCAGAGCTATGGTAATTGCCAGGGCTCCCTCTGGGACCTCATCAATCATTCTGGAGGTTCTCACCTTTATTTCATCATTTGTAAAAGATGACTTGGGAGGCCCCTTCCATTGCCTTGTAAGTGACCTCTGGAGAAGCCTACCTGGGCAAATCGGGCCTCTCCTCCCCGTCCCGGCTGCCCTTGCAGCACTTCTGCCAAGGCAGGCCCTTGCCTCCTGTGCCTCCCCCAACCCTGCCCTCCTTTCTAAGCTCACCACCAGGCTCACTGAGGTGCTTCAGGCCTCGCTTTGCGCTGACCTCTCATGAAGCACAAACACCCAGGGCTTCAGTGGCGTGTCCCATTATGTGGATGACACGGCCATTAGTAACCATGGTAACCTCCCTTCCCCCAGCTTTTGTGGCTCCATAGGCCTAATTTACACCAGTCTCTCCCAGATTTCAAGGGGTTATGGGGACCCAGCCAGAGAGGCACCTTCCTTTAGCTGTGACAAGGCAAATACCAAGCATTTTCAGAGCCTTTGAGGTTAAAAGAAACAACCTTAAATCTCTGATACAGCAACCTTGAATACTTACTCTTAAAAAAGAATCCCCAAAGGGGGAAAAAAAAAAGAAAAGGGAAAAGACACAATCTTCTCATATTTTTTACAGCAGCGAACATAAGACGCACAGCGGGAGGAGGTGTTGTTCTGAACAGTGACAAGTGGACTTTAGAGTGGACAGGCCCGAAGGGTGGTGTCCCCACAGGCCACAGGCAGTGGGGCTGTCCCCCTTAGCACAGCCTTGCAAATAAGGACGTGAGATCTACCAGCCCCTATTTGGTTTCCTTTTTCAAAGGACTTTAAAAAATAACTCATCCACCCCAAAAATGGTAAGTATGTGCAGCAATGCGTAGGTGCATTAGCTCAGTTGAGCCACTCCACTAGGTACACACAGTTGGAACCAACACGCTGTACATGATACATACACACAATTCTTAGTTGCCAATTAAAAAAAAAGAACCCATCACCATGTCAACACCTCTGTACCCTACAACCTTATGTTAATTTAACCCTGGAAATAAAAAGAAAGACAACCCGCCCTCCCCCATGCTGCCTGGGGTGAGCAGGTGGAATTACCTGTCTAGGCCCGGCCAGCCTCGGCGGGGACGCTGTCGGAGTCTGAGTCGGCCAGTTCCGCTGTGCCTTCGGCCGCGGTCTGACTCCAGCCGTCCGACCTGTCTGAGATGGCATCTTCCTCTCCGACGGTCACCTCCACGTAATCCACCACGCCCGACTCCTCATTCTCCTCGCTGCCCGGGCCGTCCCGGCTGCTGCCCTCTGACCTGTCCGAGGTGGCCTCCGAGGGCTTTGCTGGCGAAGCATCTTTTGCCTGCTCGCCGCCCACTTTCACCCTGGGCACCGGCTTCTCCAAGTCCGCTTCGCAGAGCTTTCTGGGGTCCTTGCAACATTGCTGAACCACCTCGCCTCCGTTCTTCGGGCTCTCAGCCATGGGTTTCATTGCTTTCCTTGATAGGGTGTCGTAGCCGTGATCATCTGCCACGTGCTGGTGCTGGTACTGCTCCATCCACTTTAAGGTTCCAGTTTTTAGCAAGCATCTGTTCTCCTTGAACCAGCGCACAATCTCAGTTCGGACCAGGCCTGTCTTGGCCGCTAGCTGGTCGTACTCCTGGGGAGTAGGCCACTGGGTTCTTGCAAACGTGCTCCTCAGGAGATGAACTTGTTCTTGACTTTTTGTAATTGCTGGTGAAGGGCTGGGCAGAGAGCTGGTTAACTGGGCACCGGAGAGCTGGTCAAGTCGAGACAGAGCACCGTTGGGGGCCACTGCATCCTGGCTCTTCTTGCCAGACCCCATGGAATCCAGGACAGCTTGTTCCATGCTGTCCCGGAGCTTCCGTCTCTCCGAGAACCAGGAGTCGATCTCTCTCCTGCTCAGCTTGGTCTCTACCCTTAGCCGATCCAGTTCTGCTTGTGTAGGAAAAGAGCTTTTCAAAAAGCTATCTTCCAGGATTTTAACCTGACCCTGTGTTTTCTCTTTGAACTTCTGTGGTGTAAAGTCTGGGTATGCATGGTACGTGCGACCATGTCGGGAGGCTGCGATGGCCAACTGGTCTTTGGCAAGGGATTCGCTGGTGATGTGGACGATGCCCCTTTGACACCGATACCGGTGGTCACTGAACCACTTCTTGATCTCGCTCCTGGCAAGGCCGGTCACTTCGATGAGCCGGTAGACCTCAGCATCATCAGGGAACTGGCTCTGGAGGAAGCTGGCTTTGAGATGCGCTATCTGCTCCTTTGTCTTCTTGCGGTCGCTGGCTGGGGTGACTGGGGGGTTGGCCACAGTGGGTGGGGGCTCTGGCACCTGAGCGATGTGAGGACGCTTGGGCTCGGGGGCAGCTTGGGGAGTCACCAAAGGCCTCTTCTGGCTGTGGTTAGTCACTCCCGCCACGGCAAGTGTGATGGGGGAGCAAGAGACGGTTGTTGACCCACTGGTCACCTGAGTCAGCACCAGACTGGTCTGACCGAGGATCTGGCATGGTAGAGCCGTCTGCAGGATGGGCTGCGGCATCTTCGTGGGGGCCAGCTGGGCAGGCAGCACAGTGATTGTTGGGGGTACCGACTGAATGGTGCCATTAAACATCTTCTTCCGGGCCTCCTCCACCTCTTCAGGGGACCAGCTGATGCCGTGCTTTAAGCGCTGGGTGGCAAACCAGATTCTGATGTGCTCCTCTGGGTGTTTGGAGGCAGCTGTCAGCCAGGACAACTCCGCCTGGGTTGGGTAAGGGAACTTGTTGAAGGAGTTGATCATGGTGGCATTTGTATCCAGGGCAGAGTTGTATTTGGTAGTATTTAGTGGGACGGGGACTTTCGGGACAAGGTTGATATTTGGTGGCAGCTGTACAGAAGGCATGACGTGTCCTAACGTGTCTTGGAGGAGTTCCACGCCTCCCAGTCTCGAGAGGATCTCAGCTGTGTCTGTCACCAGGCGGGCAGTCCCTTCCACGTGGTTCTCAGGGGGGACCTCCTCGGGCTTCTTGGGCACCTTTTTGGCATCTACTTTTGGTTTCCCTGGCTTCATGATGGGGGTTTTACTCACTGAGATCCCAGGATCACTGTCACCACTTCCGGGGCCACTGGTGGTGATGGACACAACATGGTTGGTGGCTTCAATGGACTGTTCTAAGACAGTTTGATTATTACGCTTGATTAACTTCAGCTTGAAGTTGGTCTCCCCGGGATGGAACTTGGAGTTGTGGTCAGACAAGGAATCGTACTTTTTGGTTGTGAAGTTACATTCAGCACACACATAGAGGGGGTTGAGAATCACGTTGGGATGCTGCATGTCAACGTGCTCCGTGAACTCATTCAGGTTTTGTGTGGAGTATGGGCAGTATTTGCATTCATAACCTCCTTGGAGTTTTTTGGACTGGTTTTCCCCTGTAGATTTCACCTCTATCACTTCATTTTCTTTGGAAGAATTTTCAGGTTCTGCTGCCCAACTATCCTTGGTCACGTCAGGCTGTGACGTGCCGATTCCTTTCTCTTTGGCCCTGTCTACCTCCTCGGGCACGTCTTGTTCTACTACTTGTGATGTCCGCACCATGCATGGAGTTGTAGATTTTCGTTTGCTAGCCATGCTGCCTGTCTGTGTGCAATGGCTTATTTTTGGAGGAGGGTAGGGAGAGGGGCAGTGAAATTCTTGGAACAAATAAGATAAAAGGCTTTTGGCTTTATTCCCCCTCAAATGGCTTTGGCTTCCCTTGAATGCTGAAGTCTACTGTTTGAGTTTTCAGAATGATTTCAGCACAAAAAATTGCAACTGCACCAATCGCTAAACACGCCAGGCAGCATCATATCTGTGGACAAGAACAAAGACAGGGTCAGGACCTCTTCACAATGCAAAAGAAA
Organism: Varecia variegata; assembly: GCA_028533085.1. Taxonomy (NCBI): domain Eukaryota; kingdom Metazoa; phylum Chordata; class Mammalia; order Primates; family Lemuridae; genus Varecia; species Varecia variegata. The sequence continues at coordinate 35,434,458 of CM052438.1, forward strand.
CTAGCATTTCTTTCTGAGTCGCTCCCATGACCCACCCCAACTGGCACCCAAATCAAATACCTACGTATGCACAGATGGTGTGAGAGTGGGTGCTTATGAACATGAAAGATCACATTCTTCTTCTCTTCCCTTCTTTGGGAAGGAAGTGAAAATGGGCCCAAAGCAAGCAAACAAGGGCAAGGGTCAGCATTTCACATCTAGAGACAAAGGGATACAGAAAAGGTACATGGGTATCAAAATCTTCTGAGTGTTGGGTGAGGTGGTGGAGGGGATGTTGCGGATGAAATGTGGTTGGGCTTGCAAGCTGCTTTTATTTATGGTACATCAGAAGCAAGACGCTTCCCTGGAACAGGCAAGTAAAATTCATATGGGCATCAGAAAATGGATATGAACATTTTGCTTCTTATCATAAAAGCAAAATCACTTCAGGAAATCCAGAAAATGCAAAAAAGTATACAGGAGAAAAAAAAAACCAATCACCTTCAATTCAATATTTTAGTTTTGTAGTTCCTTCATTTCACTTGAGTAGTTCCCCATTTCCTTGAATATTGAGCAAAATGATTTTAAAAATGGCTCCATGTTGGCCGGGCGTGGTGGCTCATGCCTATAATCCTAGCACTCTGGGAGGCCGAGGCGGGTGGATCTCTCAAGGTCAAGAGTTCGAGACCAGCCTGAGCAAGAGCGAGACCCCGTCTCTACCAAAAAAAATGGAAAGAAATTATCTGGCCAACTAAAAATATATAGAGAAAAAATTAGCCGGGCATGGTGGCGCATGATTGTAGTCCCAGCTACTCGGGAGGCTGAGGCAGTAGGATCGCTTAAGCCCAGGAGTTTGAGGTTGCTGTGAGCTAGGCTGACGCCATGGCACTCACTGTAGCCTGGGCAACAAAGCGAGACTTTGTCTCAAAAAAAAAAAAAAAAAAAAAATGGCTCCATGTTACTACACTGAAAGGATATGCCATATATAACAGTCAGTGGCTGGACTTTTGCTCGACATTTATTTCTGTTTTTTTGGCTCTAATTAACAAAATTGCAGTGAACACCCTTAGTCCCTATCTTTGATAACTACTTTTGGATGGATGCCTAGAAGTGGCTCTCTTGACCCATATGGCCAAGTTTTTGCCTCCTCTGGCCTTTTCCCGGGTAGTGTATGAGAGGGCTGGACCCATAACCCAGCCTACATGAAATAATATCATTAAAAAGTCTTGCAGATAAGAGAGGGAAAAATTGTTTTAATATGCTTTTATGCTTTTCTTGATTGCTACTAAGGTTGAACTGTTTTTGAAAAATTTACTTGTCATTTATATTCTTTTGTGAATTGCCTGTTTATGCCATTTTCATATTGCAGTGTTCAGTGGTTTTATTATTAATTTGCAAGAGTTCTATGTAAATAATATTAATACCTTACTATGTTTGTTGCAAAATTCTTCCAGTCTATCATTTACGTTTTAGTTTTGCATATGGTATAAATTAATGTTTAACATGTAGAAATTTTAAGTTTTACATAACATATTTATCATTCTTTGTCTTATGAAAGAAGCCAGGCCTGGCTTTCATAGTAATTTTATATTTAGAAAGTAATGCCTTACCTTGATAGCTGAGACATGTTAATCTATGTTTTCTTAAGAGTGTTTTAGCTTATTTTTCACATTTAACTCATCTGGTATTGAATTTATCTTGGGTTAAGCTGTAAGACACAATACTGACCATTTTTCTTGAGAATTACCCACCATCTCAGTAGCATGTATGGTATTATCTTTTCTTACTAACATGTGAGAAAGCACCTTTATCATACGCTAACCTTTTACATTTACTAGGTTGTTTCTGGATTATCTAATCTGTGTGTCTGATCTAGCTATTGAGCCTTGCACTTATGCCTTGATTCTAAAAAACTTTCAAATATTTTGAGTACGTTTTACTATCTGCTAGAGTGAGTTCCTCCTCATTACTCCTCTTTTGCAAAACAGTTCTTGATTATTTTGCTCTTCCCATAAATCAATTCTCATAAATCAGTATCATCTGCAAAATAAAATCCTATTAGAATTTTGATTGGAACTGCACTAAACAAATAATGATTTGGAAGTACAGGAACAGTTTGCTTATTAGGAGGAGGGTACATTAACAGAGCTTAGACTGGTGAACTGTGCCGATGTGCAGGAGGTCCTTTATTTTGTGGCTAAAGGAAGAAGGAGATGTGTTTTGAAACGATGACCGGTGACATCCAGGAAGGGCAGGGAGTGGAGATGGCATATCATCTCTGGCCCCTCCCATTAGCCTAGGTTTGAGTCCCACTGAAGAGAGGGACTAAGGGCAGAAGTGAAGAACTTATTTTTGTGAGCACTCTGTGGGACTCTGGGCCCACACCCACCTGCTTAGGGGCTCAGGTGACAAACCTGAGCAGGACTCGGAGAGGGGCACTCCCCCATTATGAGCCCAGAACTTGGCCCCTCTAGGCCTGGAGTGCTGGCATTTTCAGGCTGGTCAAATTCTTATCAGCAGTGAGGTGAGGGTGGTGGTGGGGCGGTGACGAGGAGAGGACACGGGCAAACCAGAGCAGAGGGCAGCCGTGTCCTTCTGTTGACCATGCCCAAACTGCCACCTCCAGCCTCTGTGACCCCACTCAACTTCAGACTCTTGATCCGGCCTCTCACACATGCTCTGCTCCTCCAGAGCTCATCTCCCTCAAGGGTGCACAGGAACCCAACATGTCCCAGCCCCTCTTCCTCTCCCCCACCCATCACGCTCCTGCGGCTCTATCAGCACCTGTGCCAGCGCACTCCACCCAGAGCTGCTGGGTTCTCAGATCTTCACTGAAAAGTCACCCTCCCACAGACGGGCCATCCCTCACCACTGCCCCTGTGTAAATAATGCCTCCCACCCCTATTTCCTTACCCACCTTGGCTTTCTTCACGGCACTTGTCAATAGCTGTTATCATATTTATATCATTTGTGGTAAGGGAGGAGCCAGTATCTACCTGTTTATTGTTTCCAGAACTGCACTGCCCAATATGATAGCCACTAGCCACACGTGCCTGTTGGAATTTAAATTAATTAAAATGAAATACAATTAGAAATTCAGCTCCTTAGTCACATAAGCCACATTTCCAGTGCTCAACAGCCACATGTGCTGGTGTCTGCTGTGAAAAACAGCGCAGGAGATCTCTTTCATTGTGGGAAGTCCTAGTGGACGGCGCTGCTCTAAAACTGAAACTTCACAAAGGCAGAAAGTTTGCACTGCGTTTTCCCCAGAGCTTAGAACAGTACCTGGCTCATGGTATGCTTAGTTTGCCTTTCATAAATATTGTTTAAATATTAAATCAACTGCAAGGAGGCTACCCTGTGGGAACTGTAGCTCATACAGTGACGAGGAGTGGCAAAATGATGTATAAATGCTTAATAGTGTGTGCGTGTGTTCACGTGTGCATGTGCTCATGTGCGCACGTGCATGCGTGGACGTCTGTATTGGGGATACATGAGTGGGGAAGTTCTGTAAGGGGAGGGAAATCCTAAAGTTTTGCAGGGGCACTATTGACAGAGCAGAATATGGCTAAATTTGCACCCATTGGCCAAGGGGCTTGGGGCATTTGAGTTACAATTTTCAAAAGAGAGGGAGTAACAGGAAACTTTCCTCCTGCAAAACAAAGATGCCAGGCGGGACTGGATGCAGGGGAGAAAAGATCCTCCTTACAGAAACTTCCCATCATCAGAATTATGCAAATCTGCTGACAAGTGAGCCCCTCAAATGAGGCAAATTGTAGTAAAATGGCCTGGAAGTGTCTCAGTATTCCAAAAACTGGCTCAAAATAAACAGCATCTTCTAAAAGTTTTTCAGCAGCCAGGAATCCAAACCAGAGCAGATTAAGAAGAAGGCAAGAGGGAAGAAGAAAAGAGAGAAGGGGGAAAGCTCAGAAAACACAGAGGCTTTGAAAAATTCATCTCTTAGGGTCCCACTGATGGAGCTGCAAGAAACGCTGCTTTTGGGTCTGAGCTGGGCACCGGCACGTCCTATGCCAGCCTGAAGACAGGCTGTCCCTTGGGCTGCTCCATGGCTGGAGGAGGGCCCAGTGGCAGGAGACTGAAGTCAGGTGGCAGCCCACCACCCACCTGGAGCAAGAAACATCCCTACCTTCAGGGGTTGCCTGGGCAAGTCAGAAGCCCGCACACACCCAGTTTAAGATCCTGGTGCCCCGAAGGAGAGGAGAGGCGAGACCTTTCCTTCACTTACCCCCATTCTCTGTGCTGCCCACTTCTGTCTGGGAGTCCCGCCCCTCACGGGGGAACTAAGCGTGACGCGCACACGTTACATGCAAAGGAAGTCAAAGCTCCAAATACACTCTCACCTCCTGTGTGTGTTTTGGACATTGACTCCGTTTTCCTTTGATTCAGTGTGGCATTTGTTACGCACCTCAAAGAGCCCCCAACCAGAATGGGGAAGGCCAATGCCTTGGAATAAACAAAATCCCAAGGGACTGACCAGCTTATGGCGACAGTGGCAAGAAGGCCATTCCTGGCTGGCTGTGCAGGGCCTTTCCCCTTCACTGCCAGGTGCTTCTCCCACCATTCCCCTCCCTGTTGTGAGCGGAATCTGACTCAATCCGGCCGTGGGTTCCGGGGCATGGGGTGGGCCCGCACCCCGTGGACAGCTGCGGCTACGGAAATGGCGAAACTGCAGCTGGGCGCTCAAGAAGCTTCCAGCTGGCGTGTTAGTCCACCAGGGCTGCCACAACTAAGGGACACATACCGGGTGGCTTCAGACAACAGAAATTTATTGCCTCTCAGTTTTGGAGGCTAGAAGTCTGAGATCAAGGTGTCGGCAAGGTTGGTTTCTTCTGAGGACTCTCTCCTTGAGTGTCGCTCCCCTGTGTCTTCACACGGTCTCTCTGGGTGTCTGTGTCCTCATCTCCTCTTCTAATATGCCAGTCAGATTGGACTGGGGCCCACTCTCAGGACCCCATTTAACCCTAATTACCTCTTTAAGGACGCTGTCTCCAAATACGGTCACCTTATGAGGTACGAGGGGTTATGACTTCAACGTAATAAATTTTGGGGGAACACAATTTAGCCCCTAACAGCTGGGCAGGGCACTGCCACCTGAACACCCCTTGATGGCACAAAAAACGATTCATTCACTCAGTCAACAGACATTGATGGAGCACCTCTCAGTGCCAGGTGAGGTTCCAGGTGCCAAGGGGGCACCTAGCAGTGGGACAGACAGAAATCGCCACTTGTGTGGAGTTCACTATGAAGAAGAGTCAAGTAGGGAACAGCATTGGGGTGCAGGGGGGTGACCTGTGATTTTAAGCAGGGTGGTTAGGGACTCCCTCCATCAGAAGGTGACAGTGGACCCTGTGGATGTTGCAAATACAGGAAGAAAAAAGTTTATGAAACACAGAGGAGGCCGTACTTAATTTTGTGGGGCAGGGTAGAAGAAGGGCAGATAAAAGCTTCACAGGGGAGGTAACTTTCCTCTTCCTAGAAATAAAATGGCAATAATTACTATTAATGGAAGTTCTCCATATTTTCTTAATGAATCTTCACAACAGCTCTGCAAAGCAGTTATGATTAGCCTCCATCTGCAGATGAAAGAACTAAGATCAGAGAGGGTAAATGCCTTGCCTAAGGTCACACAGCTAGTTCACGGCAGAGCTGGGATTTGTACAAAGTCTGTTCAAACCCTATGCTCTTGGCACGACACCACACAGCCTCCCCTGGGTAAGCAGGGCTTCAAAGGTGGAGTGGAATTCTGCTAGGTAGAGGGAAGGGAGAGTGATTTCAATCAGAGTAATCTAGTCATCCCAGGCAGAGCAGACAGCAAGAGCAAGTAAGAAAATACGTGAGGAATGACAAGGACTGAGGTTAAGGGGCAGGGGTTTGAGGGCAGAAGCAGTGGACGAGGCTGAACAAATCAGGTTGAAGAGTCTTGAATGTCACCCTAAGGAGCTGGGATTTCATTCTGTTGGCAAGGGAGGGCTACAGCCTCTGGGCAGGGTTCTGCTAACAGAGGGGTCCCGGAGGCAAGTTGGGGGTGGGGTGGGGATGGCAGGAAGGGAGGTGCATCAGTGAAGGTGAGAATCCTCACACCAAGCAGATGACCCATAATCTTAACCAACCCTAAATTAAACAGTCAAGGCCCAGGCTGCTAAGTGGCACTCTTCCCTCCAGCCTCCAAGTTTCTCCTTAAAGTAGATGCTGGGGGCTCTTCACTTTTCACCTGGAACTTTCTCCCATTCAGCTGGGCTTTCCTTCCCCACCACAGAATGGCTGGATGATGTGGGTTTAACTGTGGCCACGCTGATTTTCCTTTAATCATTTTCCCCAATAACAACAGCAGCTCCTATTCACCAAAGGCTTAGTATATGCCAAGTGCTAAGTTTCACTTCTCAAAAACCCTATGTGGACACTGAGGCTCAGAGAGGTTAAGGAGCTTGGTCAAAATCACACAGCGTGGAGCAGCAGAGCTGGGATACAAACTTTATGTGCAGACACATCACCTGGGGATCTTGTCACAACAGAGTCTGATTCCGTACATCCGGGGCAGGCCTGCCGGTCTGCATTTCTAACTCCCAGGTGAGGACGCTGCCGCAAAGGTGGGCCATGCTTTGAGCAGCAAGTCTCTACGAGGCTCCCCAGGTGCAGACTCTCCCACTGTCCTGTCTTGTTCTTTCTCCTTCTCACCCTCATTTCCAGAGACAGGTGGTGGCATTTCCTGACCTTTCCCTACAAGTGGCCCGCAGCCCCTGGGGGAAGGAAAAATGGATCAAACTGCCAGGCTGATGCCTGGAAACTCTTCTCACGGTGGCTGCTCGCAGCCCTGGCTGTCGGGATGACGACAGGTCTCGGCTCCCGACCTCCCTAGGGAGGCATCTGGGGGAGGGGAGGAGGCCAACTGCGGACCCTGTGGCTGAGGGTCTCCAGCACGGGGGGCATCAGAGGTCTCCCCAGCGGGCGTCAGCGCGCTGAGCCCAGGGAGCGCTCAAGAGCTGCTCGCTCTCAAGGAATCGCACCTGCGGGCTTTGACGGGGATGCCACTTCTCATTTCAGAGCTTTTCACTGGGCTGTCAGAGGAAATAACAGGGCTGTCTCCGAACTTTCAAAGGAAGCATCTTGTCAAGACATCAAAGCCAAAAAGGATGCTTTTAGCTTCGCAGGGTCTTCTGACAGGGCTGTTAACAGATTCCGCCCCAGTCAGAGGGTAGATCTGTTTTGTGGAGGGGGGAGAGAGGGATTGTTCCTTTGTGTCTTAAAATCACAACATTACCCTTCCCCACCCCCCAGGAATTCTGCTGGGTGGGTGTGCTGTGAGGGTGGGAGGAGGCTAGAAAGCAGGTCCTGGGTCCTGCCCTGAGCTCCAGCCCCCAGCTCTCTTCTCATCGTTCTGTCCTCGCCTCCATTGTTCTCACGTGTTGACCAGGGATCTCTTTGGAAAGGTGGCTGGTGACCCTGAGTTAATTCCAGAGTTTTCTGATTTCTCCCTGTTCTACCTTAAACCTAAACTTGGATTATGGGGGATGGCCCTACAACGTGGCTCCCAAACCATCACACAGCACCTGGAGTGCTTTGTAAAAACACCCATTCCAAGTCCCAGTCCCGACTGACTAAGCCCAGACACACCCAGCAGCGGGGCCCAGGAATCTGTATTTCTAATTGGCAGCCCAGTTTGGTTGCGTCAGCAGGAAGACGTCCTCTGGCTCCTTCTACTTCAGAACTGGTTGGGCTGACGCCGACCCTTTCCCAGGAAGACGAGCTGGCATCCCAGCTGCGTGCTTTGCTGCAGCAGAAGCTAGAAACAGCCCGAGCCCCTGGTGGTGTCAGGGAGTGGACTACTGTTCTGCCAGGGGGATGGCAGAGGATTCACAGAACAAGGTAGGAACGGGAAGAGCTGTACAAAATTATGATCCTGGAAAAGTGAAGACAGAATGCCGTGTGCTCCGTTACCACACACAGCGCCTTTAGAAACAGGATCCACAGTAGGGGAGTCGGTGGGCTTTAAGAAGCTATTTCCTGCTATCCCTGTTTACCTTTCTGTATTGCTTAGTTGCTCAAATGGATACATTTTTAAAAGGAAAAGAAGGGGTTTGCTGATCCAGTTAAGTACAGGCAGGAAGATACAGTAATGAGGTACTGTTCACATGCATAATCATCATTCCCACAACACCAGCTGATGGCTGTGCTAGCCACTTTACAGATGAAGAAACTGAGGCTCAGAGAGGTTCAATGGCTTGCTGAGGAGGGTGGAGCCTAGATAATCCTGGCTCCGCACTCACTGCTCAAACACAGCTGTTAATTGCTAACAATTCCATTTCCTGACATTAAATCTATAAATTAGATTTCTCACAAATTCCAAGTGGCCCTCCCCCTTTGGGAATATTCAAAGGAGGAAGATTTTAATTGAATTGTGATGTCTTTTTCAACTTGCTGCTCCAAGAAGCTCTCTTGTTAGGCAGAAGAAAGCTGGCATGATCCTTTCTAGCTGAAAAAACTTCACGAGTTGCCAACAGATGAAATGAAGTTTGTGGCTGCCTCACCTAGCCCACTGCAAAAGCACCAGCATACTTAGGGGTGACACAGGGCTCTGAGACGAGGCTGGGTGTGCTTCCAGCGGTACAGTAGTGGTGGTGGCTTCAGACAGGGTAGTCAGTACTCAGGAGCAGAGAAAGCAGCTATGCCTGAGAAGGTAGACCTGTTCTGGACCCAGGTGAGCCCGGAACCCAGAACTCACTCATTTACGCAGAAACAATGGATTCCAAAGCTCAGAAGCGTTCAGCCCTTCAATAGGTGAAGACTTCGCCTCGAGGGGCCTCGCTTCCCCTCAGTGCTCACCATTAGTGCCACCTGGCTGGCACGAGGGGTGCAGGCTGGAGCCAGCACCTGCAGTTTGAATCCTGGTTCCGTTGCTTACTACCAGAGGGGTCCACCTTTCTCTGGCCACAACCAGGGTGCCCACTCCTCAGCCCCCAAACCCACATGCAAGCCAGAGAACACCAAACACAGCACGCTAATTCACCATGGCTAGCCTCAGTTCCTGCAGCTGTAACACAGGCGAATCTCTCCCTGCAGGATTGGTCTAAATGAGAACCTTTAACACTGGCATGTTCTGGTTCCTAAAAGGGTGACTTTAATCAGTAAGCTAGTATGAGTGACGAGGGGCTTGGCAAAGTGACATTGAGATGTACTGCTCCACCCTCCTCCCCACTGGGCCACCCTTTTCCTCCACAGCCCCCCTCAGCCACCAGCCCGAGTAGAAGGTCCTGTGCATTGACGCCAACTCATCTCACCTGGTCCTGCTGCCAGATCTTTTTACTCCTTTTTGTTCCTGCCCTTTGAATTTCCTATGCTAAATGTTCCCATATTAATTCTCCTAACTCTGCCTGTTTTATTAGGAGACTTTGCCTTGTATCTTGCTGAGAGGATCAAGGTCACCTTCTTCCCCAACTCCACACATCTCTTTTCCTTCCAGCCGGTCAGAAGGAGGTCACTGGTCTCCCTGTTACAAGACTAATCCCTCCCCCTGGCCTTGGCACTCGGGGCTCTCTCAACTCCCACCTTCCTCCTCTAGGTCCCCTTCCTTCTGGGTTATAAACACCTCAGCTTGCCGTTTCCCTAAAAAAAGGAAACAAAGCAAACATGAAAAGCGAGACCAAATTTCCCACAAATGCTCAATTCTGCTATCATCTGCACATCATGATACCAACTCCGGCTTTCTACAGCAGAGGTTAAGGGCTCAGGCTCCTGAGCGAGAGAGATTTGCCTCCTAGGTCTGGCTCCGCCACCACGGTGTGTGATCCTGGAGAAGTCGCGGCAATCCTCTGAAGTCTCCGCCTTCCCATTGGTGCCGTGGGGATGAAAATGGTACCCACGTCACAGCACTGCTCAGAGTACCCAGCGAGCTAATTGGAGCACAATGTCTGGCTCTGTGCCTGATCCATGGTGAGCTCTGAGCTCACAGCATAGGGTACCTGTCGTTGAAATTATGTCAAACTTTTCAAAGGAAGTTTGCGATTACTGCTTCTCTTGTTGCACGGTTCAGCCCTCATCTCTGTGTATCCTGCTCTCCTGATGCTTTTCTTGTCAACTGCCAAATACATCCCACGTTACTGACTCTGCAGAGCAAACCACCGTCCTCTAAACACCTCTCCAGGGCTCCTCTGGGCTATGCTCCTTCTCAGTCTTCTTCTCTGCGGCCTCTCCCATCTTCTGCTCTCAGCAGGTGTCTCTCCACGCCCTTGGCGCTTCTCATCCCTCTCCTCTCCATCTTCCTTGGTGCACTTGTCCATCCCACAGCCCCAAACCCACCCTTGCAGACACCTACCTCCTCTAGAGAGCCCCAGACATTCCCTCCCGGCTGTCAGCAAGAACACAGGAGGGACCAGATGAATTTGCAACTGGACAGAGGCTGCAATGGCCACTTTCCACTGAAAGCTGATTTTTTTTTTCTGAAATAAGGTCAAGATAATCCATGAAAACCACGAAACAATATATGAATAAAAAGTGGACGATCCACTCCCACGCAGTTGGAGGACAAAGTCCACTCACCCAGTGATGGGGCAGGAAGGTATACCTGAAGGGGAAACTTGGCAGAGCTGGGCTGGATGGTCCTTAGAGTCTCTTCCGAGTGCATACTCTGTGCATCCATAATCACCTCAAATTTAACACATCTAGATCCAGAATCAGGTTCATCCCCTGTCTCCAAACCTGACCTTCCTGTAATGTTCCTTATTCCAAATAGAAGCACCAGCAGCGACTCAGTCATTCAAGTTGGAAGCCCGGATTCCTCTTGTTCCTTCACTGCTTCCCATCCCATAGTTTACTGTGCACGAGGCACTCCCGACTCTGCTTCCTTAATGTCTCCTAATTCTTCACTGCCCTTGTGGAGGCCAGGTGGAGTCCCCTCGTGGCTGTCCCCAGCGACTGTGATAACGCCTGCATCTCAGCCTGTCCTCTGCGCCCCACCTGTTGGATGCAGGTACTGCCTGTCCAGCGTCCTTCCCCCTCCTCTGGCAACCGCAGTCCAGTTTTTCTAGAGAAAGACCCCCACACCCACCCTGGGCACATTCGGAACCCCCAGTGGTGCGTGTGTGATTCGGTCCTGACCAAGGAGAACATCGTCCCCTCCAGGAACAGTGATTAATGAACGGCCCGACCAAGTGCAGCAGTCAGAGCCAGTGTGACTCGACTCTGGGGCTTTTGTTGGAACCACTGGGAGAAAAAACTGCTCCTTTTCTGGTGGCGCTGATGACAGGATCAGATGGAGGCCCAGGGGCTGTCCGGCCACTATGAGGGAGGACAGGCCCCAGAGCTGAGCTGAAGGCTGAGTCGAGAGACACAGAGAACCAGGTAACATCTCGCTGACTCCCACTGTGTCTGAATCCAACAGACTCACAGACTCTCCCACGTCAGTTTGATGGGGTTTTCTGTCACTTGTAACTGAAAATGTCCCAACAGACAGTTTCAGGCCAACCCCCTTACCGTCACCATTTCTCTCAAAACAGCAATTCTGAGCCTTTTCTTGAGACAGCACGCACACCTGCAGCACTCTCCCAGGGTGACCGCCTTGCCATGCTGGCTCTAGTTCCACACCGTTTCCTCTCCCATAAGAAAGAGCCTCAGAACATGAGTGGGAGTGACGTTTTTATAGGGGTAACCTTGAGTCCTTGCCAGTCAAGAGAAGTAAGCCACTCACAAACTTCAGTGCTTTATTTTTAGCAACAGATTTCTTGCTGCCACATACCTTACAACTGGCGCCACGACTGAACATCATGTTTCTAAACATGAGTCTGAGCACATCATCCCTGTCTTCAACACCTCCCTGGGGGAACTGGGAGCGAGCTGTGGGAGGCTCCCTGCCACCACACTGCATTTATACTTTGTTCCCTTTCTCGAACATTCCTGGTAGTTTAAAAGAGATGTAGAGCAGAAGATCTGTTTTTCTTTTTCTTTTTGGAAACAGAAACACAGACCTCGGAAAAGAGAACGCAGCTCTCTCATTCATTCGTTCTTGAGCCCCTGCTATGTGCCAGGCGCTGCTTTAGACACTCAGGGAATAAGACGTAAGATTCCTGCTCTGGAGGAGACAGAAAGTGTATGGAAAACAAAGAACTCAGAGATAGTGGTAAGTGCTATGCAAAGAGCTTAAAAATGATGGGATGGCGGCGGAAGAGCTACTTTCAGTGAGATAGTCAGGGAAAGCCTCTTTGAGGAGAGATCTAGTATTGAGAAGGAACAGCCTTGCGACCCTGATGAATATCAATGAATATCAATGAAAACAGAGGAGGCGGCTCACTGATGACTTGCGACATTTTGCGTTTGCTGCAAAATAATTTTCAGGTTGTTATTTAAAAATCCTATTCTCTCCAAAGATACTTTTTTGAAAGGCCTTAAAAAACTTCATTGAAAAGTCCAACTTTTCATTTACTAACATGAAAACAAAGCTCCTCAATGGTTTTATAATGGAAAAGAGTTTTTCTTTTTCTTGCTCAGGACAACTCAGGAATAGGTGAATATAAGTTGAGAGCTCCGAACAAAAGAGGGGGGAAAAACTCACCTGTGAGTCCAGATCCAAATAGCAGGAGAAATTTTAATCCCAAAGAATAGTTTTTATAAATTGGATAAAAAGCAAAACTGTAGGATATAGTTTTGTGAAGTTGTCACAATGAAGCACTGTCTTGATAGTGTATAAAAAGGACTTTGCATCCAAATACTATGCTCTGTCTTTACTGGGAGAAGCTGATGGAAAAAAGCCAGAATCAACAGGCCACTGGAGTGGGAAGGCTCTTAGCAGTGACCCACGTTGTTCATTAGTCAAGGCCAACCATGAGTTCTGGGACAGGGCAGAACGTACGTTTGGTGAGAGGACCCAGGATCTCATTTTTCACCACCATTATGAGGCTTTTGTAGTCTATCTTCCTGGGGCAGGTGGGTGAAGTGTCTCCCGGAGGTGGTCCTGCTGGGTGGCTGTCTGTTCTCAATGTCATGGTGGGTCAGGGTGTTTTGAGCTGAACTGGTCCTGAGAAGCCAGTTAAGTAGAGTAGGTAAGTCCATAAGCTTTGGAACCAGAACACACCTAGGTCTGAATTGCAGCTTCAGCCCATACTTATCAGTTGTAGGATGTTGGCAAGATACTTTACTTCTAGATTTGGTTTATTTATTCATAATAAATAAATTTACCTGGAGCTAATGACCACCTCATAGAACTGTTAGGATTAAATGGCATCATGCTTGTCAGGATTCCATTTTAACACCAGGTACCTGCAAACATGCAATAAATGGTAGCGATATTATGGTGACTCGAGGGCAGCTCCACTAGATGTATTATAAAGCAGAAATTAGTGTGTTGGAAAGGGTAGGACAAAGGTGAGGTTAATTTGGATCCCTTGGAGGAGATTGAAGTAGCTCATGACTCTGTATCCTGAGCTACGAAAATCAGGAAATTGTCTTTGTATATGTACATCTGCCTGAGTTTCAAACCACAAATCTATCATGTTGCAATACCTTTACTCTCCCCCTCCTTCTCTGAGCAATAATCTTGTAAAAAAAAAAAAAAAACCAAGATTAAGACATATTTTGAAGCAAAGTGGCTTCATTATTTTTGCAGTTAATCCCTGATGCTATCATCTTCTCCAAGGCAAAATATTCTTTCTCTGTGTAGAAAGAATCATAACAGCCGCCACCACATACAAGCACATACACCTACACACCCACAAACACGGAAAACCAGGGCTGGGAGAAGAGCGATGTGTTTCTGAAAGCAGAAAAAAAAGAATCTTGCTGAGACAGAAAGAAAAAAAAGAATCAATTCTGGTTTTATGTGTCACATACATAAATAAATAAAGTGCTATCAAATGTTTAAGAAGGGCCTGCTCTGATTTACAATCCATCAAATTCTGCTATCAAAACATTTAGAGAGGCTGCGAGACTACAGGGATTTATTATATCGACAATTCCCGGTGTAACCTTTTCATTTCCCTCCTTGTGGGTGATTTGTGCACACTCCATCTTCCTGGAGCCAGGAGGGGAATGAGATTTCGCTGCTCCCCAGGCACGGATCAGGGTGAGACAGGGCTTTTCAGCACTTGCTTAGATTTTGCCTGTCAGATCTCTGTCTCCATTCTACCCTCCATGCCTGCCTCCAACCCTCCATTCCTCCATCCCATCCTCTGCAGCCCTAAACCCCCAGCTTTCTCTTGAACCCCTTTCATCTCTACCTCGGAGAGACTTCCCTTCATCTCAAAGCCTTGGATAAAGGCTGAAGGTTTACTCTTATTCTCTGATAGAATGTCCTCTGCAAAGCCATTCATCCAAGCCCGTTAAATCCCAGACAGAAACCAGCCAGACTTAAACCGCATCCAGAGGCTGTTTCTGCATCTCTCTGCACAGGACCCGGGGTGTGGTAGGCTGAAACATGCCCTCAAAGAGAACCAGGTCCTAATCCCTGGAACATGGGAGCGCCACCTTGCATGGCAAAAGGCACTTTGAAGATGTGATTTCATGATGTACTGTCATAATGGAGACTGTCCTGGCTTATCCAGATGGGCCCTACATGAACGCAGAAGTGTCCTAAGGGGAGGCAGAAGGGGATTTGACTACAGAGGAGGAGAAGGTGATGCGATGATGGAAGCAGACATCAGTGTGATGCACTTTGAAGATGCAGAAGCTGGAAAAGGCAAGAAAACAGATTCTCCGCTGGAGCCTTTGGAAGGAATCGGCTCTGCCGACACCTTGATGTTAGCCTAGTGAACCTGAATTTTGACTTCTGACCTCCAGAACTCTGAGGGTTCTAGTGTTTCCTGCTCTGTGTCCTCAGGGTTACGAGGGGCTCCTACAAGAGGATGTACGTGAATACGTTCTGTGGACTGTATTGCAGTCCGAACCTGGGGGATGCTTCTTACCTTCAGCATCGTTACTGTCGTGGTTAGCGGTGCAGAGGAGATGGAGAGGACTTTGCAAAGAGGAACAAGCAGCCTGGTGATTTACCAAATTGCATAGAAAGGTGGAAGAGTGGGCAGCTCCTACAGGTTCTTTCCCAGGTGTAAATAAAAAATCATACCTTTCTAGAACCCTTCCACACTGGAAAGACTTAGTAAGAATTTTGCCTACATGGGGTACCTTGGTTTATGAATTGGGCTCTCTCCCTCCACCTGAATCCGAGCTCTGCCGTTTGTCCTAACAGTCCAGATGGTTCCACAGTAGTCCGAGCCACCCTTGCACCTGGCCTAGATGACGGGAACGGAATGACATTCCCTCCTTCCAGTCTCCCGACTCCAATTCACCATGTGCTGCTGCCTGGCAAGTCTCCACCCATCTCTGTCATACCCCATCTCTCCTTTCAGTAATGACCTGTGGGGCTCCCCATTCTCACTGAACCCCAACCCAATTTGCCTGATGAGCTCTCAGGGTCTCCGAGACACAATCCCGAGGCTCTTACCAAACCTCACATGCTCTTCTCCCCGGACCTTCTGCCCCTGCAGGCTCTGTGCGTGTCCCCACACATCCCCTGCCAAATACTTTCTGAAGACTTGCCAGCCAGGCCTCTAGTCTAGGCACGGGGGACGTGGCAGTGAGCAGAACATCCAGTTGTCCCTGGTAAGCCAATACTCTCAAAAGCAAGGCTGTTTGGCTCTTCACTACCCATTAGTGGTTCCTCTACTCACTTAACAGGTATTTGAACACCCCCTAAGTACCAGCTTCTGTCCTGGTGGGGAGATGGAGCCAGGCTCAGAGCTGTCCTCTTGTTTAAGTCTGGTGGAGGAAAGAGAAGATTACAGAAGTGCTGATCATACAGGAGTGCTGGGGCCAATTTTAGGGGCAGTTTGGGGCTTTACAGGAGAGGTGAAAGGAGAGCTGGAGAGGCAGGAGCCTCCATGGACTTACCCTGAGTGTAGCGGGAAGCTACCGACCAGGTACGGCACAGAGGTGGGGGTGTGTGGCATGAACTGGTGTGTACTTTAGAAGCCTCCAAAGTAAACCCCTCTGTGCACAGCGCTCCATAACCTGCCTCCAGCTTTCCTGCTTTCCTACGAGTCCGACTGCTGATGCGAGGGGGTTTGATCCCGTGTTTCCAGTTTACACTCTTCATCTATTCATTCATTATTTCACTGACCCACCAGGGCCCAGGTGCTGCACTAGCTTGCGAAGCTACAAAGGTGAGTAAAAACAACATAAACCCCGTGGTAGGCTGAATAATGGCCCTCCGAGAGATATTAGGTCCGAGCCTGTGAATGTTATCTTCCATGGCAAAAAAGGATTTTGCAGGTGTGATTAAGTTAAGGATCTTGAGATGGGGACATCATCCTGGATGATCTGTGTGGACCTTAAATGCAATCTTAAGTGTCTTTATGAGAGGGAGGCAGAGGGAGATTTGAGAGAGAGGAGGATGTGTGACTGAAGCAGAGTCAGAGAGAAGATGCTCCATGCTGGCTTTGAAGACAGAGGAAGGGGCCATGAGCCAAGGCATGCACGGAATGTCACCTAAGATGCTGGGACAGGCAAGGAAACAGATTCTTCCCTAGAGCTTCCAGAGGGAGCAGAGCCCCACTGATATCTGTGCCTCCTAAGGAGCTACCTGGGACCAGCTGAATGAGGCAGAGAATGCATTTGGGCCTGGTTCACAGATGGTTCTGCAGGACACACACCTGCCACCTGAGAGTGAATAACTGCAAATGAAGCCCAGCGACAGGCCATGGAATTGTCTGGTCTTGCCACGTTCCCCGACATCCTGAAGCCACTGGCTCCATAGAATGGTGGAATGGCCTTTTGAAGACTCAGGAACAGCAGCCATAGGAAGCTAATACCCTCCTTCTCAGGGAGTTTACTCTCTGGCGCAGGACATAGCCATTAAGTAAGAAGCCACACAAATGACTACCTAATGACAGACCGACAGCAGCGGGCAGCCTGATTTCACAAGGGAAGACATTTCTCCAGGGCAGGGGCAACGTTTGTTGCACACTGGGATCAGCAGGGGAGCTTTCAAACACCCCAGTGCTCAGGCCTTGCCTCCTACCGATTCAGCCGCATTCTCTGTAGGTGAGGCCCCGGCATCGATACGTTTTTTAAAGCTCCCACACGGTTCCAAAGTACAGCCCAGTTTGAGTAGCCTCGGTCTCAGGCCAGCCACTTCCCAGGAGATCTGAGCTCGGAGCATGCAGGTGGCTTCTACGGAGGACATTCTGAGATGAGCAGTTGTCCCCATTCTGTTCCCCCTTTAGGTGGGCTCATGAATCTGGGCTGTCATCCCACTTGAACCGTCCCCAGGAAGTACTATCCGTTCAATATGCGTCCTCCCCTCCAGTCCACGTCCACTGCCCTGCCTGCACCGTTACCATGGCCTCCCGATCAGCCTTCCACTCTGTCCTTGTGAACTGCTGAAACACACCACCCCCTCCTCTCCACCCCTCCCTGGTTCCCTAGTGCACCCCAAACACTGTCCAAAATCTTCCTATGGAAGGCCAACCTGTCCTGTTTTCAAAGTCTGGCTCAAATCCCTTCTACAGTGATCTGTCTGGATTCCCTCTGTCAGATTACTTCTTCCCTCCACTACCCTCAAAGAACACGATTTGAACTTTCCACAGAGATCTATTAGGGTTTCCTGTGTAAATGTTTCTCTCCCCCAGTGGGTCAAGAGCTCATTTTGGGCAAGGCCCTTGGCCTCTCCCTTGCTGTAGCTCCCACAGCACGGAGTGCAGGGCCTGCTCTGCGGGAGCTCAGTCCACATTTACTGAACATCAATCACACACCATCACTCCCTCCTCCGTCCTGCACAGCTCCACTGAGAGCCTCCCTGGCCAATTATTTGATTTCCAGGGGAACAAACAACTAGTAATTCATGCCACAACTGTGTATCAGGTTCTACCCAAATCAGTTTAACTGACTCCAAAGTTATCTTGGAGCAAAGACTGAAATCCCAGATGCTGAGAAGTCAGACTGATGCTGTGACCTGTCTGGTACAGCCAGCTTGTCAGCTTTTCAGTGGGCTTCCCTTTTCTCTCTCTCGGAGCTCTTGTAACAGCTGGGAAAAGAGTAAGGTATATATTCTCCCCTATATTTTTCTTAATGGTAGGATGTGCTGATTCAACTTCAGAGGAGGAGGAGAGGCCTGTTAATCCTCCTGTAGTATCAGAAGCAAAAGTAACCATGGCAATAACTGTGAGACCCTGAACACAACTGGGACCACAGTTCAGAGACCCTCAGGATCCTAAAAGCCAGCTACTTAGGATCAGGAAGCACAAGGTATGGGGTATGTTGGACCTTCTGTGCTCTCTTTCTCTCTCTCTCTCTGGTCCCTGGCTGTTCCCTGATTTGTTGTCTGGTTCGTTTGGTCATTCATTCATTCATTTGTTCAATAACATATATATTGAGCGATGAATATAAAGCAGCATTGTTCTGGGCACCCTTGGACTATTACTCCTGGACGTCATGCTTTAGAGAACCCCTTACTCTTACCCAGGCTTGGTTATGACCCCTAGAGAGAGAAAGAGAGGGAAAGAGAGAGGGGGAGAAGGAGAGAGACTGGAATGAGACAGCACAAGGTCAGTCTCTTGACCCCAGCCCATCTCTGCTCATTACATTTTATGCGTTGAACTTTTTGCCCCCCAAAAGATATGTCAAAGTCTCAACACCCAATGCCTGAGATTTGGAATGTACTTGGAAATAGGGTCTTTACAGAGGTAATCAAGTTAAAATGAGGTCATTAGTGTGAGCCCTAATCCAATATGACTAGTGCCCTTAAGAAAAGAGGAAATTTGGGTGCAGAGACAGTGAGGAGACACAAGGAGAAGATGACTGTGTGCCAGCCAAGGAAGCCTGTGGTGACCAGAGCCAGGAGACAGACTAGGAACTGACTCTCCCTAGAGCCTCCAGAGGGAGCCCGGAGCCCGGCCCTGTCCAAACCTCGAGTTTGGATGTCTGGACGCCTTCAGAACTGGAAGGCAACACGTTTCTCCCAAGCCGCCCAGTTTGTGGTACTTTGTCATGGCAGCCCTAGGAAACTGCTACACCACTCAAAGCAGGAGTCTTTCCTTTCCAGGCAACCATGGCCCAGAGAACCAGCTGGTGAAGCCCAGCCTGGCTGATCCTGCCAGTTTTGACAATCCGGACCCACCTTTCATCAGGAAAGAGCCTCATTTTTGGCAAACTTGATGTATGACCGCTTGGTATTGACACTCCCCAGCCCTACCTCCTTTATCTGGGCTAACCTATGACTGCTTTGACCAGCAGAAGACAGTTGAAATGAACCTGTGACAGTTCTGGACCAAGGTCTTTAAGAGGACATGCAGTTTCTGCTTCCTTCCCTTTGGAGGAGTCAGAAGCCTGAACACTCAAGGCCGCCATGCTACAAGGAAGCCCAACCTACCCATGTGTAGAAATGTGTTCAGTCAGACCCCGGCTGGCCTAGCCCTATCTCAGTGAAGGCCCCCAGGCCTTCTGGAATATAGATGAGCTACACTCTGTCTGAACTTCTCGCTCACAGAATTGTGAGATACAATAATAGTAAATTTCGATTTGCAACTCCTAAATATTGGTGCAGTTTGTTACACAGCAATAGTTACCCAGAATAGAGGCAGAGCCAAGATATCAACCAGGAGTGTGAGGATATGCTCTATATCCGGACTTTGAACAAATAATTTTTAGGAAGGATGATGAAGAAGGTCTGAGGTTGAGGTGGAATACACCCCTGCTGGGGCCACCTGGATAGCTCTGTCAGCTGGATGACAGACAGAGGCTGAACTACCTGCTCTGCAGCCTCCGACAGCCCACGGGACAGACAGAAAATGTGACCAGAAGGGAAGAGAATCTCTATTATGCAATATTACTACTACTACCAGCTCTGCACTGGCTACTGTGCTGGGTGATTCACATGTTCTTGCTAAACTTTGCAATCCTTTGAAAGTAGGTGTTTCACAAATATGGGAACTAAAGCTCAGAGAGATTGAATAACGTGCCCAAGGACTAGACCTAGTACTGGGAAGAGCTGGATTCAAACCCAGGCTCTAAAGCTGGGCTTTTTGAAGGAACCCATGAGGATCAAAGTTGGGATGACTTGACACAGGAAATAGGGGAGAGGGAACAGGAGGAATGCCTTGAAACAGTTATTGAGAGGGACCCCTTGAAGTGGCTGTCACACGATCCATTTGGCAAACAGAGAAGGTCCTGGCCACCAGCCCAGAGATGTACAGTTTCTCAGAGTTCCACGGGTGCAATGGCTACGAAAATGCTCTGCAAAGAGTTTTCTGCAGGACCGAGGGGCTGATGCTGTACAAGCCCCAACATTTGCTGATTTTGTAAGTGGATATATTTAGTGGTGGAACAGTTTTTCTTCTAGTTTCGTAACACTTAAAAAAAAAGCCTGCTTGTCCTATTTTGTTTCTTTTTTTTTTTTTTCATGAGCTCACAAGTGATGTTGCCATTCCTTCCATAGCAACACACTAGGATACTGACTCTGCTTTGCTGGGAGACGTCTAAGAAGGACCCTGGAGGAGGGAGAAGAAAATGTCGGTGGGGGTGGGGAAATGGCTTCTAAAACTTCAACGCCCACAATGAATGCAGAGGAGGCCTGAGCTGTTTTAGAACAAAGAGCTACAGGTGTCATCCCCGCTCCCCACTCCTATCCTGTCCAGAGGGGACACCTTCTGCATCAACGGGCACAGGTGCTAGAGGCCTTGTGTGTTTGTTCCCAACCTATCACCGCTCTTTCTGAAGTGCTCCCTGTCTTCAATTCCCTTTAGATCCTTTTGATGACATGAGGAGGCAGCTTCAACTAGGTGACATCTGTCTTCAACACTTTTTGTTAACATCCACTCATCTCTCCTTTTTTTTCCAGCTTTATCGAGGTATAATTGACAAAGAAAAGTTGTATATACTGTAGGCGTACAACGTGCTGTTTGGATGTGAATACACATTGTGAAATAAGCACCACAATCAAGCTAATCAAGAGATCCATCACCTCGCATAGTTACCATGTCTTTTTTTTCTTTTTTGTGGTGGCAGCACGAGAGATCTGCGGATCCAGATCTTGGGGGAGGGATGATGGTGAGGGCGGGGATGGGGAAGGAGGAAAACCAGCTCGGGTGCTCGTGGTCAGCACTTTGGCACAAACCATCTCCTTTCATCCTCACGATGGCTCTAGGGGTGAACATTCTGATCTCCGTTTTCTTGGGGAGACTTTGAATCTGAAGCCACGGATCCACACGGTGCCATGTATAAGGCGGGGCTCTAAGAGCTCTAAGAGCTGATGCCAACGTCAGTGTCGTATGTTGCAGTTTGGTAGCGTGGGGCTCGCCTGCACGGAGCTCAGCCACCTCGGCCTGAAGGCAGAAGAGCCAGCACTTCCTATCACGGTGACCGGCGTGTTAATGGTATCGATCCTGCCCTTACTCTTTCCAGCGTGACTCCACCTCTCATTTCTGTTCTCCCAGAGGCTGCTGTGGTGACGGGAGCAGGTGGCACGGAGGGTGGTGGGCAGTCATTAAAAAAAAACACTTCTGATAAACGACACAGGAATATACTCATATAAAGTAAGTAAAAAATAAAGCCTCAACACACTGTATAATTCCATTATGTGACATCTGGAAAAGGCAAAATCATAGAGATAAAAAACCAGTGGTTTCCAGGGCCTAAGGGTGGGGGTTGACTACATGAGGCACAAGGGAATTTTTTGGGTGCTAGCACAGTTCTATATCTTGATGTTGTGGTGGTTATTCCACTACATGGGTTTGTCAAAACTCATAGAATTGTACATTGAAAAGGGTGCATTTTACTGTATATTATACATGAATAAAAAAGGCAAAAATGCAGTTACATGCCAATATATACATAGAATTCCAATTTTTATAAAAACACAGAAACATTTGTAAAAATGTGCAGATGCTGTTAATGTTGGCTACCTATGAGTGGAGGGATTACCCATGATTTTTATTTTCTGCTTGATATAGTTTCAACAATTTCTATAGTAACCTAGATTATTCCCTTTAGAATCAGAAAAGTGGTTTTATTTTATTTTAGGAGAGAAAACATGGTGGTAAGGTTTGGGCGTCAAACTCCATTTCTCAGAAACTGTGACCTCGAGCGGGCTATAAACTTCTGAGCTCAGTCTCTTCATCTGCAAAATGGGACAATACCGTTCACCTCAGAGGGTTGTCATTGTGATGAATGAGACAATGGGTGCAGAAGTACTTTATAAATTTAAAGATGCAGCTTGACTAGTAATTATGACGATTCTCTCATCTTTGAGAATTTCTTTTATTTTCTAATCCAGTGGTTTCCAAGCATGGTGCCATCACACATTTGTGCCAGTAACAGCTTAAATCTAGTGTACGATTTATTAAAAAAAAAAAAAGTAAAAAGGAACAGGATGTAGCGAGTACTCACCAAATACATGTGGAATGAATAACTGTCATGCTACTGCCCATGTGTGGCAGCAGGACCGCTGCTTTCCCCAGGCACCACAGTCAAGCAGATCTTTGAAACCACTGCTCATACACTGTGCACTGACTATGAATCCAGTGTGTTGTTACAGCTAATGGCACATTGGAAGAAACTGAAGATGTGCACCTCTAGGTGCTAACCATTTAAAGGGAGATATGAGTAATAGATGCAAAATGACAAGTGAAAGGAGAAGTGGATGAGGGAGAGATTAGCATGCATGGAGGTGGTGGTGGGGTAAGAATTCGGGGTGGGGACAGGGAGGAGGCTTTCCTGGTTAGGTGAGACTGCAGCTGAGCCTTAAGACCAGGAAGCAAGAGACCTTACAAAATGAGACAGAAGGATGTTCCAGGTGGGAGAACAGTTTGGGCCAGGGTTTGACAAACTATGGCCCATCTCCTGTTTTTGTAAATAAAGTTTTATTGAGACACAGACAGCCATGCCATGAATGCGTTCACACTTCCACAGCAGAGTTGAGCAGTTACCACAGAGACCTGGCCTACACGGCCTAAAATATTTCCTGTCTGGCCACAGAAGTCTGAACCAACCAGAGTCTCCACTGAGGACCAAGTGAAAAGGAGCCTGGGTATAACAGAAGCAGGATGAGAGGCAAGGTGGAGGGAGATGGGTAAGGTGCTAAGGGTGGGGCGGTAGTGGTGTTGTAGAGGTAGATGTCCCGGGGACTTGGAAGCCAGGATTGAACTTCTTGTTTTCAGGGAAGCAAAACGGCGCTGATAAATTTGCTGGGAGGCAGAGGTTCTAGGGGAGGGGTCTGGACCAGCCCATGGTGAATCCTGGTGGGGCCTGGTGGCGATGGCCCTACCACTGGGGTAGCAGGGAGAGTCACCTGCAGTGGCTCCCACATCCCAGATGAGGCTGGGAGAAGCTGCCTGTGTGGGAACAGTGGATTAGAGGAGGATGTGGCAGTGGGGGCTCTTCCCTCCCAGCACCCACCCACACCCCAGGTGCCTTTGGCTCTTTCGACAAATTCTGATGCCATCAGCTGAGCATGGGAGTGCTGGGGAGGGAGGAGCGAGGTTCTGCAAGAATAGTGAGGGATGTCAGGGCATAAAAGACATGAGTCAGACTCCAGCATCACTCTCTCCTCTCCCATTCATTTCAACTCTTGAATGAACTTTCTCCCTCAGACTCCAGTTCAGCTCCGCCATTCTTGAATTGAGTTCCCAGCTCTCCAGGAAAACAATTCTCAAAACTATTTCTAAAGGGCCATATCCCAGCCCACAGAGAACCTGAACTCAGGGCCTACTGTAATGGGTGCCTGATAAAAATGTTGGTTGAATGACAGAAATGACAAAGGTGGTTAGGACACAGCCTCTGACTTGGTAACTGTGTGACTCTTGTGTCTCAGTTTCCTCATCTGTCCAATGGGGATGAGGATGGTACTTACTTCATATGATTATGAGGATTAATGAGTTTAACAAGAGGCACCTAGGACGGTGCCTGGGTCAAGGTAAGGGCTGAGTAAATGGTGGCCATTAGTTTTGTTATTATTAATACAATCTGGATGAGCTCAGACAAGAGTAGCAGAGTCCCAAGGGTTATGAAAGGTAAGATAAAGGTGGGATCATTTCTAATGAGAGGATCCAGAAAGTCTTCAGAGTAGAGGTGAGGTCTGCAGTGCGGTGAGAAGAATGCTAATGGCTTCGCTAGGCAGAACCTGGACTGTGATTGATTGCTGATGTCTGCTCTGGGCAAGAAAAGTACAGTGGTGGTGTGTGTGCCTGTTTGGCCTATGTTATGTTTGTTTTAGGATTCAGACATGTCAGGGCACATTTGGAATTCTGGCAAAACATGCTTGATGGCAATTTTTTTAAAATTCTAAGGCCCAAGGGGGTGTTAGGGAAGGCACATACCCTGACTAGAGGAGACCATGTTAGTCATCAGACAGAAATGCAGTTCTGACTGTGGCCTGGTGCTTGATCTCCATATCAGGTCACCCTTTGGCCCAGGTCCCAAGGATCCATGTCTGATTTCAAGAGGAAGGGACAAATATAAACTGACAGAGTTGTCTCAACAGAAGTCTCTGTGTGAGGCAGCACTGTAGGGCCCCGTAGTAGGATGTAATTGGGGGGAGGTGAGGGCATGGGGAGAGGGATTCTCCTTGCTGCAGCAGTGTCCACTGTGGGCTTAGGTGTGGCAGGGATGGGGACATCGTGAAGGTTCAGGGGCTCTGGGAGGGAGGTGGTGTAGCTGCTGTGTGGCCTCACAGGGGCAGGGGCAGGTGGCAATTTTCCGGTGACCCCTTAGAGTGAAGAACACCCACAATGAGGCCTCCAGGAACAGTCAGGGGGCTGGAGATGATCAGGGCTTGGAAGCCCCGAGGCAGTGGGTGGAGACAAAACCTTCTGCATAGCAACCCAAATCTGAGTCCGAGGCTGGAGCCCTGGGAAATGCAGGTCATAATTACAATACCCTGTGGGACGAGCGCTCGGAACACACAGAGGAGGAAGTGACTGGCTGCCTGGCGTGGGGGGCAGAGGTGTGGGAAGGCTTCGCAGAGCTAAGAGGTGAGCCAGGCAAAGTTGTGGATGTGATCTTGAAAACTGGGGGAGATGCACGAGCAAGAGTACAGAGGCATGCCAGGGAAGGGGGGCAGGGGATGGCGCGGATCCAGGGTGGACAGAGGTCAGGAGGCCGTGGTGGGAGGTGAGGCCAGAAGGGGCAGGGAGTGGGGGAGGCCGACTGGGAAGAAGCGTGGATATCAGGGCAGGGACTTTGTTTTGTTCACTGTCACATTACTGGTTCCCGGGACAGCCGCCCGGGAACACAGAGGTCCCGCTCCATGAGAAATGGTTAAATGACAGGATGGAGAGATGGAAGGAAGGAATTAGGACTTAGGAGAAGTAGATGCTCCCTTTTCTTTCATTGAAAGCAATGGAAGGAAACCCGACTTGGGCTTTCAAAGGAAAGCAAACGTGAAAAGCAAGATTAGGAGCAAATACAGCCAAGAACTTAGGGTGTGCGTGTACATACACACAGAAGGCATAAGGGTGCACAAGAGATGCGTTATGTTCTCAGCCCTGGGCCACAAAAAAAGTACCTCTAGGTGAAGAAAAAAAAAAAAAGAAAGGGAAAAGAAAAGCCCCGAAGCCCCCTCCGCCGGCTTGAAGGCACAAAGCAAAGGGGTGATCAGAGCATTCCCAGGATGCAACGCGGCTTCCTCCAGGCGCCCAGGGGAAGGGCCTCTCTTAACCCGGTCCTCTGTGCTCCCTTCTCAGCCTCGATGGCTCAAAAGGACGCGCAGGCCGGGTCGCCCTGCCCAGTGGGGACGCGGCCACGAATGAGCCTCCTCTCCTTGTTCTCGCCTCGTCGCCAGTCTTTGGAGCCTTGCTGGGAAGGAGGAAAACCGGGCCAAAGCTGAGATGAAAGCGCCTGTAATCTCATAAAAGAGACTGGCGGATGCTCTGAAAGGCACGGAGGAGCCAACACCTGCCATTTGCACTTCAAGGCAGCCGGGTGCAACCCACCCAGGCAAGCGGCCTGTCTGCCCTTCCCCCAGGTGTCTGGACTTGGGTGAGCGATGGCCCGGGGACCAGAGCCTGCTGGTCGCAGGTCCCGGGGGCTGCAGGAGGACCACGAGGAGAGGACGAGGAGCCACCAAAACCCCAGGCCTGGAACGTGCCTTTAGGAAAAGCCGCGGACTTAAATCCCCATCACCCCCTTTTCCTTGTCTGCACAGGATATATTTGTCACTTTCTTTGTTCTTCAGACCACTGTGCAGTGGAGAAAAGTACCCAGCACCACAAACAAGCCCTTGCCCGTTGCCATCACAGAATACGACTCCACCAGAATTGAGCAAAGAACCAGTCAGCTTCAAACAAGGCACTAATGGAGCTTTTTCTGCTTTTGCTCTCTGAGACACTCTGGGACGGTGCTAGAACCCAAGGCGGGGACGTGGTCCTATTGCTCACCCCGTAACTGGGAGAGAATAGGTTTTCTTGTAATACGAAGCCAAGAAATCAAAGGCAGAAAGAGATGGATGATTTTCCAAAGGAAATCCCTAAATGATCAGAATAGGACCTCTAACCAATTTCTTACTTTTATTTACTAGTTCCCACAATGATCTAAGAGAAGTATTTGGGGAGATCTCCAAGTTTGAAAAGAAAAACATGGTTTCTTTGGGTTGTGAGACACCAAGATGGTGGGAAAGTCCCCGGGAAGCAGAGTTACGTGGGAAGGAGCCACTGCAGGACCAGTTTAGGGGCCTCCACCCCTGCTCGGCCACGTTCTTAGGATCTGGGGCTCTCGGTTATCTGCTCCAACTGCGGAAAGGCATCCATGTGCAAAGAGCCTTCAAAGGGTAACCGCGAGTCCCAAATGCTACTCCCAGTGCTGTCACCAACAGCTGCGTGGCCCTTGTCAGCCTGTCCTGCTCTGGGTCTTCACTGCACTTGAGGATTGGCTGGGATGAGCTCTCAGGTAGCTCCACTCCAGCCCTCCAGAACTCGGAGATGCTAACAGCTATTCCAGAGAGGTCACAGGGTATCACTGTCACTGAGAGTCAGCAGGAAGATGCCTGGTCACGGCTGCAGAGAACTAGACATGACAGATCCAGCCTAGACTGAGGTTTGGGGCAGGCAAAGAAGGCACGCAAGATGCTCCCCTTTGGGAATAACATTAAAATATCTAATGCAGCAGGAACAGTCTTCAAGAGTGAGGCATGCCACCCCAAAGCAGTTTCTCTGGGAACGACTGAATTACAGATACAGACTCTGAACATCCCAAAAATCCAAGAAAGAGATGAAAACGCTCAGATAACAAAGCAATACAGAGAAAACCACTTTTCTAGGAGCTGATGGAAGCATCTGAATGAACCCGTAAGATTTATCAGTGAGCAGAAATCCACAGTTTCAAGAAAGGAAATTGGTTGTGAGTTTTAATTAGTTGGGGCTTTGATAAATGGGGAACCTTGGAAGTGGTAAAATGCCAAGTGATGGGCCTGAAAGGGCAGATCTTGGGAACAGGGACAGGGCGAGCGTGCCACTCTGGCGGCACTGTGTAATGAGGCTGAAACTAGGCCAGGGCCGAACGGGGGCCAGGCGGCGCGGCTGGGAGAACCGAGGGGGCCCTTGCGCTTTGTCAGTCGAAGGCAAATGCCATCTGCTCTGGCTGCTGCCCACTCTGCCCCTTCTCTCCCTGCTCCGTTGTTTGTGGTTACAGTGACCTCGGCTTGTGGGACTCGAGTGTCCTTAGTGCTGCTCCGTCCCTTCTGGCTTAGTACCTGCTGCCATCTCGGCCCAGGTGGCCTGGCAGGGACTGGCTGCCAGATCAGGCAGCAGGAGGAGGGTGGCAGCTCCCCAGCATGGCCTGCTGGCTCGCCTGCTTCCTTCTATGGCTTCTCTGAGCACCTCTACCGTACCAAGGACTGTGCTAGGTACTTGGAATATGACAACAGGCAGACTTTTCTCCAGGTATTCAAGGAGGAGGGAGATAAGAACACAGGCAGAGATGACAATAGCTTAAGTTCTGTGTATGAAGGGAAGGGAAAGTACTATCAGCAACTGGAGGCTAGAGTGCATGGGGTCTGTGGGGTGGAGATCAGGAAAGGCTTGCCCCAGGAGCCAGCTGCTCTCATTAAGGCTGTAGTTCTAGGATGGATTCACCCATGCACTTGGGAGTTTCCTGGGCTCTGTGCACACACTTTCCTCCCTATCAACAGCTGATGGTGTCATAACCCTTCCTTTGTCATAGAGAGGACCAGGTAAGGAAATA
>CM052438.1:35463103-35503995 GCA_028533085.1 Varecia variegata
GTGGGGTTTCTGTGAGAGCATTTAGAGCATGGGGGTCAGGACACTAAGATAGATTAAAAAATGAGAAGGCAAAATTAGAAAAGTGGCTAAACAGAGAGAGGAATGGCCATCCTTCCTTTCCATGCATGACATCACGCTATCAAGGACGTGAAAATGTCAGGTGTGGCAGCTGGATCTTTGTTTTGTGATTTGGGTCAGAGTGACCTGACCAGAAGCCCTCAGGAAACTGGGTGACACAGGGAAGTTTGTTCTAGCACATTTTAAAGGAGAAAAGGCCAGTGACCTGCTGCCTCAACCAGCAACACCTGGCACGTACTCCTTAGGGCCCAAGAATCAGCCCACCCATCATCCCTTGTCCACAGCAAAGCTGAGCCACTGCCTCCACAAACACCCACAGTCTAGGCCTCTGAAGCACTCATAAACACTGCTGACATTGATTATACCCAAAGAAATCACATAGAGACTGTTCTACTGTACCCACCCAGTACCAAGCCAAAGCACCTACCCAACCAAAACAATAGGACACATCTATAGGAAAAAGTCTTTCCCTGTGAAAGCTACTCCATAAAATTGGAAGAGGTAACTGCCCCAACAGATGCACAGATACCAACATAGGGACACTAGAAACAGGAAAAAAAAAAAAAAAAGGAAATACACCACCTCCAAAGGAACACAGTAATTTCCCATTAACAGACCCCCCCCAAAAAAGAAAGTCTGTGAAACAACTGAAAAGGAATTCAAAATAATGAACTCGATAAGATACAAAAGAACACAGATAGACAATTAGATGAAATCAGAAAAAAATTCATGATCTGAATGAGAAATTCAACAAAGGGATATCATAAAAAGAACCAAAGAGAAATCTTAGAGCTAAAGAATTCAATGAATGAAAGAAAAATTACTATCAAGAGCTTCAATAGACTAGATCAAACAAAAGAAAGAATTTCTAAACTTAAAGATAGATCTTTTGAAATAACCCAGTCAGACAAAAAAGAATAAAAAAGCATGAAAACAATCTGCAGGACCAATGGGGTACCAAAAAGTGAACAAATATTCACATTATGGGAGTTCCAGAAGGAAAAGAGATAGAAAAGGGCATAGAAAACTTATTTAATGAAAGAATAGCTGAAAACTTCTTAAGTCTTGGAAGAGATAAGGACATCCAAATTCAGGAAGTTCAAAGGTTTCCTAATAGATTCAACTCAAATTATCACACATAAGGGCATCCCCATTAAACTAAGCAGATTTTTCAGCCAAAACTTTACAGGCCAGGAGGGAATAGGAAGATATATTCAAACTGCTGAAAGGAAAAAAAAAACCAAAACTGTTAGCCAAGAATACTATATGCAGCTATTATTCAGAAATGAAAGAGAAATAAAGTCTTTCTCATACAAGCAAAAACTAAGAGAATTTATCACCATTAGATTGGCATTACAAGAAATGCTTAAGGAAGTCTTATATTTGGAAGTGAAAAGGCAATAACAACCATCATGAAAACAGGTGAAAGCATAAAACTCACCGGTAGATTAGACATACAAATGAAAAAGAGAAAGAAATCAAACCTTACCACTACAGAAAAGCACCAAACTGCAAAGAAAAATTAAGGGACGAAGAAAAGAACCAAGAATATACAAAACAACCAGAAAATATTTAACAAAATGTTTCCCTCACCTATCAACAGTAACCTAGTAAGTCCTCATCTATCAGTAATAACCCTGATTAAATTTTCCAATTAAAACATAGACTGGCTGAAAGGATTAAAAAATACCCAATTATATTCTGCCCATAAGAAAATCACTTCACCTTTAAAGACACACATGGACTGAAAGTGAGGAAATGGAAAAACATATTCCATGCAAACAGAATCTAAAACAAGCACGAATAGCTATACTTAGATAAAAGAGACTTTAAGTCAAAAAGTATAAAAAGAGACAAAGGTCATCATTATATAATGATAAAGAGATAAATTCAGCAGGAAGATATAACAATTATATGTCCACCAAACACTGGAACACTCAGTGATATAAAGCAAATACTATTAGATCTAAGGGAGAGATAGATTCCAGTACAATTATAGTTGGGGACTTCAACACCCCACACTGAGCATTGGAGAGACCATCTAGACAGAAAACCAATAAAGACATACCAGATTTAAACTACACTGTAGATAAAATGCTCCTAACAGACATTTCCAAACATTTCATCTAACAGCTACAGAATACACATTCTTCTCATCAGCACACAGAACATTTTCCAGGACAGACCATACGTTAGGTCACAAAACAGTTCTCAACAAATTTTAAATAATCAAAATAATATGAAGTATCTTCTCAGACCACAATAGAATAAAACTAGAAATCAATAACAAAATGAACTTTAGAAACTATAAAAATACAGGGAAATTAAATAACATTCTCCTGAATAACCACTGGGTCAATGAATAAATTATGAAGGAAATAAAATTTCTTGAAACAAATGAAAATATAAACACAACATATGAAAACCCATGGAATACAGTCAATGCAGTCCTAAGAAGAAGTCTGTAGCAATAAACACCTATATGAAAAAAAGTAGACAGATTTCAAATAAACAACCTAATGGTGCACCTCAAGGAAATGGAAAAGAACAAACCAAACCCAAAATGAATAAGAATAGAAGGAAAAACATAACAAAGACCAGAGTAGAAATAAATGAAATAGAGATTAAAAAATACAAAAGGTCAATGAAATGAAAAGTTGGTTTTTTGAAAAAATAAAATCAACAAACCATTAGCTATACTAAGAAAAAAAGAGAGATGACCCAAATAAATAAGATCAGAAACAAAAAAGGAGACATTACAACTGAGACCACAGAAATATGAAGAATCATTAGAGACTATTATAAACAACTATAAGCTAACAAATTGGAAAACCTAGAGGAAATGAGTAAATTCCTGAACACACACAATCTATCAAGAGTGAACCTGGAAGAAATAGAAAACCTAAACAGACCAATAATGAGTAACAAGATTAAATCAGTAATAAAAATCTCCCAATAAAGAAAAGCACAAGACCAGATGGCTTCACTGCTGAATTCTACCAAACTTAGAGATATATACACACCTAATGGTTGCAGTGTGCACCATCTGGAGGATGGACATGCTTGAAGCTCTGACTCAGGTGGGGCAAAGTTAATATATGTAACCCAAACATTTGTATCCCTGTAATATGCTGAAATTAAAAAAAGGAAGAACTAACATCAATTTTTCTCAAACAATTACAAATAATTGAAGAGGAAAGGATTCTTCCAAACTCATTCTATGAGGCCGGCATTACCCTAATATGAAAACCAGGCAAGGACACAACAACAAAAAGAAAACTACAGGGCAATATCTCTGATGAACACAGATTAAAAGTCCTCAAAAAAATACTAGCAAACCAAATTCAACAGCACATCAAAAAGAATATACGCCATGATCAAGTGGGATATATCCAAGGGATGCAAGGATGGTTCAACATACACAAGTCAATAAACATGATATATCACATTGACAGAATAAAGGACAAAAACCCATATGATCATCTCCATAGACACAGAAAAAGCATTTAATAAAGTGCAACATCTCTTCATGATAAAAACTCCCAACAAATTAGGTGCAGAAAGAACATACCTCAACACAATAAAGGCCATATATGACAAACCCACAGCTAATATCATACTGAACAGGAAAAAGTTGAAAACTTTTCCTCTAAGAATTGGAACAAGAGAAGGATGGCCATTTTCACCATTCTTATTCAACATAGTGCTGGAAGTCTTAGGGCAATTAGGCAAGAGAAAGAAATAAAGGACATTCACATTGGAAATGAGGAAGTCAAACTGTCCCTGTTTGCAGATGACATGATCTTATATATAGAAAAACCTAAATACTCCATCACAACTCTTAGAAATGATTGACAAATTCAGTAAAATTGTAGGATACAAAATCAATATACAAAAATTAGAAGCATTTCTATATACCAATAATAAACTAGCTGAAGAAGACATCAAGAAAGCAATACTATTTACAATAGCTACAAAAAAAATACTTAGGAATAAATTTAACCAAGTAGGTGAAAGATCTCTATAATGAAAACTACAAAATACTAATGAAAGAAATTGAAGAGGACACACACAAAAAGGAAAGATATCCCATTTTCATGGATTAGAAGAATATTAAAATGATCATACTGCCCAAAGTGATCTACAGATTTAATACAACCCCCTTCAAAGCACCAATGACATTCTTCACAGAAATAGAAAAACCATTCTAAAATTTGTGTGGAACTACAAAAGTCCCCGAATAGCTAAAGCAATCTTGAGCAAAAGCAACAAAGCTGGAGGCATCACATTACCTGATTTCAAAATATACTACAAAGCTATAGTAATCAAAACAGCATGGTACTGGCATAAAAACAGACACACAGACTAATGGAACAGAATAGAGAACACAGAAATAAATTCACGTATTTACAGCCAATTCATTTTCAACAAAGGTGTCAAAAACATACATTGTGGAAAGGACAGTTTCTTCAATAAATGGTGCTGGGGAAACTGAATATGCATATTATTAAGAATGAAACTAGATCCCTATCTCTCAACATATACAAAAATCAACTCAAAATGGATTTAAGACTTAAATGTAAGACCTAAAACGATGAAATTACTAGGAAAAAACATAGGGGAAATGCTTCATGAATTGGCCTGGGCAAAGATTTTATGAGTAAGATGTCAAAAGCACAGGCAACAAGCTGGGCATGGTGGCACATGCCTGTTGTCCCAGCTACTTGGGAAGCTGAGGCAGGAGGATTGCTTGAGGCAGGAATTTGAGGCTGCAGTGAGCTATGATGGTGCTACTGCACTCCAGCCTGGATGACTCCATCTCAAAACACCCAAAACAGCATAGGCAACAAAAACCAAAACAGACAAATGGGATTATATAAAACTAAAAAGCTTCTGCACAGCAAAGGAAACAATCAACAGAATGAAAAGACAATCTTCAGGATGGGAGAAAATGGAGTTGTCCCTCAGTATACGTGGGGGATTGGTTTCAGGGTCCCTCACATACCAAAATCCGTGCATACTCAACTCCCGCAGTAGACCCTGTGAAGCTTACATATGTGAAAATCCAGCCCCCTATATTAGTGGGTTTTGTATTCTGTGAATATTGTATTTTCAATCCATGTTTGGTTGAGAAAAATCCACGTATACGTGGACCTGCTCAGTTCAAACCTGTGTTGTTCAAAGATCAACTGTATTTGCAAACTATTCATCCATCAAGGGACTAATATCCAGAATATACAAGGAACTCAAAATTCAACAGCAAAAAATCAAAATCCGATTAAAAACTGGGCAATTGATTTGAATAAAGATCTTCTTTCTCAAAAGAAGACATTCAAATGGCCAATAAGTATATGGAAAAAATGTTCAACATCACTAATCATCAGGGAAATGCAAATCAAAACCACAATGACATATCGTTTCACCCCAGTTAGAATGGCTATTATCAAAAAGACAAAAAATAACAAATGCTGGCAAGGATGTAGAGAAAAGGGAACCCTTGTACATTGGTAGGAATGTAAGTTAGTATACCCATTACATAAAACAGTATGGACTCTCCTAAAACAGCTAAAAATAGAACTAGGATGTGACCCAGCAATCCCACTACTGGGTGTGTATCTAAAGGAAGGGAAATCAGTACGTCAAAGAGATAACTGCACTCCCATATTTATCACAACTCTATTCACAATAGCCAAGATATGGAATCAACTGAAGTGTCCATCAACAGATGAATAAATGAAATGTGGAATATATACACAATGGAAAACTCATCAGCCATTAAAAAGAATGAAATCTTGTCATTTGTAGAAACATAGATAAGCCTAGAGGACATTATGTTAAGTGAAATAATCCAGGCATGGAAAGATAAATACTGCATGTTCTTACTTGAATGTGGAAGGTAATAAAGTTGATCACACAGAAGTAGAGGGTAGAATAGTGGTCACCAGAGGCTGGGAAGGATAAGGGGAGGGGAGATAGAGAGAGGTTGGTTAATTGATACAAAGTTACAGCTAGATAGGGGAATAAGTTCTAGTATTCTGTAGCACTGTAGGTTGACTATACTTAAGGATAATTTATTGCATATTTTCAAACAGCTATAATAGAAGAGAGGATTTTGAAGACTCCTGACACAAAGAAATGATAAATGTTTCAAGTGATGGATATGCAAATTACCCTGATCAAATCATTACATATTGCATGCATGTATTAAAAAATCACTATACCCCACAAATAGGTACAATTATATGTCAATTAAAATAATTTTAAAAGAAGAAAAAAGGAGAAAAGGGGCTGTTTATGTGTTTCTGGACTCTGGCCTCAGCAGGCTCTATCTGTAGTTCCAGAGGCAGCTGCTTGGATCATGGGTCGCTTGTCCCCATCTAAGAATGGGATGACTGCTGCCTGGTCCTCACAGGCCCTTTAAAAAGAGAACACCCCTGGAGAAGGGGGTGGGGAGTGGGATCCTGCTGTGTGGCTTGGAACCCTCTGGACAACCTGGGGTGAGAGAAGTTATTCAGGACCACCCAGGGCAGGAGCCTGGCTACAAACGCAGCTCTTGAGCTGGCCAGAGCCCAAGGCAAACACTGGTCAGCCTGGGTCACCGCTGCACTGTCCACTATGAGCCCCGAGAGCGGCAACACCCACAGGAAGAGACTCAGACACAGGGCAGGGAGCAGACAGGGGCTGCCTGGGAAAACCATCCACAGCCCAAGGCCCAGGCCTGCAGCTCCAGGCAGCTCGAGGCCACATGGCTCTGTGCCCTGATCCTCCAGCCCCTACCACCTCCTGCTTTCCATTTTCTCTTTCTCCGTCATTGGTGTATGTGTATACAACTATGTTTGTGTATATATACATTTGTATGTATATACTTTACATATATATGCATTTATATATATATATTCATTTATGATGCATTTCTTTCTTATTTCCTTCTATTCACTCATGCTCACCAATCACCACCCCATCACCCTGTCTCTGTGTGTCACACTGGCCCACACATGCTCACACACCCAGTCCCACTCATGCACTCACTCATCCACGCACTCCTGCAGTCTCACGCTTAGTCATGTGCACTTATGCACACTCACACACATTCTCACACCCTCCCCACACACCTATACATACACACACGATGGCAGAGCAGTGTCAGGTACGTGGGCCCAGCAGTCAAGTAGATTTGGTTCAAATCCTGACTCTGAAGCTCTGTGACCCTGGGCATGACTTAATGTGGGTCTCCATTTATTTGTCCTATAAAATGAAGATAATAACGGACCCCTCCTTGTAGAGTGGTGGTAGGTACCAAACACAGAAGGCTCAAAAATTTGCTTGGACCTGAGTAAATGCTCTTTAAGTGAGAGCTGTCCCTTCTTCTTAGTTCTTCTGTTGTATTTTCTCCAACAATAATGACAGTGACAACTTTTTATTATGTGTTTGCCTCTTTGGAAGCACTCAATAAATGTCCATTATTATGATTATATAATAATACTTTTATTAATTCTGTTAAATAATATTGCTTAACTTTTAAAAAAATTTAATAGGCTTTAATCTTTAGAGCAGTTTTAGTTCTACAGAAAAAATGGGCAGGAAGTACAGAGAGGTCCCATATAACTCCTGTACCTTTCTTTTCCTGGTTTCCCTTTGTATCAACATTTTGCACTGGTGTGGTACATTTGTTACAACTGATGAAACGATATTGATACATTATTGTCGACTAAAGTCCACAGCTTACTTTAGAGCTCACCTTCGTGTTGTCTAGTTCTATGGGCTCTGACGAATGCATAGTGTCATGTACCCACCATTACAGTATCACACAAAACAGTTTCACTGCCCTAAAAACCCCTACCTACTCATCCTTCCCTCTGAGCTCCTGTAACCAACGATCTCCATTTACCGTCTCCATAGTTTTCCCAGAATGTTATTTAGACTTGTACAGTATCTAACCTTTTTAGATTGGCTTCTTTCACTTCGCAACATGCATTTAACGTCCCACCATGTCTTTTCTTGGCTTGACAGCGCAGGTCTTTTCAAGGCTGAATAACACCCCATTGTATGGACGTACCACAGTTTGTTTATCCACTCACCTACTGAAGGACATCCTGGTTGTTTCCAATTATTAGCACTTAAAACTTTTCATGGCATTCTTGTGTACTTTTCTTTTTTCCCCGAATTGGCAGCTTTCCAAAAACCCTGACCCAAATATACGTGAACTGAACTCTTCATTAACACTTCCCAGACATACGGAGTAAGAAACTCCTATATCAGGTGTAGACACTAGCAGGGCCCACCAGGCCACATGGCCAATGATACAGATCACAGGATTTTGCAACATTCTTTCAATGTTGGATGTTGATCATATTTTAAATCAGGGTTTCTCAACCTTGGCAGAATTGACATTTTGGGCCAAATAACTCTTAGTTGAGGGAGGCTGTCCTGTGTCCTGTAGAATGCTTAGCAGCATGCTAAAATCCTTCACCCACTAGATGCCAGTAGCAACCCCGCCTCAAACTGTGACAACAAAAGATATCCTTAGATATTGCACAATGTCCCCTGGGGGGCAAAACTGATCCCTCACCCTCCCTCAATCCACTGCTGAGAACCACTGTTTTAAATGTTTTATTATTGCCCATACTGTTACCTTGGAACTTTCCACGCACCCAAATCTTCCAGTAAAAACCCCCACCCTCTAGGAGTGGGCTTTTTCTACGCAGCAGAAGGGAGGTACCCACAGTCCCAACGTCTCCCTACGTTTCACTCTTGCTGGGTGTGTTTGCTTGGATCACAGCCAAATGCTGTCGCTATGCAGACTGGCCTCTGGCTGGTTCCTCTAGAGATGACAAATTCAACATCTTGACAAGTTTAAGCTTTCACTGACTTGCCAAAGATCATTCTGCTGGCTGGGGTCAGGTCTGACTCCTGACTGCTATCCAGTGACTTTTCTGTGAGCCAAAATGGTCTCACCAGCGGAGTTATGACAGGCCGCAATCTGCTCTTCCAACTCACCCCGCTTTATCCATCGGCAGCTCCTATCGGCTTTTCCTCCAAAATATGTCCTGGATCTGACCACTTCTCACCAGCCCCGCTTGTCTAATCCCAATCCAAGTTGCCACTGCCTCTCGCCTGGTCTCCTGTTTTGACATGAGTTCTCCAACAATCCGTCTTTTTACCCTGCACCAGGGCAATATTTAAAATATATACATCAGATCATGTCACTCCCCAGCTCCAGTGGTGTCCCATTTTTGTTTGTAATTCCAAAGTCCTGGGATGAGTTTTGCAGGGTTGCTGCAAAACTTGTCGATGGTGGTTGGCTCCATCTTCCAAGGGGGAGTCTTTCGGCGGAAATCTGAAGTGGGAGCCGGATGCGTAAGGCCCAGGGAAAGGCAGGTCTGGAGCCGGCGCCTGTGTCTCCCTAGATCTGCTCAGCCCACCACCCACTCCTGATCCCACCAGGGGCAGGACTGTCTCCTCAGTTGTCCCTGCCCCTTCTGCGAGGGCCAGGCTTCTCCAGCCAACACTGCACGCACCGCATGGGAGCTGCTGTGGCTTTGTGCTCAGCTTACCCTGACCAGATCCCAGGGCTCTGGCTTCTTCAGTAGCTGCCCGGAGCAGCCAGGTGACTCACCTGAGTATGACCGATGAGAGACACAAAGGGAAGAGCATAAAGTCCTTACTCTTTCTACCCCTGATGAACTTTTCAGATACACAGTACTGTTAGTTCTGCTGTAATGCTTGCAAATCTGTTCCAGTACAATTGATGTACTAGAGAACAAGTTGAGTATATCGTGAACTTTGCATTTGCTTGTGCCTGAGTTCCTCAGTGAGAAACAGTAGGTGAGCACGGAAAATTTTATCCAACTGAATGGAGCTACACAGGAATATAATCATTCACGGTGTAATGACAGACCGCGCATACAACGGTGGTCTCATAAGATCATGATACTGTATTTTTACTATACCTTTTCTATCTTTAGATATGTTTTGATACCCAAACACCTACTGTTGTGTTGCAATTGCCTGCAGTGTTCAGTACAGTCACGTGCTGCACAGGTTTGCAGCCTAGGAGCCGTAGGCTACACCACGTAGCCTAGGTGTGTAGTGGGCTGGGCCATCTAGGTTTGTGTGAATACGCTCCATGATGTTCATACAATTGCATTTCTCAGAACATATCCCCATCATTAAGTGACATGACTGCAAAATACACACAAGCACATACCTCAAAGTCTGCCTGCTACCTCAGTTTACCTATTGTTGTGAGCCACACCCATCCACACTTGGTGTTACAATTTTTGTCTGATTTCACCCTCTTTCTACCACTTCACTGTAACTCAAAAGCTGCAACCCTTCTGACATCTGGTTCCTCAAGCAAACAGGTCTTGTTGCTCAGTAAAATGCCATGTTTATCATAGTATTTGTGTATTTCCAAATCATGTGTAATATGTAAAAGTATGCTATTACTTTTATTATCTTTTTTCTTTCGAGTATTGTGTCCCTAACCACATTTTTCCCATAAATCCTGTGATTTGTATGTTCAAGTTTGCACAGTGTGGTGGTTTTGGGGAACATATATGTTGTATTATAATGGTGTTCCATATTGATATTGCCACTCTGAAGAGTCCCACGTGTCAGAGCAACTGGCTAGTGTTTATCAGGATGTGATGGGTCAGCTGACTAATGCAGTCATGGCATTTGTTTTCTCTCACTTCCCTTTCCCCTCACCCTGTTTTATTTTTGTTGTTTGTTTGCTTGTTTTTGTTTTTCTGAGACAGGGTCTTGCTATGTTGTCCAGGCTGGCCTGAAATTCCTAGGCTCAAGTGAACCACCAGCCTCAGCCTGGAGCTGGGACAGGCTCAGCTTCCCCTCACTCTTCCTTGTGCCTGGGCCTGCCCAACCCCCTCTGCCCACAAAGTATCATAAGCTGTGCCTCAGCCTCTGTTTTCTATGGAACCAGGCTCAGGCAGAGCATTCCACACAGAGGGAAGAGCAAATGCAAAACCGTACGGTGGACCCAGCTTGGTGGACCTGAAGAAGCCAGCCAGCATGGCTGGCGTGTGGGGGTGTGGGAGGAAACGTGGCTGGAGGGGAAGGGAAGGGTGAGCTCTCTGGGGGTTTGGTAAGCCAGGGAAAGGAGTCTGGACGTCAGGCCAAGGGCAATGAGAAGCTATTAGATGGTTATAATGCCCGGGAGTGACATGATTTGGGTTGTATTTTAAAAAGATAACCTTGGCCGAGGTGTGACAGAAAGACTGTGGCAGCCAGACTGGGACCGGGGAGACCACTCTGGCCAGATGGAAGGCGGCAGAGTCCATGCCAGCGTGGCAAAGAAGTGCTCGGGAAGTGGCCGTACCACCATCATCTAAGGGAGAAAGTCTAAGGGACTCAAGGTGCAAATGTGTGTTTTTCATTATTATCCAATTTTGGGCAATTCACTATTCTCTAGAGAAAGAAAGAAAAAACCTTCAAAATATTAATGAAGATTCTCAAGGGTAGAGGAAAGGGACCATAGTCACAGTGTTTGCAAAAGTGCAAAGCTCGTCCACTGGCTTTGGAAATAAAAAGAGTATGTGTGTGTGTGTGTGTGTGTGTGTGTGTGTGTGTGTGTGTGTGTAGGGGGAGAGTGGGTGTCTGAAGAATGATGCAAGTAAAGGCTATTGTTTCCATTCATTCCTTTCAGGAACAATAACCACAACATGACCAACGAAGAACCGCAGTGCAATGCCTGCCTATGTCTGCAACGTGGCCAAAGAAAGGAGACATTAATCACACGGTGAAAGGTTGGTATCTCAGGGGCAGATTAAGACAACAAGCTAGCAATTTTGAGTCTGATTAGAAACTGCTAAAATCAGAACTTCCAGTTAGGGACTATACTTAAAGCAGCCCTCTTTTTCGAGGCGGGGATGGAAGCAGGGAGGGAGATTGATTTAAGTTAATTAAACCTAGTGCTTAATTAAGTGTTCTTAGATACAAACTGTATCCTTCCTGCACAGCTAATGCAAATCTGGGTGCACGGCATCATTCGATTTGCCGGCTGAATGTTTTAAGGAGATGGGGGTTTCCATGGGACATATGGATGCAGGTACTTTTTGGATAGTGAGAGTCGTGCAGTGGCCTAATGGGTGACTTAGGAAGGGGACAGAAGCCCCTCTCAGGAGAGTCAGGTAGCTTGGGAAGCAGAAAGGGCATGGATCTTAGGGTCAGGAAAGCTGCCTTCTGGTCCCTGTGTGGCCTGTCACCAGCAGGTGACCTTGGGCAAGTCACCTACTCCAACAGGCTCCTAAATGTTTTCATCACACAGGATGCCTTTTGTGATTCCACTCCCATGCCACAAACTACATTTATCAAACTCTACTCCACTTTTGCTTATGATTAATCTAAATGTACATATTAAGGCCAAATAGGTGATATTCACCAAGTATTTCCTATGTTTATTGCGGATATTGTTCTAAGCACATGAAATGAATTAACTCATTTAATTCTCATAACAACTCTAAGAGGTAAACACTATTACCCCCATTTTACAGAGGATAAAACAGAGGTGCAGAGAAGTAAATAACTTGCCCAAGGTCACACAGATAGTAAATGGTGGAACACACATAGGAACCCCAAATTTTTATTAAAGGCAAAGAAAAAGAGCTTTAGTTAGCGTCAGTCTTTACCTCCTCAGTTTTCTTATCAGTAAAATATGGATGCTCATCTCTGCTGCAATCTCCCTCCAGGAATTAAAAGGCTCTGATGTCAAGGTGCTTAGCAAGGCTTTATAGATACCAGCGCGCATCAGGACGAGGGTGGACGGGCACGTGGATCCGTCAGCAATGCCTGTGTGCCCAGCAAACGATCTGTCAGCGATGTCCCGTCCACGTCAGAGGAAGTCAGTCATGTAGGTCACTGGGTGTTAATCGAGTGTTAGGACCTAGAGAGATGATGCGACTGCTTTCTGAGTCATTCAAGTTCATTGCACTGAAACTTTGGATAGGTTTTTTTCTCCTCTCTGTTGTTTCCTGGGACGTGAACTCAGTGGTTCTCTAACTCGATTTCCTGTTGTCTGAAGGGATCACATGACTGGGCAGCATTTGTTTTAGATGATCTTTAGGGTGGTGGCAAGGTTTTTACCTTTGCTTCCATTGTGGTGTGTTTTCCCTTGCGCATGTGTCTGTATCAAAGTTCCAAAGGGACACTGACAGCTGGCATTTATGGCATCCTTGCTGGGTCTCTACGTGGGAAGCAGAAGAGGTGGAGCTACATGCTCTAGACCAGACAGCCTGCGTCCAAGTCCCAACCTCACCACAGTGGGACCTCTGGAAGTTACTCACTGTCACTGGCCTCAGTTTCCTACTTATAAAAATGGGACAATAATAGTACCTCTCTCAGTG
The DNA here is from genome assembly GCA_028533085.1 of Varecia variegata. Classification (NCBI taxonomy): domain Eukaryota; kingdom Metazoa; phylum Chordata; class Mammalia; order Primates; family Lemuridae; genus Varecia; species Varecia variegata. The sequence goes on from CM052438.1 coordinate 35,476,543, forward strand.
TTGTTCTGAGGATTAAATGAGATAGTGCTAGGTACATTCTCAATTACAGGGCAGCACTTGAGAGTCATAGTCATCAATTTTAAACTTCTTTATTTCTCCTAACAGCCCTATCAGGGAGGTAATATTTTCTCCAGAAGCTCAGAGAAAGTAAGTGATATAACCCAGGCCACATGTCTGCAAGAAGGAGAATCAGGATTTGAACACAGCATTAAGAGTATGCAGTAAGGTGGCTCAAGGGCTGAGTTAGAGATTGGTGACGGTGGAGAGAGAGAGAGAGAGCTGGGGTAACACCTGCCTTTGCCACTGAGGAATTCACTTAAAAATGTGGGCCTCAGTTTCTTTATCTGTGAAATGGGAATAATGCTAGTTCTTATAGTTTAGAAAGCAGAAAGTATGAAATAAGCTCAAGGTACTGGGACAGTATGGAAAAAAATGATGCAGAACTAACAAATCCTTAGGGCTTTCTTTCATTTGACCTATATTTCTAGACAGACTGCCTTTAGGGAAAACCCGGGGTACCAGCTTCTGCAGGGAGGCGAGTGGCTAACCTTGGGTTCCCAGGCTGTGCTGTCCTGCTCTGCAGGGAAGCCACTCAGGACAAGCAATGCATCCAACCCTACCACTATGGAGAGTACGCCAGGTCCCCATTCCTCTAGCAATGTGTTCTACTTGTCGTTGTAGACACCTCGGGTCAGGGATCGGATGTGATATAGAAGACAGATGCTGACTTAAATGCCTAATGTCAAGGTCTCATTTTGAGGTCAAGTCTGTGAATATCCTAAGGGTATCCCTGAGGACTCCTCCCATATGGCTTGAAGGTTTCCTCGGGTGGATTTCGGGAAGCATGTTATTGGTGGCAGTAGCAGTCCCAGTTCTTGAGCCCTCCCTGCATCCACATCATCCATGCCCTTTGACATGTAACCTTGTGATGCAAAGGACGTGATGCAAGCCTAGACTTGCAAAAGCTCTTGTACCTTTCTGCAAGAGCACCCTTGTTCCTCTGCCACTGCCATGAGTTCATGCCTGGGCGAGACAGCTGGAGGGTGAACAATGTGTGGAGCTGTCAACTCACCCCGCCATCCCAACTCAGGTCACCTCAGATCAGCCAGCGTCCAGCCAACCCCCAAAGACATAGGGTGAGCCCAGCTAAGACCGACAGAGCCCCCTAACTGACCCTAGGTGTATAAGCACTCCCAACCCAGGGCGGCTGAGATCAGCCGAACCCTGTAGGTTTGTGAGCTAAGGAAGTGTTTCTTCTTCACCACTGAGGTTTCTGGTGATATGTTAATGAAACAGCACTATGGTGATAATACATGATGCACACATACACATATTTTAAAAAATGTAATACATTATGGCTTCGGTTGTATTTCGCTACACAGTTCAAACCTTCCTTCCTTTGTCTCTTTCTTTGCTTTTGGAGGTATGGGCATGAAATGTTTTTATGTTCCCCTACACACACAGCTGATACAATCAATCATTCTCAGATGACTCCACCCAATTAAATCTCAATGCAAGCAAATGGAAAACTCTACAAGCTTTGCCCGCCCCCTTATGTCTCACTCTTCCTCTTCCAATCTATTTATTTTAAATAAAAATCCAATGTATATTTTAAACAAACAGGTCCTATTTGCTGTTGACAAGCTCCCACCCAGTGCCAAGAATCGCCTTTTGAATCGTCAATCAAGCCAAATGAGGTTTCCCCTCCTGCAGGCCTTAGCTCCCGAGTCCTCCTCCACTTTCATATCCCATCCTCTGAGGACATATGGGACTTCAGGACACCTACAGCCACTTCCCCTAGACAGCCCTCCCAGGAGCCACCAGCAAGGCGCCCTGTGCTCCCAGAGCACCATTTGTGTGCTCCTTGTGAACTGCCCTTTGCACCGTGATGAGGCAGCGAGTCCAGGTAAAACTGGATTCAGGTGCACTCTTACTAGCCTCGGGACCTTAGGCAAGTGCTCCGCACCTCCTGAGCCTCAGTTGCCTCATCTGCACGGTCAGGATAATGGTGATACAGTATATATCTCAAGGGGTTGGCTGTGCAGATTAAATGAGCTAGAACAACTCCAATACTTAGCATAGTGCCTGGGGTACATTAAGTACTTACTACATGGTAGCTGTTATTGTAATGGTACATATGGTACCATGGGAACCTGAATCCTAGCTTGCATTTATCTACTGCTTACCATGTACCCACTGTTTTCAGTATTTTAAGTATAGTTCTAGTGCTTATGTGTTTATTTCATTTTAAACCTCATGGACACCGTTAAAGCAGATAGCATTATCTCTGATTTGTGGATGAGAAAACTGAGGCACAGAGAGGTTGAGTAACTTACCCAAGGTCACATAGCTAATAGATCACCATTGCCATCCTCCACTTTATTATAGTTATTCATTCATCTCTCTCATTGGGGATCTGGAGTGTGTAATTAATTTTTGTCTTCAAGTGCTTAGCACAGTGCCAGGCACAGAGACCAACACAGTGATGGAGACTGCCACAGAGTAGTCTGTGTCCCCATGGTCTTTTCTGTCTTGACATCCACCTTCTTCAGGGCAGAGGCCTGGGTCCCCCAATCCCTGCACCTGCTAGTCACTGAATCAACCGGGCAGGACAGATGGCACCTTGCAGAGGAAACACGGGCTCCCTCCCCACGCTGGCGCACGCGGGCTCCGGGCTTTCCACACGCTGTCTTACAATCCAGCTCGATTCAAGACGCAGGGAGCAAACAAGGCTTTCAGCAGCCTCAGGCAAGCAGGGGTGAAATTAGCAGATCGGTGTACAAAGGAGTGTTTAATAATGCTATCACGCTACCCCATCCTCGTGGGGCCGTTGTGACATTCTGCATTAAAAAGAAGTGACAACCCTCAATTGCTGCACGTAACCGAGGCCTGGCATCATGTCGGTGCCCAGGCCCAGAGCCCTCAAGTTTTCTGACGATGAATGGCATCTGGGCATCAGGGGAAACTGGTGGCTTCGTGCAAAAATGTCCTTCTGGACCCCTCTAAGTCCTTTGTAGTGTGGTTGCTCTTCTGCTCGCCTGTCAGGAGCATAATTTTCATTAAATATTAAGGAGCTGTTTGTTAAAATAATGTTGTCATGGTAACCAAGTGAGGGGAGGGGGTGCTAGAATAATCTGGGGCTGCCCGAATTGCAGCATATTAATCAAGTGCTTGGTACTATTTAATGAGCTTCCCTGTGAGCCTCCTGGTAACAATGAATTTGCAGGACCCAGGGCCTGGGGTTTGCCCCAGTTGTCAGTGTCAGAGGTGTGGGCTCTCATGAGTTCCTGGCACCATGGTGTGTTTGTTGGATGGATGGATGGATGGATGGACGCCAAATCCAAAATTTTAGATGTCTGTGTCAGAGTGGTTTCTGACAGCTCTTCTATTTTCCAGTTGCCCTTTTATAATGGAAAGGAATTTTGGCAGAGAATTGGGGAAAAGGGGTCGGGGAGAAAATGAGGGAAGGCAAAGATTCCTCTCGCTGGAAGGGAGAGCTAATGGCAGTGATAGGGAGGCAATGTAGAAAAGTTTAGAGTTGGACCGCCTGGGCTCAAATCCCAGCTCTGTCTCATCTCATCTATGGGCGAGTGCCCTGCTCCCCCAAGCAGCTTCTGTTTCCATACATATAAAAAGGGGTGGAGAGCTGTGCTGACCTCAGAGGATTGCTAAGGGGATTAAAGGAGATGATGCTCAATAAATCCCAACCACCACCTCTACTGCTACTGGCACCTGCTACTGCTGCCATTGCTACAGTTGTTATTAAAGCTGACACCGAGGGCAGGCCCCACGGTGCTCTTACAGTCCAGAGGCCCAATGGGGCTCTGACCATCCAGTGCTGCCTCCAAATCCAGGGCTGGCTGACTCTACTACCCATGCTCTTTCTGAGGTCAGCATATTTTTTCTTTTCTTTTCTTTTCTTTTTTTTTTTTTGAGACAGAGTCTCACTCTTGCCCAGGCTAGAGTGCCGTGGTGTCAAGCTCACAGCAACCTCAGACTCCTGGGCTCAAGCAATCCTCCTGCCTCAGCCTCCCGAGTAGCTGGGACTACAGGCATGCACCACCATGCCTGGCTAATTTTTTTTTTCTATATATATTTTTAGCTGTCCACATAATTTCTTTCTATTTTTAGTAGAGACGGGGTCTCGCTCTTGCTCAGGCTGGTCTCAAATTCCTGACCTCGAGTGATCCTCCTGTCTCGGCCTCCCAGAGTGCTAGGATTACAGGCGTGAGCCACCGCGCCCAGCCAGCATATTTTTTCTATGAAGGGCCAGATAGCAAATATTTTAGGCTTTGGGGGTCATGTGCAATCTCTGTTGCATACTGCTCTATTTTTTTAAAAACCACCCTTTAAAAATACAGAACCAGTCTTAGCTCACAGGCCACACAGAGACAGGCACAGTGGGCCTGCCGTGCTGCCTTAGGAGGAAGTAGAGGAAAAAAGGAGGGCAATGTAAAAGGAGATGTATATACGGGTTTTTCTTCCACTAAAAGCAGGTTGAAGATGTATATAAAACAGAGAAACTTGGATCCAGGAATTTGTCTGACTTTAAAAATAAAAGTAAAGCCAGGCATGGTGATTCACTGTAGCCTTGTATGCTCATTTTATAGTGGAGGAAAGGCAGGCAATAGAGAGGTGTGGTGACCTGCCTGAGGTCACACAGCTAGTAAGGGACAGAGCAGGGACATAAGCCCAGGTGGCGTGGAACTTGAGGACTTCCCCACCACCCCATCTCCCTCTACTACTGCAGGAAAGAATCTCTATTTTTTTTTTTTTTTTTTACTATTCTCAGACTCCTGACACCCTCCATCTGCTTAAAAGCCCAGACTTCAGGGTCTGGCAGATCTCTGGTCCACTGTTTACTGGGTCTGTAACTTAGACATGATTAACTTTTTGGTACTTCAGTTTTCTCAGTGGTCAAATGAGGACATTGACTGGACCTCCCTCTTGGTGGTTATGAGGAGTTAATGAGTTAAGACATGTAAAGAACTTAGCGAATGGCCTTGCACATGGCAAGTGCTGGATAAATACTAGAATTGGTGATTATAATAGTAGCTGTGGTAGGCAGAGTAATGGACCCCAAAGATGCCCATGCCCTAATCCCCAGAACCTTTGAATGTCACTTTAAATGGCAGAGAGGAATTAAGATTGCAGATAGAATTAAGCCTGCTAATCATCTCACCTTAAAATAAAGAGATTATCCTGGATTATTGGGGTAGGCACAATGTAATCACAAGAGTCCTTTAAGGATGGAAGGAAGAAGCAGCTGGAAGTCAGAGCTGGAGTGATGCAGCAAGAGAAGAACTCAACCTGCCATTGCTGGCTTTGGAGAGAAGGGAGCTATGAGCTGAGGAATTTGGGAAGCCTCTAGAAGCGGGAAAGGCAAGAAAATGGATTCTCCCTTAGAGCCCCCAGAAGCAACATATCTTGCTTGTCGACTCCTTGATTTCAGCCTAGCGAGACCCGTTTTGGACTACGACCTCTAGAACGTGTAAGATAATAACTCTGTGTTAAGCCACTAAGTCTGTAGGAATTGGTTCTTACAGCAGCAATCAGATCCAATACACCGTTGTTTGCGATAAAAACCAGAGACCTTCTCAGAGTGGGAGCAGCACCCGAAGCAAAGGTGGCGTCCTGCACTGGCTGCAGGACCAATGGTCCTTCTCCCCACGCTCACTCCGATGCTGGTCAACCGGCGACCACTCACAGAGTGCTGGGCAGGGGCCACGTGCAGGCAGGGAGTGGGGAGCAGTGGAAACACATGAAAGACACTGCCCAACGCCCCAAGGGAGACGACACATCTGCAAGTAGCGACAATGTGGTGTGGTGTGTCCCACATGTGGGATACCCCACTTCTGTGAAAACATCTCACTACCTGGACGTCATCCTCATGTGCGTGCTGGACCACGAAGCCCAGCCAGGCTCCGAGTTCCCCACCAACTCTGCTCTGAGAATTACAGCTGCGACGATAGCTCCGTCTTAACTACTAGGCTCTTGACACCCTGCAGGTCTTACATGTGGTACTTGGCCCTGGTATCTTCCCTCTCCCCAATTTCCCGACCACCTAACCTATTCCCAGTCCATGTGTTCCCGCAGTGCCTGGACAACTGGCACAGTCCACCCCTTAGCCCCAGCAGTTGGCTTAGGGAGGGACGTGTGACCTGAGTCCCTCGACCCCAGGGCATTTGCCAGGAACACGATGGGAGCACAGCCCTCTTCCCCTGGAGGTCGCTCAGAGAAGGTGCTAGCTGTCGGTGGGAGAAAACTGCCTGAGTGGAGCCCACACAGAAGAAATCCGAGTGAGACAGGAGAGAGACGGCGCCTGCAGACATTGCGTAGATCCATCTGGGCTCCAAGCCAGACCAGCGCAGACTTTTCAATTACACGGACGAGCTGCCTTTTTGTTTTACACTTATGTCAGTTTGAATTGGATTTCTATCTTGTAACCAAAAGTCTGACTAATATAATCAAATACCCACTAAAGTATTATTATCTACTAGTTTCAGGTATTATTTCCTTGTCCAAGAGCCTTTGAGCTCTGAAATAGCATGGAGTGGGGTTTGGGACAGGGGCACTTAGGCAGAGGTTTAGCTGCACAACAGGGGAAGGATGGGGTGCCGTTTCTCGCTTCTTCCCTCATTTCCCCTGTTTAGCTCAGCTACACTGAGTCTACTCCTAATACTGCAGGAGGGAGCAAAAAACCCCTCACATGCTACTGAATGGGGCCTGGTTTGAACTTGCACCTGAAGCTGTGGAAGGACCAAATACCTATAACAGGGTTTTCATGTCTAGTCCACTAGGGTGGAGTGAATTTCATACTAGTGGCACGTGGGACAGTGATAGCCCGGTGTCCTGATGGTGCTGTGTCTGGTCCTGCTTCTTAAATGCTGATGCTGCCCCAGGGTTCTGTCTTCAGCCTGGCTGTCTTCTGTCTCTGAGCTGTCCCCAAGAGAGCTCAGTCACCCCATGGGTTCACCTGTCTCCTCCATCAGCTGTCTGCCTGTCTTCGTTCTTTCCCCATTGGCCTGAGGGATGCAGGTTGTGCCCTTTGGTATTGGTGACACCTGTCCACACTGATTTTTTTCCCAGGACAGCAGGAGTAGGAGCTATAGCACTTGGGGAGGAGGATGCACCGTGAAAAGAATCCAGGTGATACTCACTTCTTCCCTCCCCAGAAACACACTGACAGGTTGGTAATCACTAGCCCACATATACTGGTGTCTTCCAAATCCATCCATCCATGCCTTCCTGGACTTGTTTCTGTGTTCCAGACCCACTTTGGATATCTCCACTAGGATGATGACACAAACACTAATCCTAAAATTAATATCAATGCTGATACTAACATAATGCAAGCTCACGCTCATGGGTACTCCCTCTGTGCTGGACATCATTCTTAGTACTTTATATGTATTGATCTATAAACCTATAAGCCCCCTCCAGTGGGTAATAATAACAACTGCATAATCTACATTATGCATATGAAGAAACAGAGACTCATGAAAGTTACATGACCACCCCCTTACCAAGGTCACACAGCTAGTAAGTGGCTGAACCAGGATCTGAATTCAAGTCACCTGGACTCCCGAGACTACCTGTTTAGCCGCTGTTCCTGGTCCATGCACGCTCCACAGGCACATCAAATGCAATGTGCCAGAACCTTCTGCGCCATCTATTATGTTTTCTGCATCTGCCCACACGTGGTTAACAGGACCACACTCTCTCGGATTCCAAAGCCAGGAGCATGGGACTCGATCCTGACCCCTCCCTCCTCACTTCCCACATTGAAGTCCAGCCCATTCTTTCTCTGAATTGGAGCTCTGGAGCGGGTCCCTTGCTCCATCCTTGCTGACTTCCTGGGTCTAGAGGGTCAATCCCTCTCTCCAGGGTCATCAGAGCAGCTGCTGCCTCCTGACTGCTGCCTCGTCTTTGGCCTCTCCCACCTGCAATCCCCCAGGCACTCTGACCACCTCCCCTTTCTGAGCCCAAGGTTGCACTGCGTCATTCCCTTGGTTAGAAACTTCTGAAAGCTGCTCACAGCTCCCTGCAAACTGTTGGATCCTCAGCATGGTCTTTGAGGACCTTGCCTGTCCTGACTCTCCTACAGCAGGAGTGGAAGTCCAGTGTTGACACTTGTCGCATTGAAGGCAAGATGTGGACATAGTCCAATCCCTGTGTGGCTCAGCCTCTGCTAGAGAAACCTGCTAAGAGATTCAGTCATATTACAAAGACATTTGTCCACATGCATGTCAGGACCCTGGGAACTACTCCACTCAGAAGACCACAGAAACTCAAGTTGAAGATTTAAGCGGACACTTCCTATTGCAGAATCATCAGCAATATAAAAGTGCCTCTGAAAAACTCACAGGAGTCATTTGAAAAGTATGATGCTATTTTAAAAAATTTACTGTAACATCATTTCTTGAACATATTGCAAGAAGAAAGCTACGCTTTCAGTGTGAATATAGACAGGAGGCGGTACTGGGGGAGAAGAAACTGCATTTCTTGACCATCGTTTGTGAGCAAGGTTGCACGCTAGGTCTCTTCCACATCTTATCTATTTACTCTCCCAAGTACCCCTGTGAGGAGTATTATTTCCCCATTTTATGGACCAGGAAACTCAGGGGAAACCTAGTTCTGGACTATTTTGTCTCATCTTCTGCATATAACTCTGGACAAACAGCTTATTCCCAGCGAGTGCAAAGTCTCTAATTCAAATTCCCTGGCAATTAGAAGTAGAAGCAAAGCTGTCCACTGAATGACTTTCTCCTTCAAACAATGCCCGCTTTTGTTAGAGTTTCAGTGGTATCCATGCCTAAGCACATAAAAAGAGTCAAGTGGCGTAAAAGTACAGGTCAGGTACTCTCAGCCATATGGTCAGATCTGCTAAGTACAGGTCCTGTGGCCACTGCACCAGCACCAGCTAGCTGGGCAGAGCTCAGTCCCTGTACTGAAAGGTGATAAAGCTCACCTGCATGGGGCCAACACCCTGAGATTAGGACCTTCCACTCAATAGGGTTGGTCCTAAAGTGGTCCAGATTAATGAAGTTTTGCTGTGCTTTGCCTCTCTGATGTAAAACAAGGCTGCTGATATAAAACCACAAAGTGTGAATGCAGGAAGGTGGACTCGGAAATCACTTTGCCAAATGCTGGCACTCATGCTACAGTTCTCCTCCTTGGCAGACATCACTAATCCATTGCAGCACACACTTTCCTGGGCATGCCTCAACACCCTTCTCAGCCCAGTGTCCCCCAGCAGCCATGACCAACTGATCCCCTCTTCCTGCCCGCTTCCCACCCAAGGTGGAAGTGAGGTTATAGCCACTGGGCAGACTGGGTGGGGGGGGGTCATATGGGAAAAGGAAACTAGATATTTTAGATCCCCTAGGCACAGAGGCTGTGCTTGTGTCATCCTACTGTCCAGCTAGGAGCAGGCGCCTGGGCAAGCTCATGCTATAATCCAGGTCTACTACTAATGCAAGAAATGTGACCCTGACAAGTGTTTCAGGCTAATGCAATTTTAATTTGAAATATGCTCCAAATCCCAGGGTGGTGGGTGGTGCTTTCTGCAAAGTGAAGCAACCTTCCGGAAATCCAGGGACAAGCTGTTGGTCTCTCAGCCGTGGAGAGAGCCAGACCTCACTGGGGAAGGGACGGGAACGATGCTGACTGTGGAGCTTAATTAAGGCAACGCTACCCAAGCTCGAGTCTTTAATGATTCTTCGTCTGTATCAATTGGATCTTTTCTTGGTGCTGGTGTTTTTGTTTCCAAGACCACTCCCACAAGGCAAGGAGGCCAGGACTGGGGTCTTCATTCACTGGGGCAAGGGGATGTTCTGAGAAGTCACAGAACTACTCTCCACGAGGCCCCCAGCTAGGAATGAATGGCACAGCTGCCCCTGCCTTTGGACCAGCCTCAGAACCAAGAGGGACCATCCCAGGGAGAGAGCAGTAAGAACAGAGCCACCCTAATGCCTCCTCATGGCATCTGCATCTTAGAGAATGAGCTCCCAGGGAGGGACTGGTTCCCTGGTCCCCTCCCCGCAGCTGCACCAGGGCTGCTGACTCTCAGCCCAGTACTCTGTCCCCCAACCTGTGCTATTTCGTGTCCCAACATTGAGCAGGGTCATGACCCACACCTAGAATAAGAGCAAAAGCTAATACCTATTGAGCACTTATTCTGGCAGGGGGCCAGGCAGCTTCCTAAGAATTAATTCACTGAATCCTTACAGCCATTCTGTGAGGCAGGAACTATCCCTATCCCCATTTGACAGAGGAGGAGACTGAGGCATAGGGAGGGGGCAACTTACCTGAGGCCCCACAGCTGGTGGAAGAGCCAGGATTCCACCTGGCGGCCGGGCCCCAGGGACCCTGTGCTTTACCGCAGACACCGGCCCTCTGCACAGCCCCTCGTCACCTTATTCCCCCATCACTGATGAACACCTACTGTGTGCCAGGTCCTGTGACTGCAAGGACACAGTGCCCGTCCTCAGAGCTCAGCTCCTGCCAAGTCACGGCTCAAACTCACCGTTCAGCCCTGCCCGTCCTCTCCCTGCACCCGGGTAGCGAGCCGGACTCGGCGGAACACGTAGCCTGTGCACAGCCACTGTCAAACCCGATTCCCATCCAGCCTGTTGGCTGCTTAGAGAACACCACCATCTCTGACCCCCACAGCGCCCTGGCCTCAGGGGCCCTCAGTAAACATTCCCTGTTGCAGCTGACCCAGGCCTGGGGAAGAAGACCCAGTTACAAAGCACAAAGGAAGCCCATGTGCTGGTTATTCAGGGCCTCCCAAGCGCAAGGGTGTCCCTCCCGCGTAATTTCCCCATTTGCAACCGGAGTGCAATTTTTCTCACGCTCAGCGGGCCAGGTTTTGGTCACACGAATATGTGGAACTGGCCCTGTCCCTGCCAAAGGGCCCGTGGGCTCCCTCGGCGAAGCAAGCCTTCTGCCTGGGCCACACCCACATCTGCCTTCTTGGCGCCCCGGCGAGCAGGGGTGGGTCTTGCCACATGTTCTCCCTGTGCCTTTTCTTCTGGTCTGTGTGGTCTGGATCTCGGGCCAGATCCCTTGGTGGCACAACTAGCCGGTAACTCTTTTGTGGTCCTGGTATGGGACAGGCTCTCTAGAGCCTCTGAGCAAAACTCTCCCCTCATGCTTTGAGAGCTGCTCACCCACCACATACAGGAGGTGTTTGGGGTGATGCCCACGACATGTGCACTGTCTGGCGTTAGCTCGGGTACAGCTGGCCAAGGGGCAACAGGTCACAGGAGAGACCCTCAGGTCATCTCATCTAGTGGCTTCCGAATGGTTTTATGGAGGAACCTGCCACCTAAAACAGAAGCGGTGCTCAGAGAGTTTGTGTGCGTGAGCTCAGAAGCTTCCCTCACTCAGACTTCCCCTAAACCCTTTCCTTCCTCCTACTGCCTGTCCCCTGGGGGCTCTAGATCACCAGGGAACAGTCTATGAAACACTGCCCTAGTCAAAGCTGCTCCCCCCTGCAACATTTCCCATGGACATTTCTCCAACCCCTGCTTGAATTCTGCCACCGACAGGGAACTCACTACTTTCCCAATTTGCCTCCTGCACCTATGCATAGCTCTTCCGTTAGGGATTTTTCCTTGAGTCCACAGCTGTCCACCTTTCTCTTGCTGGTGACAGTCCTTCAAATGTGCAAAGGTGGCTTTCTTGCCTTGCTTTAGCCCTGTCTTCTCAGGACTATGGTTTACCGACTGGTGTGAGCCAGGTAGCTCCCTCTCTATTCTAAGAGTATCTCCCTAACCTTGGAAACAATTCTAAGCACATGCCCTCTGGATGGTGAGTCTGAGCTGTGGTCGTCTGGGCAGAGAGAGGACAGCCCAGCCACCTCCAGGCTCCATTTGGCCTGGGGAGGGATTGGCAGGGACCCAGCAAATTCCAAGGGACTCATACCTGGATTCTTGGCACTGTGCCATTCCCAGGTGCATGTGGATGGAAACAGTTTCAGAGCTGCCAGAGCTCAGCTGCCCCTGCCCTCCCATTCCTCTCCCTTCCCTTCCTGACATCCAGCCGAGGCCGACCACCGCGGCGCAGGGCAGCACTCACCCGTCCCGTATTGCTTACATCCTGGGGATCTGAACGGGTTGACTCCATGAACAGTCAGCGCATCAAGACCTACAGAGGAGAGAAACTCAGTGTTAAAGGCAGGGCAGAGCAACTGGGCGTCCATCTCTTTTCTAGCCGGCCTGAGTCACTGGGGGACGGGGATGGAGGTGGGAGGATGAATGAGGAGGAGATGGTGAGGACCCAGCTGCTTGTTAAACCAACCTCAAAATCTCTGGGCTTTGTGTCGATTCTGAGAAAGAAAAAAAAAAAAAGACCCTAGCCCTGAATGAGTCAGCAGCTTGTTGAGAAGCAGGCTTTTTAGAAGAGCGAAACTAAAGGCAAAATCCGAGGGGGTAGGGGTGGGGGAGGCCTCTCTTTAACCTCGCCCAGAGTCTCCTTGAGTCTTCAGGGCCTGTTCCTGGCAGCCGGCCCTTCACGGCTCCATTTTGGTGAAGGCGCAGGGGGGAGAGCTCTGCGCTCAGGCCTCAAGTCGAAAAGATACCGCAGTCCTTAAAACAAAAGCCCCCAAAGCATATTTATATCCTGGGAGACTCCTGCCAAGCGAACCCTGTGTGCTTTGCAAATTCCTCGGGAGAGCTGTAGCCGGAAGAACAAGCCGTGTGCCGGGCTCTGAGGATGCGTTCACAGCATGGCAAGTTGGGGCCTGAGCCCTAGAGGTTTCCGCGCCCGGCAGAGGCCACCTGCGGCGCACGTGTGTGCAGAGCGGCAGCCACTCAGCCGGGAGCTGCTAGCAGGGCACGCTGTCCTCTCTCCCCACACCCGGCCTGACTTTAAAGCAAAACTTGTTTTTTCTTGTTTCCCTAAGAATTCTGAGATGAGCAGAGGTTTCTCTCCTCTCCCATTCCTGCTCTCGGAGGAGAACCTTTTGACTTGAAGCAAAGAAAACCTTCAGGCGGCAGCTTGTGTGTGGTGAGTACTTAGCACGCGCCAGGCACTTTGCACACCTGACCTGGAGTCTTGCTGCTCAAAGGTGCAGTCACGCGGGCTGGGAGCTTGTTGGAAAGGCAGAGTCCCAGGCCCACCCCCACTCCCTGTGGAATCAGAACCTGTATTTTAACAAGACCCCCGGCATGTTCAAGTCTGCAAAGTGCGGGTTTATAATCCTCCTAATCATGGAAGGAGAAGTCAGAGCCCGTTCTCCAGGTGAGGAAATAGGCTCCAGAAGTGACACCTTGGCTACCACGGCTGTACAGCTGTTAAGTGGCAGAGTGGATTCAAAGCCATGTCCATGTGATTCCGAAGCCTGCGTTCCTTTCCACTGCACCATTTGTGAGGAGCAAAGGGAGAGAGGGAAGGGGTGGGCAGGCAGGCCCAGCTTGGTGGGGGTGGCCGAGGGGAGGGTGGTGGCCAGGGGTGGGGGTGACCTTAGCCCTGGAGGGGGACAGTCAACCCAGGTGTGCTGCAGGGTGCTCAGAGAGGGAGGCGTTGAACACTGGAGGCAGGTTTCCCCTCCTCCTCGGTTTTGTCAAGGGTCAGCAAAATTCTGCAGTCAAAAGTCTGGACCTCCTTCCTGCAGGAAAATTCGAGCTGCTGCATTTAATCCTAGCGATTCTGTTGATTCCAGGGAGTTTAGCGCTCTTGCCCACTGCCCTTAGCACTGACCATGCCGAGGGAGAAGGAGCCCCAGGAGACGAGCTAACCCGAGCGCTCCAGGCACTGACCTGGAGGAAGGACACTACTCTTTAAAGCCCTTTATAGTTTAGAAAGAGCTTTTCATCCACCAGCTAATCGGCTCCTTACTTTTAAGGGGCATGTCATTAGTCCTGTTTTGCAGTTGAGAAAGCTGAGGCACAGAGAGGGTAAGTTACTTTCTTGAGGATACACAGCTCTCAGGCAGGCTGGGTTACTGTCCTCTGACTGTAAATCCACAGCTACAGCCAGGGTAGTCCAGCTGCTCCTGGAGGGGAGAGGGACATCACGCACAGGTTTATGATGCTTTGGATCAGTGCCTCCCAACTCCATAAGCTCTGGCTCCACTCTGCTTGCAAAGTGGTTTTACTGAATAGACGCATAGACCAAGGGGAAAACAGACCACAACCCACGCAGGGCACATGGTTGGCACTTTTCTCAATGTAAACTAGCCAGCTGGCATTCCTGGCTTATCAATTAGTCATGTGTTATGATATACATCGTTCGTTCTACTGCACTAGCTTCTGTAAGACACATTAGCTCAGATATAGGGGACGGATGTCAGTACAGTGTGGAAGGAGTCTTGGTTCACAGGCAAATACGCCCAGCACGTTAATGTTATGCACCACCACGTAACCACAGCTGGATGCAGCGTGCCCTAACCCAGCCGAGTGCAGTAAGCCATGGAGGACTCCGCGTCATCTACACCCACTTACCCCAAGCTCTTCCTTGCGGCTCAGTGTGGCCACGTGTTCCATGTTAAATGTGTTTGTTGCTCAGTTCTCCCTGATCTTTGTGCAAAGGCCACGTTGAACCACCCAACAAAGCTACATTTTAGCAAAGCCTGAACTGCTCTTCCACCTGTAACTTTGGATAAAGTTATCTGTCCACTCCTGCTTGTGCAACTCAGCAGCCTCAAGCTCCTCCTTTTTGTTTTTAAAATACAGCCCTGTGGTTCCTCGGGTCCTAAAGTTACTGCTCTTTATTTTCAATTCAAAATTGAGCATACCATTTTAACTGTGCTACTCTCATCACTAGGACTGTGCTTTGTTAGTGTTTCAGGAGGTGTGAGTGGGGAGATGCAACCCTAACATTCCCTAAATCTCTGTGATTTTTGAGTTTTTCAAAATGCAAGGATTTAGAGAAATGCATACATTATTTTATAGCAGAAATGCCTGCATAACGAAGTTCCATTTTAGGTACTAATGTATATACATAACTTAAGTGTATAATATATTAATACATAGTTGTTAAATATTGAACATGTTAATATTAAATATTGAGTATAGTAAACATTCAATTAATGATTATTGAGTACTCATATTTATCGATTCTGTGCTAAACGCCAGATAGACATAAATAAATAATTCCCTACTCTTAAGAAACTGACAGTACAAAAAAGGAGAAAGATGAATCATAGACTAAGCATGAGAAAGTACAAAGTATAAAAGGGGTGCAAGGTAGGAGCAGCACAGACCCCTCACCTGGCCTGGGACAAAGACCCCACTCCTCACCCCTGGCCTGTGAGGTCTGGCACCTGCTCCCCTCCCCACCCTACCTCACCCCACTGTGTTCCCGGCTTGCTGGCTTTTGCTCAGTTTCTTGAGCCCATCCTGCTCCGCAGCCACATGGCTACGACGTTCCAGTGCCTTTCTCTCCAAGGCTCTGCTCTCCCTCTTTCCCTAATGAACACTGACTTCCCTGCAGGAGTGAGGGAGGCCATAGTATACAGTGCTTAGGACAGCGTGAGCAGGTGCGTCAGCTGCTCTTATTATCGACAGCACCTGTGATCATCCTCCAGACTAGGCTGCAACTTGAGCCCAGAGGGGCAGAGTGGCTTGGCCAGGGCTGCACAGTGCGTTATTCTCAGAAAAGGGGAATCTCACTTATTGGCTCTTTTCCTCATTTATCCTTGAACCCAGCACTGCACCATCACCCACTAGACCCCAACCAGTGTGCAGGAAAGGGTGCTGGTCTTGGAGGCAGCAGGCCCCAGTCTGGTCCTGCTTCTCTCAAACGCACAGTGCTGTGTCCTCCTGCCGATCACTTCCCTCTCGGGACCTTGGTTTCCTCCTCAGCCCAGCGGGGCTGTAAGCAGAGCCTGTCTCCTCGGGCTGGGTGGCGATCCCAGGGCAGGTGCATGTGGAGTGCAGCCCACAGTTCCTGCGTTCGGGAAGCAGCAGCTCTCATTAGGAAGCATTATACACAGATTAAAGGACTTTAGTGCCCTCCGAGCTCTCATTGTGCACACATTTCCAGCACTCCTTTCTCCAGAACAGGCTGGTCAGACAGAGAAAATTGCAATAAAGGAAAAATCTGCTGGTAGCATTTTCCCTTGGGTCCCCCATACTCCTTTTGGCCTAGGTTAACCTGTCAGATTGCGGGGCATCTGACTGGGAGGATGAGGGGAGCGACTTTAACAATTTGTGGAGGAAGAGAAACACCCTCCCTTAGGGTCACTCCCTCTAACAAAGTTTGTCCCACTCTGTTTTCCATTCGGCAAACATTTAGCAGATGAATAAGAAACTCCAAGTCTGGGGAAAAGGGCCTCGTGTCCTGAGGTGACAGCATCACATCGTAGGGAAGGGCTTGTGTGCAACCTCTGCAGCACAGGGAGGGGGAGAAAAGCCCTGGCTGGAGCCAGCCCAGACTGGAAATGAGAGTAAGGCCAAGCTCAGGAAAGGTGGACGGACAGCTACAAGCTACTTCCGTGGAGCTTGAGCTTGGCTGTCACTCTGCAAGCCGGAAGTGCAGCCTTCAGCTGCCTGTCTTTGTTGCAGACATCTTTCACCCTGGTCCCTAACAACTGCCTGCCATTCGGAAGGGCAGAGAGGAGCATCACTAGGGAGCATCTCACGCCCCAGCCAGCGCTTCCTGAGTGCGCTCAGTGCCAGGCACTGGGCTGGCTCTTACGTCTCACATCTCTTCTGCACAGCAGCTGTGAGCAGCAGGTGTTCACATACCAGATGTACAGATGGCAAACCTGAATCTGACAGAGATTTAAAAAGCTGCCCATCGTCACAAGAGCAGAAAGTCCACCAAGGGGGTTTGAACGCAGGCCTGCCTTAGTCGTCTTTCCATTTTCTTCCCCACGCTGCCTCTTCAACTTTGGCTCCGTGGCTGGAGTTGCTGGCAAACTGGGCCATCTCTCTCACCATCCGCAACCCATTTTCCACTAAGATCCCCCAAGAGGACAGAAGAGGCTGAGTTCACAACCGCCCTGGGGTGCATACGTGCAGCTCAACATCTTGAACGTTTTCGAGCACACCAAATTCTCTCGAATTGATTCAGATTTGTTTCAAAATATTTCTCCCTCAAAATTGTCAAGTACAACTGACAGTCCAGGAAGACATGCCCAGCACTGGGGAGAGCGGCATCTAATTTTTCTTTTTTTCCTCTTGCAACAGTGTCACTTACCAAGGGCAGTGTCCATTTTGCTCACTGATGTCTCCTTGTTCTTTCAACAACTCTTTACGGGCACTGACCATGGCCAGGCCGTGGGGAGATAAGGTGAACCCCAGCCTTACTATCGGGCTGGAGATAAAGACTTCAATGACATTATTGTGCTAATCAAAGCACCATGCAGTGGTGGCCAGATTGCACGGAGAGGCACAGGAGGATATAGCAGACTATGGTGAGACCTGGAAGACACATGGCACAAACCAGGCAGAGAGGAAGGAAGGGCTGAGGGAGTGGAGAAGGGTGTGTGAGGCCGTGGCAGGAGGAGCATGGCCAACCCCAAAGATAGGCAGCTGGCCAGAGTGCCTAGAGTGAGAAGGCCAGAGATACAGCGGGGCCAGATCTTCTGGGGCTTGGAGTCCTTTCAAGAAGTTGGTTCTTTACCTGTGAGTGATGCAAAGAGTTGGATTCTGTGTCTTCAGGTGCCTGGCACATGGTGGCCCTCAAAAGTATTATTATTTGCTGAATGGAAGGATGTAACCTGTTTACCTCCAGGCCCCCCAGCAATCTGAGAAGCACCACTGGGGACCCTGCAATCTTTAGAAAGGGCAACCATAGGGCGATCTGATTTGTGTAGGGAAAAATTCTCTCCGGGCACCTGGCCTGTGCCCCCTTCTGCCAGGCCTTGGGGAAGCCTGGCTCCAGCGCAGCTGCTGGCAGACGTGAGAGGGCTGAATACACCTTTGATTATGGCTCCTGTTTCGGAGGGAAAGACACAGCTCCCTGGAGATTGGAAATCTATGAAAATGAGCTCTCAAAAAAGAGATGTAAGTGAGCTGGAAACAGAAGCCCTCTGGGCGGGAGGTGGTTTCTTTCTTTAAAATAAACAACAGCAAAGAGATCAACCTGGGAGAACCAGGTTCTTCATAATCCCCAGTGGGCAGGAATGAAAGGCAAGTGTCAGAAAGTGGCTGAAGACTCTGGTCTTCCCAAACAGCGCCTGATTAGGATGTGCAGACATCAGCTCCGAGAATGGGTCTGTCTTCCTCCTTGGTTAATCCCAATTTCTTTAGCACAGGGAGACAGTACATTCCTGGTGGGAGACTAACAGACCTAGTTCAGAATACGGTTTCTACCATTTCAGAAGTTTATGTCCAGAGAAAAATATCTGATCTCCTTTGAGCCTTCGTTTTGTCATCCGTAAGATGGGATATGATGGGGATTAGATGATATTGTGAAAGTCAGGTGCTGGGGTTTGAACCCACGTCTGTTTGAGTATCATTGTTCCATTTCCCCCTACACTGCTTCTTGGACTTGGGACATGTTTGTTCCCACCTCATGACTATTTGATGCACAATAGGTGTAGCTTAATAAATGCTGGTTCTGCTTCCCTTCTTTTCACATCTCTTATTTCTTTCAACCACATTTAGCAAAACTCTGGGTATCCAGGAGGTGCCAAATAAACCCATGTAATTGGATCCACCTATGTACAATGCAGTGAGCCTACAGAAGAAGGCAGCTAGCTGTGTTTTCTCCCAACTGTATCTTGTTTCAAACCCTTTATTAAACGTCTTAAGTATTACTTGCCTTCAGGGTCAAAATAAAATTTCCAGAGGTTTCCACTTTGCACTCATAAATGATTCTCACTAACCTCCCCCACTTTAAAAAAAAAATGTGTGTGAGCACATAAACGTACTGACTCATAGCTGGAAAAACTCTCTCTCCCTAACACATTCCAAATTTGTCAAGTCACATGAATTGAGTAAGAGCATTTAATGTGGCTGCTAGCCCCAAACTGGCGGGCAGTTAAGCCAGTGACTCAGGCCTTCCCTGCCTCTCTCCTCCAAGCAAGCGTGTAGCTGGGGGCACACTCTGCCCCTGGGCAGTGCAGACATGAGGCAGATGCAGAAAATGCAAAGCACCGGAAAGGATCTGGCAACAAGCTGAAGCCACACTGCAACTGCAAGGCACTATAATATATTTTCAAAAAAATCGAATACAAACTTGCATATAGAATCACCAAAGTGTAACAACTTCACTTAGAGAGTCAAGTTGATGCTGGCTATTCTATCAAGCACTTTATTTGCATGCATGACTCATTTAAGCCTCAAAGCCACCCAGGTAGGTAGGCACTATGATTATCTCTATTTTGTAAGTGAGGAAACTGAGGCCCCACGAGTTAAGTAACTTGCCTAAGGTATGCAGCATGCACAAGGCAGAGCTGAGACTCAATCCAGCCTGGCTCTGCAATGGATGGATGCTATTGCACACCCAACCAACCATTCATTCAGAAAGAAGAGAATGCTTTTGCATAGGAGAACGAAAACCACATTTATTCCACAAATACCTACCCAACACTTAGAATACTGTACCAGGTGTCAAAAGGGAGGCTAATGGTGAGCATGGAAAAATAGGGACAATTTGGTTACTGCTTCAATGAGTTTGAAATTATTTAGAGAAGCTATGATGCACGCACAAATAATTACAATAAAAATTAAGTGAAAACTCCCACGACAGGATTATAAAGTGGCACGGATGGGAGGGCTTGTGAAAATGACTCTGGCTGGGGTAACCTGGAAGTGCTGCCTGGTGGAGGCGTCATTTAAGCTAGGAGGAGGCTAGAGGAGGTCTTGCCTGTTTAATGCCAGTGAGTACACCCAGGTGGCCAATGCCCTGGGAGTCCCCATCTTGGTTCTGATCCAGGTCCCACCTCCCTGGTGGGAACATTATTCTTGGGGAGCCTCTCGTCTGGCCGTGAGGAGCACAGGCAGAGGGGAAAGAGGGAAAGAGGTGTCCAGCGACTAGAAGTTCGGGGAGAGGAGCAGGACATCAGAGCAAGGTGGAGGGGTGCGGGACTGGCCAGAGCGGGAGCTCCAGTCCTACTTCCAACAGGACTGGCTCCGAGCAAGTGCCCTGATTTGGGGCCTCAGTTTCTCTCCTCCACAAGGAGGGAGATGAAGGAAGTGCCTGAATGTTCCAGCTGGGCGGAACCTTGGAGAGCTCCCAGTTTATCCCGTCATGTTATAGATGAGGGAACAAGGGCCGGGGAAGCTGCGTTCATGAAAGCCCTTAGACTTGAATCCAAATGTGTGGGATGAAAACTCCGGCTCCCAGGTCTCAATGCGGCCCCTTTTCTGACTCCTCAAGGGGTGCGTGGACCTCGCCAGAAGTCCAGGTGGCTCCGGGCTTCTGTGGGAGCAGGGGAGACAGAGGGCTGCCAAACATGCTCGGCCACGGACCCGGAGAGGCGCAGCCCTCCCAGCGCATCCTCCGCGCAGAGCCCCCTTGCCCTGCTCAGGACGTTCCCAGCAAACCATGACAGTTTCTCTGCAGCCACGGCTTTCCCTGACAAGACGTACATCTGGTTGTGACTCACACGGCTGGATTTCCGCCCAGAGCCGTCCATCTTGAGTGGGGAGCACATTCCCTCCAACTGACAACCTGCCCACCCCACCGTGACAATGGCGGCGGCTGCTGCCCTTGTCAGCCAACGCTGAGCTCACACAAATGGCTCCTTGGGCCTCCTCGCCTGGCCTTCCCCCTCAGAACCAGCTCTGGCCTGGGTGGTCTTTGTGGGGCCCTCAGATACTAGGCCCCTCAACCAAATTCCCTCTCCCCACACACCCTCCTCCACCCTGTCCTGCCCGACCACTCCAGCCCTCACTGAGCCACTCTCCTCTGAAATCCCACTCTGATTACGGTTTGCATCCCAGTTTAGCTGGGTGCTAAACCCTGCAGGGCTGGACAGCAGCCCTGTCTCCCGTCCAAGGGTGGTAGACTCAGAGGATGGGGCCACGTGCAATAACACCCACAACAATCACAACAAATACCAATACACGCACATCAAGGGCGCCCACCTCTGGGCCTTTGCACTTGCTGTCTCTCCTCCGTGCAATACTCTGGCCTGAGTCTTTGTATAGCTGTCAACTCCTCGTCAAAGTCATCTCCCCGGTGAGGCCTTTCCTGACCTCTCCACCCAACTTCCTTCCCCGCCACTCTCTATTTTACCACCTGTTTTATTTTCCTACACCACAGATCCCATTCTCAAATTACTGACTTGTCATCTGCTCATATAATTGTTCCTTTATTATCCATCTCCCCCAGTAAGCAGGAGAGCCAAGGGTTCAGCTGTGTTTCGTTCACCACTGGCTCCCAGCACCCGGCAGGGGGCTCAGCACAGAGCGAAATCAGGTGTGTTGCTAGACATTGTGGATGTGCATTAACCTTACTGAATCCTCACACAAACCTCGTGTGGTTGGAATCATTGCCCCCATTTTGCAGGTGAGAAATCTGAGGCCCAGAGTACTTAAATAGGTTGTCTAAGGTCACTTGGCAAGGAGGTGTCCGAGTTAGACATCAAACTTGAATTTGGTATGGAAAACCCATGCTTTTAATCACTGGGCTCTACTGCTTCCCTTCAGTGTTTTCAGAGCCCCCATACTAAGGACACAGGAAAAACCTGTGGATCAAATGATCAGGACTGCCATGTTTTACAGAAGCCAAAGTGCCAGGTCTGAGCAAAGTCCTCCCTTCCTCCCTCCCTCTCTCGTCTAAGCTCTGACAATGTACAGAATTACACGACTCACTGAGGGGCTCCCAGGAGCTTCAAAATGGTAGCCCATGGTCCAAATACCAGCCATAAAGTTGTTTTATTGGGCTGGCACGATATGTTAAAAATGAGGAACCGGAATGCCCTTGGTGGGGCAGATGTTCTCTGCTCCTTCCACACATGGCACCACTCCCCGCTTGTCCTACATCCCATGATCCTCGGGCTGTGTTAAGTGCCTGTGACACTGCGAGAGCAGTACAGGGTGTCCTGGACAGAGTGACAGCAGGGCGGGGAGAAGGGAATGGGGAGATGGTGGGTGAGAGGAGGCCGCATGGAGAAGGTGGCGCTTGGTCTGCTCCATGAAGGATGGGTGACAGTCACAGCTGGAGAGGGGTGGGGGAGGGTGCGTGCCAGTGAGGGCAGTGGAGGGACGAGGTCCAGAGGAAGGGTGTGCGATGGTTGAGTGTGGCTGAGATGAGGGCAGGGGGAGCTAGTGTGTGGGCAGGAGGGCAGGTGCAGTAAGTGCAGGGGTGCACATACCACCCTGAGGAATTTGGACACTGTCCTTCATGACCCAGAAGTGCCAGACGGCTTTAACCAGGGAGGGAACATGAGACCATCTGTGTTAACACATTTGGATGCTGATTTCCCACTTCCTAGCTGTGTGACTGTCTGCAACTGTTGCTTTGGGAGTCTGTGGGCTCAAGCACCCAATCTGTAAAATGGGCATCAAAAGCCTATGTGTCTCAAAGGAGTATTGTGGGGATTAGAAGGAACCAAAACATGAGAAGCCCCCAGCACAATTCCTGGCTCAAAGAAGGCCCTCAACCAAGGACAGCTATCATGATGATGAGTGTTTACTACTAATCTAGTGGTGGCACACCTGCGAGGTGGCTGAGAGGAAGTACTTGTGGGAGGCAGGAAGAGGTAAATGTGATCTTAAGATCAGTTTTCTCAACGTGTGCCTCAGTTTCCTCATCTGTAAAATGGGAATATCCCAGCTGCTTTGAAGTTAGGAAACACCAAGCAACCATGAGGGTTTCCTTTTCCTTTTCCCATGCAGAGTGATGATCGGAGGGGAGCTAGGCAGGCACCTGCGGCTCTTATTTCTACAAACCTCTGAGGCAAGAAAAGCAGCAAAGGACAGCACAGCAGGACGCAGGCAAGAACTTGATAACAAGGAAGCCCGCAGCTTGGACCAGCCCTTGGAATATTCTTGGCTTGGCTGTGTTGCATCCCATTCGCCTGCTCTCCTTTTGCATTCACATCCATGGCTCAAAACTCCTACCAGATTCTCAGTCTCAAAAGCATAGATTTTTTTCAGCTGGAAAATATGATCTAGTGCATTTCCCACGATTTACAGATAAGGAAGCTGACAGTCACAATAGAGAACCGGTTACAAACTCTCCTCAAGCGACAGGACTGCCTGAGTTCACCTTGGGGCTCTGCCAATTATTAGCTGTGTGACTTTGGCTATGTTATTTAATGTCTCTGTGCCTATGTGGCTAGTATCAAGTGGGGTTAACGAGTGCTTACTCCCAAGAGTGGTTTGGGGAATTAACTGAGTTGGTGAGT
Organism: Varecia variegata; assembly: GCA_028533085.1. Taxonomy (NCBI): domain Eukaryota; kingdom Metazoa; phylum Chordata; class Mammalia; order Primates; family Lemuridae; genus Varecia; species Varecia variegata. Next base: position 35,499,800 of record CM052438.1, read on the forward strand.
TTAAAGCAGGAGGAACGTGCCTAGCAGTTGGTAGGATTCGGGAACTGAGAGTTACTACTATTATTTAAAGCCACAAGGTATGTTAGTGATAGAGCTGGGAACGAATCTTGGCGCAGACTAGTGCCCTCTGCATCACTCCACACTGAAATATTTAATTCTAATCAATATGCCGTGTTTACTAAAAGGCAGAAAAATAAACTGACCTGTTTTTGGAATAAAAGACTCATTCATGCAGCCCGTGTGCCCCATTTCTGGAGCATTCTGGGCCACCAAAGTCTGGCAGTAACTGAACAGTGCAACAACGCTTCATAGATACCTTTCTTGCCACCTCCAGTTGTAGCACCCAGGGAGGCAGAAAAAATAGTTCCCAGAATTTTAAAAATTAAACAGGAAGAAGACCCAAATCAACTTGGAGCGAGCTGCTCAGATGTCGCAGGCACGGCCACTGTGTTTCTGGAACTTTCATGCGGCGCGTTTCCATTTCCAAATCTCTTTTATTTACAGTCTTCCGTTTCTGCCTTATGCCAGATGGCGATTGAGAAAGTGGGTTCTGGAGTAAGACTCTGCTGCTGACACTGACTCAGTTGGGTGGCCAAGGGACATTTATTCACTCTCTCTGAGCCCCCAGGACCTTGGCAAACCAGGATATTACAGTACTGACCGTACGGTTGCTGGAGATGTGAGGTCATACCTACGGAGCCAGAGCCTGGCCCACAATAACTCCCTCATCCAGGAAATGTTTACGATGTGGCTAACGTGTGCCAGGTGCTGAGGATTCGGGAGCAATCTCAAAACAGAGTCCTTCCCCCTGTGGAGGCTGAGTGGAATGGGGAAAGCAGACGATTCGACAAGCAAATAAACAACATGTCAGGTGGCGCTGAGTGCTCAGAAGAAAAACCAGAATGAAGGAATGGAGACTGGTAGGTTGCTATTTAGCTGTGACCTTCTGGTGGTCAGGGAAGGGCCTCCCTGAGGGGGTGTCTTTTAAGCAGAACTCGAATGCAGTGAGGGAGAAAACCACAAAGAGAGCTTGGAAAGGAGCGTTCTAGGCTGAGAAAACACCCGCCGCATATGCGAGGGCACATGAGGTGTGTCCCAGGATGCGCCCCCAGGTCAGGTGGCTGCAGCAGAGTGGCAGGTGACGGAGGGGCAGGAATGATGTGGGGAGTGACAAAATCTGACCTATGTTTTTAAAAAGTAGCTCTGAGTAGACAGTCATGGGCATGTGCAGGACATGGGGGTGGCGGTGGGCAAGAGATGAAGCCCAGAGGACAGCCGACAGCTAGTGCAGTGATCCACGTGGGAGGTGGTGGTGGCCTGAACTGGGCATAGTGGTAGAGGCAGCATCACTGAAGGGGAAGTGGCTGCTCACACATGTCCTGTGTAACTGCGGGGGTGCGAGTCACACCTACCAAAACGTGAAGGGTGCCCCTGGGGTGGGTGCAACAGGGGGACCCCCGGGAGGCTGGGGTCAGGTTGGGGATATAGTCTGAAGACAGAACAGCCAAGATTAATAGATGGCATGAAGTGTGAAAGAAAAAGAAGAAACACAGGTTACTTGTGGGAGGTTGGCCTGTGCACTGAGGTTAACAGAGGTCCTATTTACTGAGATGTTGGAGACCGGGAAAGAGTCAAGAGTTAATTTTAGACGTGTTGAGTTTGGGAAGTCTCTTAATGAAGGTTGGCTTTGATGATGATGGTCATGGTAATTATGGAAGAGTGCCTCAGTGAGGATTATGGAAAGAGCAAACATTGAGTGTTTGCTGTGTGCTGGGCACCAAACTCATTAATTCAGTTAATCTCCATAACATGGCAGGCACCACTGTCACCCCCATTTGACAGATGAGAGTAGTAGGTTGAGTGTGCCCCCAGTGACATGCCCCAGTCCTAGTCCTCAGAACCTGTGAATGTGAACTTATTTGGAAAGAGCCTTTGCAGATAGAATTAAGTTAAGGATCTCAAGACAAGATCATCTTGGATTATTCAGATGGGCCCTGAATCCACTGGCAAGAGTCCAGCTGAGAAACCCAGAGGAGAAATTCACAGAGGAAGAGAAGGTGAGGTGAAGACAGAGGCAGAGACTGGACCCGTGCAGTTACAAGGAATGCCAGCAGCCACCAGAAGCTGGAAGAGGCCAAGAAGGATTTTCCCTAGAGCCTCAGAGGGAACACGGCCCTGCTGACACTTGATTGCAGACTTTCGGCCTCCAGAACTAACAGGGAATAAGTTTCCATTGTTTTAAGCCATCTAGTTTGTGGTAATTTGTTCCAGCAACCCCAGGAAAATAATACAAGGAGGAAAAACCAGGCACAGAGAAGTGAAGACACTTGACCAAAGTCACACAGCAAGTGAGCAGCAGAGCTGGGGAACGGCAGCACCAAGCTCCCTCAGGCCTCCAGCAGGGAGGCTGGTTGCCTCTGTACTCTCTGTCCCCACTTTTCCACCTCGAAAAACCCAGGAAGGGCTTTGCCAAGCCATGCCAACATGTCTTGGCAGCCACCTCACACATCCAGGGCCTTGCCGGGAATGCTGTCCACTCTGGCGGTTTTAGTTTGCAGCTGCTGGGTCCACAGGCAAGTGGCCAAGAAGAGACCCTGGTGGGGGGGCCGCCTCGGTAAATAGATTTCAGTGGCACCTCAGGACTCATAACAGTCACTCAGGAAACGAGGGCGGTCTGGATTTCAAAGCTGCCTCCTCTTGCCATGAGAGCCCCGCCGGAATCTCTGGGCTCTGCGCGCTCTGGCCGCGAGGACTGGGGACAGGAGCTCCAGGGCAGGGCTGCAGGCGGCCCCTGAACCGCGGCCAGCGGGCCAGAAATGGGTCTCTGAAGAAACAGCGATTGTCCATTTCCTCTCCCTCTGATGCCCAGGAAAATATTTTACTGGACAAGAAGTAAATATTGGGAATTCAGGGAAAACATCCTTCCCGGTCCCCTGCCTTGTCACGTCGTCATTATTTTGACAGAGAGGGACAGTGGGACCCGCAAGCAAACCAGGCCTGTGAATGGGACCCGACCGTCGGAAACACGGTCGGGTTGAGTGTTGGACGTGTTGAGTTTAGACGTGTTTTCAGAACACTTAATGAGGAGAGGGCAGTTAATTTGGGGGGCCGGGGAGGGGAGAGCAGGAGATGGGAGAAGTGTTCTATTTATGAAGAATAAAATAATTAAATTCAGGTCAGTGGAGGGAGCCACTGGGCTGAAACAAATGTGGAGGCCGTGGGGGAAGACGAGATGCAAAGGAGCAGGCGTCACGGCGGGCTCACGGCCGCCAGCATCTCCAGGGACAGCCGCTCGCTGTCCAGTGGCTGTGTCAGAAACAGGGACTGTCTCTAGAGGGCGGGAGCTGGTCCTGCAGGCCTTCTCCCCCACGGGCACACACACACACACACACACGCACACACAGATGCACACAACACACACAACACACACAACACGCACTGCTCTCTCCGATCCACGTGCTGGCTACGAGGTAACGGGGTTTCACTGCTGCACTCACTCACTCACTCATGCCTCAAAATATGTTTTGAAGGTAGATTTAAGACGTGCTCACAGAACTGACCCAGCCAAAGGAGAACCGTTGTTTCAAGAGCTCCCTGTGTGGACCTTTTACATTTACCTAGTGATGTGGCCTTTGCCCAAGACGTGTTTGGAAGCCCTCGCTTGGAGGTGTCTTCAGAGTCAAATTAGGAGACAAAGAGTAACGCTGGGCACATTACTGTATAACTGCCCCATAGTCTGACCACCCCCCCTCCACAACTGTATTTCTTAAGGGAAGTCACACTCCTGGTTCCTCAGATGTGACTGGTGCAGCCACCTCTAAAGGGCAGAGATCTGCCAACACCAAGGATAGGAACGTGGTGCTGGGTGGTAGTGGTGGCGGTGGGGCATGCCCAGATGTTCTTGTACCTGGGGTGTTCTGTGCCACGCACCCCCTTTGGAATAAAGGGTGAGCTCCCCAAGGGGCAGCAACGGTGAGCCCACCGCCCATTTGCTAATGCAGGTTCTAGGGATTATCACTTTTATTATTTTTTAGAAGCCAGTTGTTTAATGTGTCATGGCACCTGCTCTGGGCTTGGCCCTGGGCCGGCACAGGGGGATAGAGAGTGACAAGGCATAAGTCCAAGACCCACACTCGAGGAGGAGCCTGGGTTTGATGACACCAGGTGCTTGTCCATGGAGCGGGGGGGGGGGGGGG
>CM052438.1:35504095-35515966 GCA_028533085.1 Varecia variegata
CCAGCTTGATTCCACTACAGAGAATGTACATCACGGTCTCACTGTGCCTCGGTTTCTCTATCTGGAAGCTAATCCTAATGTTAGCAACAGCTAACAATCATGTGCCAAGCCCTGTTCTGAGTACCTTACCTGGCTCAACTCTTAATTTAATAATGCTATTATTATCCTAATTTTACATGCTTTTGGCTACTATAGTCCTTGGCCTCTCAAATAGGGCTCCACATGCCATTTACCTTACCTCAGGGATTTCCACGAGGCCAAAATCAAGCAATGTATATAGAAGACCTCTTTTAATAGAATGGCACTCTATAAATGCTTATTATTGTTGTTGATGTTATATAATTTTATTAAGCTTAATCTATTCAAAAGTCACCATTAGAGTAAAGGTTACTTAAGGCCTGAGTACAACAGTTAAAAAAAAAAAAAAATCATTTTCAAACATTAGCAGAGGAAAGATCCCGTGGAGACTGGCAAAAGAAAAAGTTACCCAAAGTCTGAAACATTAGAAGGTAGGACATCGGGGGTTTTTGTTTGTTTCTTGTACCAGGCCCAACATTCTGAGAAGGGTCATTAATCGCTCCCTGGTTCCCTGGCGGCAGAAGGAATAAAACACAGGGCTTCTCAGAGCGGGAGGCAGCATTCTTTGCAGACAGGCTGAGCAGGGACGGCCTGAGCTCACCCAGCTCACGGAAAGCATTTATTCAATGCCCAGGAGCAAGTGAATAAGACCTGCTCTCTGCCAGAGAAGGCCGAGGGTTTGGGGAACTCTCTCCTCTTTGCAAAAACAGTCAGGGCCTAGATGGCTGGAACCTGACAGGCTCACAGGGATGGCCTGAATCCCCTCCCCCCACCTCCGGAACCTGTTCCTCCTGCAGACTTCCCACCACCAGCCACCTGCCAACCCACTAGGAAACTGGGAGCCAGCCTCGGTTCTCCCGTCTCTGCCAACATCTACATCCAATCCACAGTAAGGCTATCTTTTGACCTTCTGCACAGCTCTGAATCCATCCACTTCTCTTTACCTCTGTTGGCACTACTGTCATCTCCTGCCTGAACTTCCACAGCAGCCTCCTGAGTGGCCTCCCTGGTTCCACTTTTGCTTTTGCCACCCCAGTCAATGATTGTCTAGAAATATAGATCAGATCATAACACTCTCCTGCTTAAAACTTTCAAGCCTTCTCTTTTTCTTTTCTTTCTTTCCTTTTTTTTTTTTTTTTTTTAAGAGACAGGGTCTTGCTCTGTTATCCAGGCTGGAGTGCAGCAGCACGATCATAGCTCACTGCAGCCTCGAACTCCTGGGCTCAAGTGATCCTCCTGCCTCAGCCTCCCAAAGTGCTGGGATTACAGGTGTGAGCCACCGAGTCTGGCCCTTTCAAGGCTTTTCCCTGAATGCAGAACATAATCCAAAGTCCTTTTCCTCCCTGCCCTCTATGTTTTGGCTTCTTCCTGTCTCTTCAACTCTGTGCCTACCACTCCTTTCCTGGGTGCTGGCTGCACTACTGGCTGAGATTATTTCCTAACCTGCGGAAGGGGTAGAATAATATCAACCTTCCAGGCTGGTTGTGAAGCCACCAGGAGTGGGGAAATATGAAAGTAAACTACAAACTGCTATACACTGTAACCTCTACCACACTTAAAATTGGGCTTTTGTGTTCATACTTGTTTTAATGGTTTCCAGTTCTATTTTATGTGTACCTTTTACTGTTTTTAATTTTGTATGCTTTTCAGATAGAAGGATATTTATACACACAAGATGTTATTGTAGACCACCCTGACAACATCTCAGTATTCCAAAGTTAACAGCCCAGCTAGGGTGTGCTTAAAACTTGGATAATATTTGTTCTTCCCTGGGTAGAAAATCAGAGTTTTAACTGTGCAGTCAGATGGCCAGAGGCCTAATGAGATCTCCTTTAAATTATAAACCAGTTAATTCCCTTATGAAAATGACAACAATAACATGACCTTCAATATCATCTCCAACATTTTCAATAGCAGTGGATAACATTTATCAGACTTACTTTGTGCCAGTCCCTGTATTAAACACTATTCATGCTTTACCTTTGTTAATCCTCACAATATTAAGAGGTATTATTGTCCAGATGAGGAAGCTGAAGCTCAGAGAGGTTAAGTAACTTGCCCAAGGTCACAGTGCTACTGAGAAACAGAGTTCCGATCCTCTTCTGTTTTTATAGCCCATGTTCTTTTGTTCTATCCTATGTGTGCTTGGGGGCAGGGGGACCAGGAATGTGCATATTGGGGGACAGGAACAGGGATAATAACGTGGGGTGGGGGGCTGTTTGGCCAGTGCAAGGCCGCCAAGCCCCACAAGTGCAAGATGGTTTGGGCAGTAGATTCTCCTTAACCTTATGCTTTACTCCTTCCTGTCTTATGTTCTAACTTGCAAGGTTGAATTATGCCCTATGGGTTTCTCCATTATCAGTGCAAAAGAATGTGATTCTCTCCTGTAAAGAGCACTTATTGCTTTTCACCTTTGTCCACCTCCCTAGTCCCTTCACTCACCATTTGCGAAAGAATCACATGGGAAAATAGGGCAACAATGACACAATGATCATATCCTAGTTCTACTTCCAGTTCTGCTCTTCTGCCCCGAACTGGCTGTGCAACTTCATGCAAGTTACCTCCTCTCTCTGGACCTGTTTTCTCATTAGTAAAACAAAATATCTAGATTCCTAGAGTCTCTTCCAGATCTCAGACTGGAGGGATGCTTTCATATCCGTGGTCTCTTCTGCCTTCACACCCTCCCTTAGGAGATGGGCAAGTCAGATTGGCCCCTAAAGCTCAGAGAAGGTGGCATGTTCACAAGCAAACCCTGGACAAGCATCGTCAACTTTCAACACCAATTCCAATGTCAGCTGATTCCAACAAGCTGCCTTCAAGGGTGTGGACAGAGCCTGTATAGGACCTATGCACGTCTACCCTTTGAAAACAGAAAATAACGGACATTCTGAAGCTATTGCATGGAGGCCTCTGGCCACCCCAAGAGATCAATGCCTGAAGGCCAGTTCTCTCTTTCCTCCCCTTCTCCCTATCTTCCTGCCTTCCCTTCTTTGCAGAGGGAAGAATCCAAGCAGAGGTATTAGGAGATGCCTCAGGAAAGGCGTAGATGGCTTGCCTCTCTTCTGAGGTTCCTGCCAGATGTAAAATTAACGGAAGAAAAACATAAGCATGGGGTGTGTGAGTGGCGTGTGTGTGTGTGTGTGTGTGTGTGTGTGTGTGTACGTGTGTGCATGCGCGCGCTGGTGAATGGTAAAAACAAAAAGCTAAGTGTAGAAAAAGCCCTCACAGCCACCTGTATTTCCTCTCTAATTACTCTGTGTTTTATACTTCTTTACAAATCAATGGGCTTCCTATTAAACAACAGATGAATCTTCATAAGTCGGGGGAAAGAAGCTCCCCATTCGGATGCACCAGCTGGAAGGGTTTCGGTCATGGCACGAGCTCCTCAACGTCTATCTGGTGAATGTTCCCTGGGATCTGGTGTCAACAATTCTTTTCCAAGAGCCTTACAGGCAAACAGGACTTCAGCCAGGCCAGAACCCAGGCAGAACCTCACCAAGGTGGGGTCTTCCCAGATCCGAGAGGAGTTCACCACTTCCACCCAGTGCTGTAGTGCAACAATCCCTGTGCACATGAGGGAGGGGTCTCCCTTAAAAGTCAGCATTGAGCAGTACCGTCCCACGGTGTGGGCCAAAGGCCACTACCAGTAGGGTGCAATTTGTGGGGAACTAATGAAAGCCTCCTCCAACCAAAAATACCACCCCTGAACCTGTGTGGTGACCCACTCTCTGAACCCAGTTTGAAATTCCCATAATAGAGTCACTCGTGGCTGAGACAGGAAAGAGAGGCCTGGTGAGGTAAAGAAAATAGCCCAAACTTTGCTCCGGAAAGTTCTGATTGCACTTGTAATGAGTGTAATCTTAGATGATTGCTTTATCTCGTTGATCCTTGATTTTTCAATCTCCAAGCCCTGTGAAATAATGAGAACTACTGATGGTAGGACATCTAGCCCAGGGCCTGGCATATAGCACCTGCCAGAGTAAACAGCAGTTGTTGTTCTAACTGGCTCAGTAACTTCGCAGGACCCTGTTAAAACGCCCCTGTGCTGGTGGGCTTCCTCCACCCAACCACTGCCTGTGAGTGAACATCGCCTGGTGTTTGCTAGCTGGGCTCTCAGGGAAGGAGCTAGGGCAACAGTTCTCAAAGTGTGGTCCCTGCATCACCTGGGAACTTCTTAGAAATGCAAATTTGGGGGCCACACCCCCAATCAGAAATTCTGGGGGCGGGGCCCAGCCATTTCTTAGGCTGCCAAGTGATTCAGATGCCCACCAAAGTTCGAGAACCACTGAGCTTAGGCAATGACTGCCCACCGTCAGAATTTCCTGGAGTGTTCAGGGGAGAAAGGCAAAGTCCTGGGCCTTGGTTCCCAGGGATTCAAAGCCATCCGGTTCTGGGGTGGAGCCTGGGATTCAGCTTTTTCACAAGCTCTCAGGATGACTCCACTGAACCAGAGGTTGACTTTGTTGGGAAAGGAACATACAGTCACTGGAAGAGACCCAGGGATAGAGGTGGTGGGATGGCGGCTGGAGGTGGTGGGATGGCAGCTGGAGGAGGCAGGCCTGGTGGGCCTGTGGCCCCAAGAAAGAACATGCTGATGACCAATGTTCTCAATGTCAGGTCTACGGATTAATGAGGTGAAATCCCCTATGACCTTCTCATTTGCCAACTAGGAAACTGAGTCCCAAAGAGAGTGACTGTCCCAAGCCCATGCAACTCATGCCTGGTGGAACTAGAACTCGAGACAGGGTTCTCACTTCCAATGCCAGTGCCCTTCCCACTGTACCTGTGAGCTCATGCTCACGTGTTTGTTGCCTCTCGGTGTCTCTAAGAACAGACTCTGCAGTCCAGCCCTGAATCCACACACATCTCCCCGGAGTTGACCATACAGGTGAGAGCTTGGGTGGACTTGGAGTTACACCTCACCACTGAGTGCAAGTTTAGGCTCAGTCAGTAGGTAGCTGAGCCACCAAGTTACCCTCTACAGGCCTCAGTTTTCTCATCTGCAAATGGGGATAGCCTCTGACCTCACAAAGGTGCTGAGCAGGTCCAATACCATCATATATGTGAAAGTGCTTTTCAAGCTGTCAATCAGCCCCACAAAAGCAGGGACTAAGGAACAAAGAGGAGGCCTCTTTATGATGTTGTGCCAGAACCACTAACAGTCTAGCTGGAGGGATGAAACACACTCCAAGCAATTGGAGAACAATGAAGTGCTCAGTTACACACTAAGTGTGAGCTCACTCTGTGCAGAGGTCCCTCTGCCTAGAATGCCCCCCCAACACCCTATATGTGCAAGAACTCCATGTTTCAGTTCACCATCTGTGCCTGACTCTCCCTGCTGGGACCCCCTTGCAGATAGGAAGTGGGTTTCATAGCCTTGGAATGTCTGGCACCTCCAAGGTGTGCTCAGGAGGTGGTCAATGTCAGGTACGGAGGCTTCCAGGCTGAGGGGCCTCAGAGACCTGGAAGGGGCCAAATGCTTCAGGGAATTCCCTCCATGTGCCACTGGATTGAGCACAGGGAGGACAAGGTTCTTCAAACCAGGCAGAAGCCACCAGCTGACTCCCTGCTATTCTCCAGGCTCCTAGAGCCTTTGTCATTCACTCCACCACTGGAGAGTTCTCAGGTGGGGCTGGCTGGTCCCTGAGGGGAGCTGTCAGGGGAAGGCAGAAAGGGAGAAAGGGGAAGCAGTACCTAATGCTGCTGCTAAAAAAAGAGAGAAACTAACCAAGTGCCAGGGACACAGTGAACGCTCAGTGGTCAGAACAAGGGTTTCCACGTATCTGGTTGTTTCTCCCTGTTTGCCTGGTGTGGAGGATCAAAGGAGGCATCCGGAGGGAACAGGGCACCATGGAGCAAAGAGCTGTAGGCAGGTGAACAGCAGATTCAGGCTCTTCTCCCACTCTGTCCCGACAAGCTGAGTGACCTTGACTGAGTCACATGGGTCCTCTGGGGCTTGCTTTTCTCCCTAAAATGGGTGCTGACTGAACGGGGAGCTACTTGATTGTTCTCCCCTAAAGGACAAAGCAAACGACACAGACAAGATGTCACTGCCACTTGTTCAGCAAAGCAAAGTGGGTTCAAAGCTGCCACTATGTCCTGGCTACGGTCCTTCCGTGAAACCCCAACAGTAACCACAACAACAGTGACGAGGGGGAGTACTCAAACCATGGGGCCAGGCGCTGCACAAGCCCTTCTCATTCATTACGTTGGTTAATCCTCACAATGGTTCTGTGAGGCAGATTCTACCATTATCCTCGTTTTGCTGTTGGGAAAACTGGTGCGCAGAGAAGTGCGACCCGGGATCCCGGATGGCTAAGTGGGAGGGCCAGGTGTGAACCCAGGCTGTCAGATCCCAGAGCCCGCTTTCCTTCCCAGCTGCACTCTACCGAACCTGGAAATCTGTGTTTCCACGGTTGGAAAAGATTGAAGGATTCAGAAAGGCAATTAAAATAATCAATCATTTTCTAAACAGCAGACTCAGTCTGGAAAGAAACGCCACAGATGGAGCATGTACAAATTCAAAGTTACTCCCAGTCCACTCTGGAGTCCATTTTCTCATCGTCAGGCAGTGCCAAAATATTTCTGTCCTCTCCCTCACAGATCCGGCCCCGATTAGCAGAGTCCTATCGATGTCCACCTTCCCCACCATCCATATTTTAACAGATTCTGTCTCTCATGTATTAATTAACTTTTCCATCAACAAGATAACCAAGTATGTGAATAACTGCTGGAGTTTCTGAACAAAACAAGGTAATCATTGTTATCCAGCCCAGAGTGAAAACAAAACAAATACCCCATGACCCCGTGATATTTCAGGCATCCAGGGCTGACATATCCTAGGTCCTGTACAATTTCCACTGGTTTCTGGAAATATTGATTCCCATTTTGTGGACTATTAGGAAAACACTGGCCTGAACAGTGTTCAGGGTCTCTTCTAACACCAAGTTCTACAATTCCGCAAAACGGATCGTGGGTGCAAGTGTGCTTTGCTAATTGCAATTGTGTAATCGCTATTTTTAGTTTGCTCCCTTAATGCTAGAAATGTGAAAAACAAGGAGGACCCCTTGGAATCCAGAAGAGGTCATCTGAGGATACGGGCTGGGCAGGTCTCTGCCACTTCACACCGAGGGTGGAAAACACATGGAACTCGTTGGGCCCGAGAGGCTGTACCAGCTAAAAATACAAACAAGTTGAGGAAGAGTTTAGATGAACTCATGGGTGAGTGAACGATGGGTAAGGGGAGATGGAAATGTTCAAGTTTTGTCCTGTGCTTCTGCCGGTGTGTTCTGTTCCCTGTTAGCAATAGAACGCTTGCTGAGCAGAGCACGGATGGGCCCACAGACAGCAATGCCATGTTCTCATGTGCGCATGAGATATAGAGGGAGGCAGGGAAAAAAAAAAAAAAAAAGAAAGAAATGAGGGCATAGGATGGTTCCCTGCTTCAACATATAACTGCTATAATCACACAAAAAATATATCCTTTGTAATAACCATAGAAATAAAAGAAGAAAGATAATCACTTCTGATTGGTGGCTAAGGATTTTAACTGTATTAACATTTTGCTGTATTTTCATGGTGTGTGTGTTTTGAAATATGAACTATATGTACACTGTATATCCCCCATTTTTTATTTAACATTTAACATTTTAAAAATCACATCACTAAATAGATTTACTGTATGACTTAAGGGTTTCTACCACTTATTTAACCATTAATTTATTTAATTGTTGAATTATTTTACCATTCACCTCTTGTTGAACATTGTTTTTCTTTCCCCAATTTCTTGCTGTAATAAATACTGCTGGGGTAGACCTCCTGGTTACTTCTTTTTGGAAAAATAACAATAAATCTCAAAATCTCAGAGTGGAACATTCAGTAAGTTTCTCTTTCACAGACAAAGGGCCTGCGAGGGATGGGCACATGAGGAATATTCGCCAGGGTGACCGGCGTGGCTTGCTGCAACACCATTTTAAAGGCTCTCTGCCACCCCACCACCTACCCTGTGCCTTCCCCTCTCTTCCCACAGCTACTTGTTTATGCTGAAGGCTCTTCCCTTGCTCCCTGCAAACTGAGCACTTGGAGAGCTACAGAGACGCACAGCCACTGGGTTGCAGCACACTCGGACATGGCCCTTATTAGAAATGCAAATCTCTGCTCTGCTGACAAATCCCAAACCCAAAGCTCATCAGTTCCTCCACCCTCCCCTCCCCCTAGGCGATGGCCACTGTCTTCCATTTCACCTGAATGAGCTGAAAAGGAGTTGGCTGGGCTGCAGGTCAGTAATCTGAGAAGGAAAGGGTCGGTCTGAAACGGAATTGTCTCCCCGGTGTTTCAATTTTACCCAATAAGAGGAAGTCAGTTCCTTTCTTCCCAGCCTTAACTCTACTAAAAGCCATTAAGCACCAACAAAGACAGGACACATTTATCTGCTGGCAAGTGTGAATGCTGCATTCTGTACCTCCAGCAGGGATGGAAATTGAGCTGTTTACTTGGTGGCCACCCCAAGGGACTGAAATGAAGCTCTAATGTGACAGCATTTCTGAAATGCACTTCTTAAATCCCAATTTCTCATCCTCTATCCCCCCCTAGGAATTTGCACAATTAATTTAGCTGAATTATACTCTGACTAGCTCTGACCAGCAAATGCAAGTGGAGTGACCAGTAGGAGACCACGCTAAACTGGGTCTTGTTTTGGAAAGGAGCGCAGGGGTCTGAAAGCTGTAGGGGTAGCAGCGGGACCAGCTTATGGAACAACTTTTCACACCCCAAATGACTTCCTGGATGGGGCTAAAGATCAGAGATGGGGGTCTGATACCAGTTGCTCAGATGGGTTTTCCTTTGATGTTCTGTCATACTGAAAACTTAACTTGCTCAGGTCCCTCGATGTGGCAGGTTCAGATTCTCGATGCCTAGTGACAAACGCACTTCATCAAACTACAGGGCTCCCTTTCACAGCCTGTCCAGGCCAGTTCTCACACCAGTCGAGGGCCATAGCTACTTCCAAATGCCACACCAAACTTACCCCATACATACGCAGAAATCCTGTCAAGATGAATTCTGTCTGGGGTCATTTATTTTGTATCCTTTTGGCACTCTGAAAATTCAGAGCACACAACTCTTGCAATTATTTGCTTTGCAACTGTTGACACACAGATTTGCTTGTATATTTGGTCTCCACCCTGTAAGTTCCTTAGCACTTGAAGGTGGAACCAGGTCTTTTATGTTTGGTCCCCAGCAGTGCTCAAATAGAGGCACTTTCTTCCCCAGTTCCTAGAATGAGGTGGGAGAATTTTCATATTGTTCTTATTCTCATTTTCTCTCTAATTTATATGGATGTACATATGTTCATGTCTTTGTAAAGGGAATATAAGAACACACAATAAAATCTGAAGAGTAAAGAAAAAAACCATCATCGTTCATCACCCAACTCTAATCCCAGTTATAAGTTCTTAAAACTCTTTAGTGAGAGTAAAAGGTAACAGGCCTTGTTTCAATGCAACTTTTTTATTGAGCAAATTACTTTGGATTTGCAGATTTGAAGTTGAAATGTATCCTAAGGTGCCCTTCATCATTTAGCACAGGTGTGATTAAGAGGACACACTTTGCCTGGGCAGATGAGTCCTGGCTTATCCACTTGCCAGCTGTGTGACTTTGGGCAGGTTACTTAACCTCTCTGACTTAGGAGATATCTGGATATTTTCAGAAAATGTTATTCTACGCTATATACACTTTATATATTCCTTGTTTTATGTGATGTCCCATGCAAGCACCTATCTTTATTATTACACAGCCCTCATAACCACCATTAAAATAGTTCTATAATATTCTATTCAATTGCTGGCTCAAAGTAAATGCTTTCTGACTTTTTGCTGAAACGCAGTGTTTTAATGACTGGTTAAAAAAAGATCAATGTCTTCCATTTGTAGTGGATAAAGGAATTATTATCTGCCATCTCCTGGGTTCTCCGGGTGAAATAAAATAAAAAACCAGCCCACGAGACCCTGGTGGGGCTCAAACCCATTGTACTTGTGTCTGTTTCCAGTGAGAACAACCTGGAATGAGCCTTCCAAGAGCCCCTGCACACACATGATCCATCAGTCCTAGGAAGCGTGGGGGAAACCTGAGAAGAAATGAACCACTCAGACCCTCAGAGCAGCTCCCTTCTCTTATCAACCCCACGTCCACCAGGGCTGCGCCCAGCACGTCCCCGACAGTCCATGGCCACATGGTGACTGCACAGAGCACGAGGGGCTCTCGGATGAAACAAGGTGTGTCATAGGGACAGCATCTCCTGCGCTTTGTTTAGCCACACAGACACGTCGGTGGGCTGCGGCTTTCCCTGTCTCCCTAGGTCTTGGTTTCTCTTCTTCTCTTATTTCACATAATGACCACGTAATGACCCTGGCTCAGCCGGCACGGGGATGCACTCCCCCTACAGTCTCTCCTGGGGGTGGGGGTGTCTGTCTGTCTGTCTGATCCTCCTCCTCCATATCTGTCTGTCTGTCTGTCTGTCTCTCTCTCTCACACACACACACACACACAAAATAGGCACTTTCTCTCTCCAGCTCCTGGAAAGACCAGAATTTTTGTTTGATTCCTCTCCCCAGCCCCAGGTCTTTGCTTCTGTCCACTCCACAGAGGTGCCTTTGTTCCACGCACGCTGCACCCGCCTCTGCTCTCTTGGCTGGAGCCGTCTCGGTGCCCTCGGCGCTCTCCTGTGTTCTGGCTCTTCCTCATCTTGTCTCTGTTCTTACTACTTTCCAGGGGGCCTCGGCCTTGCTATTGCCACTTCTTAATTATGTACTTATGGGTTCTCTCCTTTTTTTTTTTTTCTCTGAAGATTCTCATTCTGAAGTCAGACAGATCTACCTGGGTAACCTTGGGCCAGTTACTTAATTTCTTCAGCCTCAGTTTTCTCATCTATAAAATGGGGATATGAAGGTACTAAATTGCTTCACAGAGTTGTTGTGTGAATTAAGTGAGCTAGTATATGTCCTGCACTTGGGACAGTGCTTGAGACTGAGAAAGCACACAGATGTTAGCAATTATTACCATCACTGTTATCGTCATTAGTTATACTCATTAGTAACAAGCCTCTGTTATTTTAAAAAGCCTAAGGTTCTCCCACAGCTTGTCATTTTCTAAGTTCCTCCATCTCAGACTTCCTAAACCTTCCCCTTGGAAGCCTGTCGAAGCCCAGCCCCTTAACTCCTCGTTAATTTTTCTTTTCTATAGACTCGTATAGTAAACAAACCTATATTAAGAGTCAGGAGAATCTGAATTCTATTCTAATGAAAGAGTAAAAATGGCTTGTGACCCTAGACAAGTAATAGTCTTTCTGAGTTTTATCTCCTTTGCCCCAAAAATGAAGAGGTTGGACCTGAATCGCATTTTACCAAGAATGTTCTGGAAGCTTCTGCCTTTCCAAAAACATCTGCTCCCTGGTGCACAGCTCTCGGTCAGAGCAGCACTGTGCACTGTGAACAAGTGCACAACCTAGCACTGTTCCCAAGCTGCACCTCTGTCAGCTCCGTGTCAGGATTTGGATGGTGTCTACACTGCCTGGCGCCATGGCAGCCTGGAAGGGCTGACCCAGGCCCTTTCATAAAAAAGGGGTTTTGAATTGGTGTAAATCTCAGCTCTGTAAGGAAGGAAAATGAACTGCAAGCTCTGCTGAAAAACTAGGACAAGTTTCTCTTTAGCAAGTCTCCAGGTACTGTTCAGGCAATCACTGGGTATCATGAGCCTTAAAATATGCCCCCACCTGGTACAGTGTCTCCTGATTAAGCC
>CM052438.1:35516466-35533614 GCA_028533085.1 Varecia variegata
GAGAAGGTGGCTGTCTGCAAACCAAGAAGAGGGCCCTCGGCAGGAACTGAATCTGCCGGCACCTTGATCTTGGACTTGACCTAGCCTTCAGAACAGTGAGAAGTAAATGCTGTTTGATCACCCAGTCTATAGTATTTTGTTGTGGCAGCCTGAACTGAGACAAGAATGTTGATGAAAAAGGAGCTTAGAGGTCACGGACTCTGAGTACACAGGAGTTCGAATGAGATGTGACTTGCCCCA
Organism: Varecia variegata; assembly: GCA_028533085.1. Taxonomy (NCBI): domain Eukaryota; kingdom Metazoa; phylum Chordata; class Mammalia; order Primates; family Lemuridae; genus Varecia; species Varecia variegata. The sequence continues at coordinate 35,516,707 of CM052438.1, forward strand.
GGTCTGATCCAGAGTATTAAACCACGTCCTACAGGTTTTTCCTTCAGCCTTTATTCCAAGCAGGGCCTCTCGAAAGGGCCTGAGGATGGCGGGTGTGAACAGGAGAGCTTCCTAGACCAGGCCTCTCAGTCATGAAAAGGCATAAACTGAAACTTTTGACACAGCCCGTTTAAGACACAACTGTATGTGGCAGTCTGAATGTGGGACCATACCACCTATAGGATATCCTAAATAATATATCTGCAATATAAATTTTGTGATAAGCTAGCTCACAACACCGTTCTATATTGCATAGTATTTTGGATGTCAAAACAACTAGCTTGTTGATTTAAATATTTTACAGATCCACAATTGTAATCCAGTTTTAATATATTTCATACTTTCATATGCCATGAGACTAAAAATATGGACGTGACCCAGGGTCTCTCCTGACCTCCAAGAGGCCTGATCCCAAGGCAGAGCCCTAACACCAGGACATGGAGGGACGCCCTGTGAAGGGGTAGGGGGTGGTAAAACGAAGAAGGACATGATGGACATTGGAGACTCGGAAGGGGGAGGACAGTGAGGGATGAAAAATTACCTGTTGGATACAATGTACACGATTTGGGTGACAGACACACTAAAACCCAGACTTCACCACTATACAATTCATCCATGTAACAAAAAAACCACTTGTATTGGAAAAAAAATGGATAAAGAGCATGGCTCAGCCAAGGCAGCCGGTGTGACCGGTGTGCTTACTAAGTGCCAGGAGTGTGCTGTGGCTGGGCACCAAGATGACCAAGCCCTGGCCATGAGGAAGTCGTGGCCTTGCCAGGCAGCAGACAAAAGCACTGGGCGTCACAGGGCAGAATGTGCATTTGCCTGAGGCTATACTAAGAGGCAGACAGCCAGTGTGACCGGAGCTTTGGCAGGCAGAAGAGTACGCTCTGCTCCCCGAAGATGTCCACGTCCTAATCCCCAGAACCTGTGTGTTCCCTTACATGGCAGAAGGGACTTTGCAGATGCCATTAAGCTAAGGATCTTGAGATGGGGAGATAATCCTGGCTTATCCAGGCAGGCTTAATGTGATCACAAAGGTCTTTATAACGAAGGCGTGAGGCAGGACAGTCAGTGTGGCTGGCTGCTGCTGACTTTGAAGATGAAAGAGGGCTGCAAGTCAAGGAACATGGGCAGCCTCTAGAAGCCAGCAAGGCAAGAAAATGATTCTCCCCTAGAGCCCCCAGAAGGAACAGCCCTGCCGACACCCAGATTTCAGCTTAGTGAGATTTGTTTTGGACCTTTAAACTCCAGAACTGTCAAATAACAAATTTCTGTTGTTTTCCACCATCAAGTTTGTGGTCTTTTGTTACAGCCACCATAGAAACCAGTGCGGGAGGAGAATCAAACCAAGAGATGGGAAACCCAGGAAACCAGCCCTGAACTGGTACCAAGGACCCTCTCTGAGCCTCTGCTTCTTCCTCTGAGAAAACAAGAGCCCCGGGTTAGCTGGTGTCTAAGGTGCCTTCCAGTTCTGACGCTTGGCATTTTGATGGAAGAGAGGAGAGGCCACTGTACTACAATGGCTGGCACCTTGTTGCAAAGGTTGGCAGAGAACAGCATGTCCCAGAGTGTGTTCCGTGGAGTTTAAGTTCTAAGGGGTGTCCAAGAGGGTTGGTCGGCAAGGAGAGCTCCCCATACAGCAAAACACTGGTGGGCGCTTCCCAGGCACTATGTTCTAGGCACTGGGGCTCAGCAGGGAAAGGTACAGACATGGCCCTGCCCTCACAGAGCTCAGATCAGGGGAACGAGCATCCGCACAAGTGAACTGGTAAGTGAAAAAGCTACTTTCTGCCGGTCATTAGTGCTACGATGGAAATGAAACCTTGTGATGAGAAAGAGCAGGTTTCCAAAGGGTGGTCGAGGCTGGTCTCCCAGGGTCAGATCTGACCCAGTACTAAGTGATGATATATGACAGGCATGAGAGAAAAGGGGAAAGAAGTTTGAAACAATATTGAGCTAAACAAAGTTAAACAAAATTATACATGGAAGAGTCATGAGGGTTTGAATGTATGAATTGGTTCACGTGTTCATTTGACACGGTGATTTATTAAACCAGACAGTGTCATAGGCACCAGGGATACCACCCCCAACAAAACAGACAATATCCCTACGGCGTGGAGCAGCTTATTCGTGGGGAAGACAGACAATGCAAAAGTAAACATAACTATGAAAGCAGGATGTACAAGCACTCTGAAGGACGGACGGAGCAGGATGAGGGACTAGAACATGTCGATGGTGGCAACAGTGTTGGGCTGGGAAGCCCTCTCAGAGGTGTCCATATCTGAGCAGAGATCTAACATGTGAGATGGACCCTCAGTGTATACCGTTTCCCAAACTGAGATGACAATGGAACCCCTTTGTCACAGAGCATCTTGCAGGACGTGGCTTCTCAGAACAGGCTTTGAGAAACGCTGTCATGGAGACAGTTGAAGTGGGAAGCTGGCATCTTCACACTCCAACGAGACCTGGGTTCTCATGTTAGGACAGAGACTCTAAATCATAAATGCAAAGTAAGACCTTTCATGTAGGAGTCTCTCTCCTCCCTCCCCACAGGGAGTCTCTGCTCGACTTCAGGATTGGAGAAGCATCGCACACACTCTCCTCCACTGCCCTGGATTCGCCCTGGCTCTGCAGGGTTCATGAAGCTGGAGAGAGAATATGTTTAACCCACGATTAGACGAGAGGGCTCTGTAGGCCTGAGTAGATGCTGGTTTTTCACATGCCTGAGAGAGCCCAGTCTAAGAACAGGAATCCTTCTCCTAGGATGTTACACTGTAAAGAACACGTATTTATTTTTAAAATGTATCTGAGAGATGGTGATCGAGACCCACATTTCCAGAGATCTTTACCCAAGTCCTCCTTCAGTCTTGTTAAAGGAATAAATTCTACATCCAAAGACCAGACACAAGCTCTGGGACCCAAACCAGGGCACACCCTGTGTGCATGGGACGTGCACACCCTGAGACGGTCACGAATGTTCTCCTTAAGAAATCCACAGTGAATTTTATAGAAAATGAACCACCTGTCCCTGCAATGTCCTTTCCTGTCTAGAGGAGGCTGTCTGGACTTTCTCACAGCTCCGATCGGATGAGGCACATTATGTATTCCAGTCCCGCTGCAGCAAGCCTTGCAGTCCGCCACCCCGGGCCGCCACCTGCCCGGCTCCAGCAGAAACGCCTCTCTCGGGAACAGACTCCTCTCACCACACGCCGGGCTCCGTGCCTGCCGGAGCACCACTCGGAGGCCTTACCTGGCAGGTGGTGATGTCGCCGGTCTTCCACATTCCCTCGGTGAAGTCGATGCAGAGACAGATGGGAACAGTCTACCCCCGAGAGCTGTCATCTTCTCCAGGCCTCTGCTTCCCAGGAGTGGGTAGGTGCACACTGGACCAAACCACCAGCAGTTCCCCAGCTTGGGAGGCTCTCCCTGCCCCCCTCACCTTCTTGCCACCAGTTGTCTTTTCAGCTTAGCTTGATACTGCTTCCTCTGGGAAGCTGTCATGATTGGGGCATGCAATTTGCTTCCTCCGGGAAGCTGCAAAGATTGGGCCTCTTTGCATGAGCACCTGAGATGGCTTCACGTCCCAGGTCTGCCACTGACTGGTCCTTGAACAAATCCTGTCGCCTCCCTGTGCCTCACTCTGTGAAGGAAGAGAGTCGATACGGTGCTCTCTGAGGTCCCTCGGGGTTCCCCATCTCTGGGATTTCCCTTCCCAGAACAAGAGCCACCACTGCAGCAGCAACACAAGCAGAGCTCGTGACCTGGGGAAAATACCCTTCCCTCTCTGGGCGTTCATTCACTTAGCTCTAAAATGAAGGGGTGAGTTATAATACTGGTTTCTGAACTTCTTAAGGCATGAAATCCCTTTTTAAACAATGCAATCTGATACCTATAACCGGTAAGAGTAGAGCTGTTTTGTTTGACATAGGAGTGAGGGTCTGGAAGGCCCCTTTCTGTTTTGGCCTCTGAGTCATCCTCCTCCAAGAGGGCTCCTTGAAGCACACAGTTTTAAAGTCACGCCCGTAGACAGTCACTCTAAACCTAGCACTGTGTTGAGTTCCAATGTCCACCCATTCACACCCCACATCCACTCGCTGCCTGCACTCTGTGGGGTCCAGGGATCTTCTTTTGAAAAGTGTCCAAAAGATACAAAGGTTTGCCTGCTCCTCCTTATTTTTTATTTATTTTCGAAATGCTTGGCTTCAAATGTTGCTCCAAAGGACATAAGAAATGAGAATTATCAGGGAAGGAGGGGAGAAAATAAGTTAACCTATTTACAAGTCATTGCTATAGAAGCAAAAGTCCCAACTGCCAAAACAAAGGACACAAGCAACTCCTGCAGCTCTGTCTGCTCACAGAGGAGGCACAGACACCCAGGGAAGGTGGCGCAGCCCTCGACAAATTCCTGGGCACCTCCATCCCGTCCCAGCGCCCAGCAGAACTCTAGCTCCCAACCATGCAAGGCTGGGCAGCAGGTCAGGAAACCTGGCAGCTGGTCCCCAGGAGTACCCAGCAGAGCCAAGGACACAAACAGGGACTTCTGGTTCCTGCAGAACCAGCCCGCCCCCTCCTCCAGAATTTAGAATTCGCTGGAACATTTCCCTCCCATCACTGTTACCCAGGTATGAACGGCTACATGGCCTTACAGCCAGGTCTGCATACTCCTTCATGTATTTTCTAATGCCTTCTCAATTCATCACCTTCCACGTGGTGAGAAAAATGTGCAGAGGTTTTCGGAGAAGAAGAAAGTGTCCCCGATTCCTCCATGTCAGGGATACAAAAAAAAAAAAAACATGCTAAGAAACCCTCTGGCAAAAGGCTCAAGGGACAGGCCCTTGTGGGCTTTGATTCAGAAGCCAGAGTGGCTGATCTTTCAGAGAGAAACCTTTTACATTCTAAGGCAGCTGACTTTTATTCTTATTATTTTTAAAGGCTCTAAAGCTCCTCTAAAATCATCTTGTGGAGTTGAAGCTTCCTTTAGTTTTCCTTCAATGCTTATTCAGCTTATAAAAATGCACTAAATCAGTAGTCATTCTGCCACCCCAAATGCATCCCTCTCAGCCCCATCGTCTGGTGACAATTCTCCTTATCAATCCCAAGACAGTGGCAGAACTTACTGCACAATCCAGCATCGGCCTCTCCCTCCTCAACCCCCTCCTTGTTCCCCGCCCCCTTGTCTGTGTGTTCCGTCCTCTTGAATGTTAACTGTCAACCCTCCAGTGACAGACACAGCAAGTTGGAAGGGGAGGGAGGCAGGTGCTATTTATAATTCGGCGGCGTTCGCCCTCAGAACACGGCCATTTTTTCCAGGCCGCCTGCCAGAGGCCCGCATTCCCCAGGCTCTATATATGGGCCTTCCCACCGGCCATGTGGCCACCTCCTCGCCTCTGAGAGGCCCAAGGCGGCCTGGCAAATCAGGGAGGTAGGGCCAGCTCTGCTCCTCTCGGGCCCGCTAGGGGGCTGATGCCAGTCACACTGCCTGGGCTACCTCCGCAGGGGGCCCTGGGACAGGGAGAAGAGTCAGGGACCCTGGGGACAGGCCTGACTGATGGAGCTTGGAGAACAGCCGGCTTTCCCTCTGGGGTTTGAATAAGAATGGCGAGGGAAAAAAATGTATCCTTGCTGTAAAACATTAGATCACCCCTTCTTTTTGCCAAGTGGTTTTCAATTGTTTCCATCGTGATGTGACTGAGGTCCATGGCAGCCTCGCCAACCCCTGAGGGCTCTGAAAGCCGGATTTATGGACGCCCTTCGCTAGGCAGACGGGAGGAGAAGCTGGAAGGGTGGGCAGGCAAGCCAAGGTGAGGGTGCAGGGCTCTGGCCAAGTAGATATTTCCGCAGGCTCTCAGCTTTGATTAGCATACATTAAGGACGCGCGAGAGGAAGGTGCCCAGCCTCTCGTGGGCATCTGGATGTAAAACCTCGCTCACTGCCTCCTGGACGCCAAGTCCAGAGGCAGAGGAAGGGCCTCATCCGGTGGGGTACTCACTCCGGGCTCTTCTCACCTCTATCCTTTCTGTGCCAATGCCCGTGAGGCCAGGCTGGAGCCACAAACAAGCGTCCCTGTGGAACAGGACACCTGGAGACCCTCCTCCAATTTCATGTGGGCAATTTTAGTTCCGTTTCTTGGATACTGTCCAGAAAATCTTCTTAAGAAGTGACCGCAGTGGACACAGGTGTGTCCTGGTCTGGCCACTCAAATACTAGTTTTGCTCCCAGGTCTCTGGTCATCTTTTTCTCCTGTTTTCAAACCAAGTTCAAGTCCTTCCTCTGAAAAGCCTTCTGTGGCCATCTGGACACGTCTTCCTCAGAGATGTAGTAGCACAGACACTAAGAGTAGCAGCCTGGACTGACGCAATGCTTACTCTATGCCAGCCATTTAGCAGGGAGCGTCTCACCTAATCCTCGCAAAGTCCCCGCGGGATGAATGTCATTTTGTAGGTGAGGAAACAGAGGCACAGAGAGGGCAAGCGTCCTGCCCAAGGTTCCCCAGCAGGTAAGCAGCAGACCCCAGTCGGCCGAGCTCCTCACTCCCGACCCGTCTGCTGTGGGCACTGGATCTTCTCATTCACGCCCTGGTCTTTGTTACCTTGTGTCTAGTCACTGCTTCTCATGCTGTGCACTGGCCCCGTCTGTCCAGACGGCCTCAAGCTCCTTGCAGGTGGAGGCCACGTCTTAATGTCTCACCTCTTCCTTGTCTTCTCCCTGAGCATCTAGAACAAACTAGACCCACAGAATCCTGCACTCCTGCTGCGCTCCTTTGGCTGTGGGCATCGTCTACCCGCGAGCTCTCTTCTGCCTGAGACGGATTCCCAATTCTCTCTCTTGACTCTGTGGCCCCTGAGACCCTCCCTGAGCAGCCACGATTCTCTGTCTGTGGAGGTCCCAGTCATCCTACAGCTACTTGTCTGCCTGTGCCAAATATGGGACTGGCACTCCAGCAGGGTGGGAGGGGGGGAAGCAGCAGCAGGAGTTGATCAATTCCTAAGCAACGAAGATCCTGTTTTCATGCAAACGTCCTCGGCGTTAAAACAAAAACAAATTCCTCACAGGGCGCACCCTGGATGCCAAGTCCCCTGGCAGGATGCATTTTTTAAAGCAAGGTCTTGCGCCTGTGTGAGAGATGAGCAGGGGACGGGAGGAAAGCTGCGTGCCAAGTGCCGTCTCCACGTGCCCTGGTTCAGCCCTCACGCCACCCTGCGAGCCAGCAGCAGGCAGAGCCGGATCTGACGGATGAGGAACCCGGCGGAGAGAAAGGAGGGACTGCGTCCAGCATCCGTCAGCTGGCAGCGGCAGCGCGGGCATGTGACCAGGTCTGACTGAGGCCGTGTCGTTTCTGACACAGACAAAGGTATCAAACGTGACCATGTTCACCTTACAGGGACAAGTGTGACAGCGAACATTTCAGATGACTATAGACAAAAGCTTTTTTTCCCCCTCCTTAGTGTGCTTTTCCCATCTCCAAGTAAAAAGAAGGATGCTGCCTAGGTACCAGTTCTCTCCTTACAACAAACCCCGTCCTGCGTGTGCATCTGGGTGAAATGTTGGAACTGACAAATGCTGTTCAATGTGTGATGCTTACAGAGTGCTCAGGAGGGTCCCTGACTCTAAACGTGGTCCCACATTCCTTGCCTCCGAGGCCAACAGCATATAAAAAGAGGATGATGATAAGAGATGTTATGAGGCCATGCAGGACCCTTAGGTGGTCGGGTAACAAGCGCTCTGAGTTTTGAAGAGTTGGGTGTTCACTTTGAAGAGTTCACTGAGGGTGAAGAGATCAGGGAAGGCTTCCTGGAGAAGGGAGATATTCCAATTCCACTTAAGGGTCTCATAACAGACAGCTCTGGCCTAATCCTAGAGGAGCTGAGTGCCCACCAACACCACCACCACCAGACCATCACCAGTGTCACTGGGCCTGCCCAGTGACTACAGGAAAGTGTCCACAGGGCTTCTAACCTCCAGCTGGCTCCCGCATCTTTGTCCTTTAGGACAATGGGTGTCCAGAGGCAGCACACGCGGCTGGGTTAGAGGCCAGGCCACACACACTTCACTTCTGGCAAATGGCCAATAATCTCCGGAATGTAGCATTTTAGTGCTACAGGATCATCTGGCACCATCCCCCTTACTGCCGCTGCTTTGCCCAAGGCTCGTGGTCTGGCCAAGAGGTGCAAACCTCTTTCCTCCTGGCTCTCTGAAACCTTGCACAGCAGCTGGTACTGAGTGGGCAAAGGTCTGGTGCTGTGAACAGTGAGTCAGTGGGCAAGTGGGGAGAAGAAAAGGACCTAGGAAGGGCACGTGTGGAAGCTAAGAGTGATAATCAGCTAAGTAGAGTGGAAAGTGCAGTCAATGGGCAAGTGGGGAGAAGAAAAGGACCTAGGAAGGGCACGTGTAGAAGCTAAGAGTGATAATCAGCTAAGTAGAGTGGAAAGTGCATGGACTTGGTGTACCAAAGACCTGGGCTGGAATCTAACACTGTCACTGAGGCTGGGACCACAAGTACTGCCAGGGTCCATGTTCTCTTCTTCCTCCCAGGCACGCAGCTAGACTACACTTCCCAGCTTTCCTTGCAGTTAGGTGTGGTCCTGTGACTGCATTCTGGGAGGTGAGTGCAAGTGACAGGAGCCAATTCCAGGCATGGCCCAGAAAAACCTCCCACATATTGTTCTTCTTACTCTCCCCAACCACCAACTGAATAGAGAGCTCCCAGGACTAGAGGGAGACAAAGCACAGAGGGAAGGAGCCTGGGTCCCTGAATCACCGTGTGGAAGACTGCCTGCCAGACATGCACCCTGAATTGTAGACAAGAAATAAACTCCTACTGTGTTAAGCCACTTAAATTCTGAGGTTGTTACAGCTGTTAGCCCAATCTGACTAATACAGCCTCTTACTAGGCTTTGCATAAGTTTCTTTACCTTCCCAAACTTCAGTTTCCTCATCTGTAAAATGAGAACTAGAAAACCTTCCTGAGAATGACTGAGCTAGTATTTGTAAAGGTCCTACAACCCAGGCTACATTTTTGCCTTTGTAGGTCCCTTCCTCCATTAAAAAAAGAATAAATAATTAAAAATGAGGTTTTACAATGGTGTCATATAAAGATGAAAATAATACAGGATGGATTTATTATTATAAGCATATCTCAGAGATATTGCAAGTTTGGTTCCACAAATAATTAGCAAATAATGTTAATCTTGTAATAAAGCAAGTCACATGAATTTTTTGTTTTCCAGTGCATATAAAAGTTCTATTTATACTATACTATACTTTATTAAGAGTGCAATAGCACTATGTCTAAAAAAATGTGCATACCTTAATTTAAAAATACTTTCTTACTAAAAAATGCTAACAATCACCTGTGCCTTCAGCAAGTCATAATCTTTTTGCTGCTGGAAGGTCTTGCCTCAAGGTTGACGGCTGCTGACTGATCATGGTGGTGGCTGCTGAAGGTTGGGTGGCTGTGGCAATTTCTTTCTTTTTTTTTTTTTTTTAAATTTAGAGATGGGTCTCGCTCTTGCTCAGGCTGGTCTCAAACTCCTGAGCTCAAGCAATCCTCCTGCTTCGGCCTGGCAATTTCTTAAAATAAGACAACAATGAAGTTTGTTGCATTGATTGACTCTTTATTTCATGAAAGATTTCCCTGTAGTATGCAATGCTGTTAGATTAGCATTTTACCCATAGTAGAACTTCTTTCAAAATTGGAGTCAATCCTCTCAAACTGCCACCACTGCTTTATCAACTAAGTTTAAGAAATATTCTAAATCCTTTGTTGTCATTTCAACAATGTTCACAGCATCTTCACCAAGAGTGATGATTATATCTCAAGAAACCACTTTCTTTGCTCATCCATAAGAAGCAACTCCTTATCTGTTCAAATTTTATGATGAGATTGCAGCAATTCAGTCACATCTTCTGATTCTAGTTTTCTTGCTACAAAACAGTATCTGTGAAGTACAATAAGCCAAAGTGCAATAAAACGCGGTGTGTCTGTATTTGTTTATTGATTATTTTTGATTTTATATTCATTTTTTTCCTCCTGATTTTAAAAGAAATAAAAATGAACATTCTCTGGGTCCCTAAAAGTATCATGGAGCCCAGGCACTGTGCCTATTATACCTAAATGGAGAAGCCAGTCCTGTCTGTTATAGTGCCTGGCCCATGGTGCATACAATAAATGGTAACGATTACAGATACTTATAAAAATAATAATAGGGAGAATAAGGCATGAAACAGCAACAAGTAGTTACGAAGCCCCTTTCATATACCTCATTTCCTCCAACCCTCCCATCCACTGTAATAATATGGTTATCATCCGTATTTTCTAGTGGAAAAAATGAGGCTTAAGGAGATTAAACAGTATGCTCAGGAGGGCAGGGACATCTAATGCTCGGAGCCTAAGTCAGGCACAATGCTAGACACTTGTCTTTCTTTCTCACTTCTAGTTTGCCCAGACCTATGATGCGGTAGGGATTCTTTTTTATGCCCATTTTATGATTGAAAAAAAATAAACGATACTAAGGAGAAGTGGCTGAGCTGACAACTGAAACCACTTCTCTTGGTGCCCAATCTGATGCTGGCTCTACCACCTGGCCTTTCCATTTATCAATAGCTGTGTCATGAGAATTGATAAATGGCAGTGTCTATGGAGGGTGTCAGACACCCCAACACCTCCTTTCACGGAATAGAGAAGAATCTGCTCGGGGCTGAAATCCAAACGCATCACGCCAGATTAAACTTGTGTTTTCTCCTTCTTCCCCCTAAATGTATTCCTTAGAAGGTCTAATTATAGTGACTTCTATTTTCTTGTAAATAATCACATCTGTCATAACTGACTTAACTGATCCAAGGCTTCAAGTTGGCAGTCTTGGCGGCCTGAGCCAATGTGTCAATTACACCAAGTAGGCTGTGAGCAAAAGTTGCATGAAATGGAAGAGAGGAAAAAAAAAATAGTCACAGTCATATAGATGGAGGGCACCAATATGTGCTTTTTCACAACAGTAGTAGGAACACAAACTCCTAAATGTGGCCAATGGGTGTCGATCCCGCCACAATCTGACTTAGTGAAACAGAGGCAGCCAGCCAGTTCCCAGAGCATAAAAGCAATATTTTTAGTGGAGAGCCAATCCCAGGGACTGGCTTCTTTAATATCATTAAGTCTACGTAGATATCCCCAGGAATTTCCCAGGGCTCTTTATACTTGTTTTCAGGAAGAAAGACTGCATGAAGGGCTTCCATGATTCGTTACCTCTGGGAGTCGTAAGGGCCATATTCTGAGTGTGGCTGTTCAACCAGCACAGAGTAGTAACTAGAGTTTTGGATCTGGATTTGGGTTCAAGTCTTCTCTCCCCACCCAACTTACATGAGTGTGACTAAGCAGATCATTTAGCCTTCCCAAACTCATCTCAGCTTCTTCATCTACAAAACGGTGGCAAGAATGCCTAGCTCCCACAATCCCCGGAGCACTGAAGGATATAATGACTGCATGTGACAACAGCCTGTTGGGAAGAGTAAACACTACATAAATGCTAATCCCCATCATCACTAGCAGACCAGCACATACAGGCTGAACATCCCTAATCCAAAAATCCGAAGTGCTCCCAAATCTAAAACTTTTTGAGCACCAACATGGTGCTCAAAGGAAATGCTCATTGGATTTTTGGATTAGGAATGCTCAACTGGCATGTATTGTGTGAATATTCTAAAATCCCCCCAAATCTGAAATCCCAAACACTTCTGGTCCTGAGCATTTCGGATAAGGGATATTCAACCAGTACTAAGTCCTGTTTTCAATCCATGAGGATGGCTTCTTTCTCTACTCAAATAACTCTAAGTGGAAACGGTCAAGCCCTAAGTCAGAGCGGGGATGAGAGACGGAATCTACTTGGGGACTTCTTCAGGGGGCTGTCTGGAAGCCTTCTTGCCAGTCGAGTGCTGAAAGTCCCTGTGTCTGATGGGAAGCAGCTAGAGAGGCGCATCTTTCAGGTAAGAACATGAAAGGCGGTTCTGATCCACTCCCAGACACCCACAGGAAATGGATATGAGCTCTTGGTGGCCTAAATTCAGCAGCAGGTGTAACTTTCCTTGGGTCTGGCCAAGCTGTGTGAGCAGAAGGGTGAAGAGTGTAGACCCTGAAGCTGGCCTGCCTGGTCTTTGAATCCAGCTCAGCTATTGACTTACGGTGTGACCTTGGGCAAGTCATCAAACCCTTCTGTGCCTCAGTTTCCTCGTCTATAAAATGAGGGTAAAAACAGTACTTCTCAGGGTGGTGGTAAAGAATAAATACATTATCACACGTCAACAGCTTACAACGGGGCCAGGCACCCAGGAAGCCGTCAGCTGGCGTCAGAGTTTACTATGGCTGCTGTGACGGCCATATTACCAGTCAGTGGCTTTCCTTCCCTCACCCGGGGTTTACTAACTACATGTTTAACATGTTAGTCCCTTTCAGATTTTCCACATCACACCTCTTACAAGGAAGGACATTCTGCAATCAATATAGAAGCTGTGGCAGCAAAGCATAGTGGTAAGAGCGCCGTGATGTGTATCTGAGTCTTCAAGAGAGGCTCAGAGTCACCTCCTTCAGAGGAAGTTTATCTCTGGAGCAGAGATGTGGGAGAAAGAGTTCTGGACCGAGAAGTGGGGGACCCAAGTCCTAGCCCAGTGCCACTTTTCCCACCCTGTGGCCTTGGGCAGGTTGCTTTCCCTCTGTGGATATGAATTTTCTCAGTTGTAAAATAAAGGGAGCTTTTGGCCATGAATCTCAGTTCATTCGTGCATAAAAAGGGAGGATAAGGACAACCACTATCACAGAGTTGCTACGAGGTGTGAACCAAATAACTCGTCGCTCACTGAGGTGCACGAGGTCCTGACCGCGGCCCACGAGGCTCTTTGCCATCTGGCTCACGCGTCTCCAGAAGCCACGTCCCCTTCTGCTGCACGCCTCGGTCTCCTTGCTTTCCTGGCTTGTCCCAGGCACCCCCCTGCCACAGGGCCTCTGCCCCAGCTGTCCCTCTGCCTGGAATGCTCTTTCCCCAGACAGCCCGTGGCTCACCCCTCACTTCCTTCAAGTCTTAGGCTGTTATTTTTTCCATAGCAACTACTACTTTCTAGCATAGTGCATGATTTCCTTGCTTATCCTGATTATTGCTTAATGTCTCTGTCTCCCCAGACCAAAAATGTAAGTTCCATGACAGAAGGAATCTCTCTCTGTCTTGTTCCCCCCAAAGCCTGAGAAGAGAACCTGGCACATGATAGGTGATCAACAGATATTTGATGATTCCTTGAATGAATGAATGAGGAACACTTTGTACACAAAGAAAGTCCTCACCAAATTTTTGGCAGCATTCCTAAATGCAAGAGGGGGATTCCTACTCCTCACACATTTGCTTTCCATAAGGAAGGTTCTTTACCTAAACACTCTGGACCTGTTACCACTCCCCTTGCCATCCCATCCTCCCCTGGAAGTGGAGTAAAGCACCTGGCAGGCAGGTAATGGCCACCAGTCCATTTTTCAACTGTTCTGCAAGAATCACAGGTGTGGTCCTTCCTGTGATTTGCAGATTCCCAGTTCCCCTGCTGGGCTCTTCCGTGGCATGGGTGCAGGGCAGGGAGCATTAGAAAGACCACAGAGCCAGTTGACTTAAGTCATGCTTTCTAGGCTGGGTCTATCAGTAACAAAGTGGATATTTTGATCTCCACCTGTTCGACTCCTGTGTCTGTCTCAACTGGTTCTGAACTTGGTCAGGTAACAGGCTTGTGCCACTTATTGACCCCTGAAACTCCAACAGCAAACATTCCCAATTTTAAAAAGTAAAGCTTTAGACACCCTGGTTCCAGACTGTCTTTAATCCTGGCCACTCTACTTGGACATGTTAGTTTGTGGATGTTCCACTTGACACACTTTATTCCAACATGAGTGAAATTCTGCAGTGAGGTTTATGACCCTGGGGAGAGGGGGCTGCTACTGGCAGGGCACTGCTCTGCTATCAGTGCTGCTAAAGACGTATGTCAGTCCCTCCCCCACTGCGGGCTCTTCCTGGACCTGCCATGCACAGAGACTCACCCACTTCGGATCTGTGACAACTCAGGGCTGTGTCTCCTGCTCACATGGGGCTTGATGCTCTTCTCCAAGTTGCTAATTTGTTCCATTCTTGTTAGCTGAGATCTTTTAGAAGACAGTATCTACCATCCAACATGTTCACTATCACTCCCAGCTTCATGGTATCTCTGACCACAGTAAAATGGTAGTGACTGCTTACAGGTCTCAGGGACAGGGCCAAGCACTCTCCCTGTATTGTTGCATTTACCCTCAAAACAAGCCAATGTTACTATCCCCCATTTTATAGATGAGGAAACTGAAGTTTTAGAGGTGAAGGGTCTTCATGGTGTAGCTCACAAGTAGCACTACGATTTCCAAAGCATGCACGCTGGATGGCCTCTAGGGCTAGTATTTAGGTCTTCATTTATGCCACAGATAAAAATGTAGACAGAGTGGGGGTGAGCCCAGAGACCCCAGGCTCACCACTAGGAACTCCAGTCCGGATGGTTTCCCCAGGATCCACTGGCACTCTTTGGTGTGACCATTGAACCTGCAAATTTACCCAATGGTGTCATCCGACACTCCTCCATCATGTTCCCAAGGAGCTCATCAACAGTTTTCGCAAACACTTTGAGGAAAACCAGAGATGCCTTATTTGTGGCTTTTTCCTCATGAAGTTAATCTGGCTCGACCTCACCTTGGGGAGCCCATGCTGGATTCTGAGGACCATCGTTCTTCACTTTCTAACTCCTGGCAGAACAGCCTTCGAAACAAACAGCCCGGGGAAACGAGATTTAAGGCAGCTAAGACCAACGCTAGCTGAGTGCAGGTACAAGGTTAGGCCCATAGTAAGGCAATGTGTACTTTCTTCAGCAAGTCGGGAGGGGAGGGGAAAATGATGCAGGCTAGACGGGAAGCAAATGATTCACTCTGCAAGACAAGAGCTGCCTCAAGCCGACCGTTGCCCCTTTCCCATGGTGTCATTCTGGAGCTTTAGGCTGCACTCAGCTGAAGCGGCAACCCCGACACCCCTCCCAAAGCATTCAGAAAATAGTGACAGCGAGTTGTCGGGGTACATGGAAATTAGCAGCCGCCATTTATTAAGCTCTTACTCTTTGCCAAGCATTATGCACAGTGCTGGATTTACATGATCTCTTAAAATGCCTTAAAAATATTTTTTAGCAATGACTAGGTGTGGTGGCTCACACCTGTAATCCTAGCACCCTGGGAGGCTGAGGTGGCAGGATTGCTTGAGGTCAGGAGTTCAAGACCAGCCTGAGCAAGAGCAAGACCCCATCTCCACCAAAAATAGAAAATAATAGCCAGGCATGGTGGTGTGCACCTGTAGTCCTAGCTACTCAGGAGGCTGAGGCAGGAGGATAGTTTAAGCCCCAGAGTTTGAGGCTGCTGTGAGCTATGATGACACCATTGTACTCTAGCCTGGGTGACAGAGCAAGACTCTGTCTCAAAAAAAAAAAAATTTTTTTTCTTTCGGCAGAGAAATACATGCCCTTGGTCAAGAAATCAAACACTACAAAGGCTTATAATAAAAACTATCAGCTTATAATGAAAACTAGTCCCCCACCCCTACTCCAAAATATTCCCCAAAGACAACCTTTTGTAATTCTTTCTGGTTCTAGTTCTTTGGGTAGAGATTTCTCTAAGTACAGGATTTCGTTTAACCTTCAAAAAGACTGGCTGATGTAGATACGATGATTACTCTTCTTTCTAGATGATGAAATGGCGGCACAGTGGCCGAAGGTCACACAGCTGGCCCGGGCGGAGCCACGATTCACACTGGCTTCTGCTTCTCCCCAGGCCCTGCTCTCAAACTTCAGGCCCCACGTCAGGCACGCAGGCCCATTGCGCTTCTGGGCACCTGCTGTCTAAAAGCACTCACCGGGGGCAGAGCTAACTAGCATATGGGATTACACACAAGCGACTTTGCTTTTCCCTGGGAGGTTTGTTTTCATCTCCTCTTTCTAGTGCCTTTGGGCTTGTCCTCCTGCAGCCACTGCAGACCTCTCCGACCTTTCTGTCATGACACAACTGCCAGCATGACTTCAGGAGATGAGTCTCTTGGGCCCTTCTGTTCCTTCCCAGGAACCTTGCAGCTTCCTCTCTCTCCTTTATCACCATCTCTGTTAGGAGGTTGCAAAAAAGACCAGTCCCTTCCAGATTCGGCTTTTATAAGAAACGGTCTCCCTTTGCTTTATGGCTATAGCTGTTGCTTGAGAAAGTGCATGTGCAACACAAAATGAAACAACACTGACAATATCTGTTACTAGTAGGGCTAGGGGTTAGGAGCTCCAATCAGACTAGTCAGGTTCAAATCTTGGTAAGGACATTCACTTACTAGCTCTGGTAATATGACACGTCACTCTCTTCTCTATAACTGATTCCTCAGCCATAAACCTGGAAGAGGCGTGGTGAGAATTACGGATTATAAATTACAAATTACATGGGTTAACAGATATGCTTTGAACTATCTTGACCGGTGCTCTATGCGATTATTACTTACTGGCATTGTTTTTGTTTAGCACCCTGAAGTTTACTTGAGGCATATACACACATCATATGTGGTCCTCACATCTAAGAGAAGTCAGGACAGAAGTGATCATGAATCTCTCAAAGCAATTTAAAAGTATAATTATTAGCCCCATTTTATTGATGAGTAAGTAAACTGAAAGAAGGTAAATGACCTGCCCAAGGTGACAGGATGGTTCAGAGTCAGAAGCAGGCACTAAGGCTCATTCGACCTCTCCCACTAACAAGGCTGGGTGGCCCTGGGCAAGTCACAGTACCTCCCTGAGCCTCACTTGTGAAATAAAAGA
>CM052438.1:35534114-35582578 GCA_028533085.1 Varecia variegata
GACCTGTGAAGCTTTAACGCGAGCACCCACACTCCAGAGCTTCTGATTTAACCACTGGCGTGGGGCCAGGCACTGAGACGTTGAATAGCTTCTCAGGTGAGGATATTGCCCTGCAGGGGGGAGCTCTACAGGGATCAAGAAAGAGAACAAGTACACTCCGGAGTAGAGGTCTGTGAAGAAAGTAAAACAGGAGGTGTGATTTAGCCAGGGGTTCTCAATGGGGGCCGAGGGTGTTGGGACAATTTTGCCCCCTGGGGGACATTTGGCAAAATCTGGAGACACTTTTGGTTGACACAACTGGAGGGAAGGTGCTGCTGGCATCTATCAGAGGCTAGAGATGCTGCTAAACACCCCACGATGCATAGGATAGACCCCTCGCCCCTGCCACCCGCTGCCTGCTGCCCCCACCCCGGCCCGCAACAAAGAATTATCTAGGCCAAAATGAGCAGAGATAGAGAAATCCTGGTCTAGAGGGACAAGGAGCAGGGACCGCTTCAGGGAAGGCTTCCCCGAGGAGGTGACAGGACAGGGAGCTGAGACCGGAAGGAGCAGGACGTGAATTCCAGCAAGAGCCTACGAAAGAAGCGATGGAGAACACAGAACCTGAAGTGGGCCAGAGTCACCATCGCTCTGTGACAAACAGACACCAAATGGTTAAACCGCCAAGTCTGGCTCACACCCACCTACCTACCAACCTAAGAAATGCTGGCACCTCTGCCGACAGTGGACAGTGTCGTTTGGGGATGTTTGCTAGGGGTGCGGGGGAGGGAGAGGGAAATCCGGTTGCCTTTGCTTGGCTACTTTCACTTTTACATCCCCGCCCCCTTTCCAGGCTCAGAACAGGAAAGGGGGTTAGAGAGGGAGTTTCAATCCCAATGACCACTCAGACCAGGGCCCCAACACCACCTTCAGGCTCACTGACTCCTCTGTTCCCAAAGCATCTCCTACTGCCACCCGCTGGTCCCCAAGAGCTCTAACCTGGGGATGAAGGCAGGGTTCTTGGGAGACAGGCTGCCAACCTCCTCTGGCCCTGGAAAAAGTGACTTTCCAAAAGAAACACGGATCCACAGAGCAGTAAATAAACACGGCATTCCAGAGCAGGAGGGGTGGGAAGGGCAGCCCCTGCCAGCTCAGCCCCTCACGCCCCAGTGACTTTCCAGCCAGGCGGCTCCAGCCCCACCCCAGCCCCCTCTCTCCCTGTCTCTCCCTTCCCTGTAAATCAGTCACACACCCACTACCTTGGGATCCCCTGGTTGGGCTAGCAGGAGCCACGCAGAGCAGCCTGCTTGCTCAACACTCCGTGGGCTTTCCGAGGGAACGTCACTTCAGTTCTTGGGGCACAATGTGGGTGGAAAGTCAAGTTCTTTCATACAAGGCTTCCAGAAAGGCCTGAGTCAACAGGCTGCTCACGGGAGCCAGGGTGGCAGCGAGCCTCTGACAGGCAGTCCTACCTGCAGAAACGCTGCCAACCTGGGACTGGTAGAGTGAACCCAGCTGGCAGACTGCCAAGGAGAAGCGTGACTCGGAGACTGCAAGGTCATCTCCACTTTACAAGTGGGGAAACTAAGGCCAGGGAGGGGCTGAATGACCCACTCGAAATTAGCAGCTGTGGGTGGCTGGGCAGGGTGACCAAAGGTCTCCTGACCCCTGCTTGTGTATGGAATTTCTCTCAGGCCACATACTTATTCCAGAATTGTAGAAAAGCTCCATGTCAGCTCATCCAAACAGAAAGAGACTGTCTGGAACTGGCAGCCATCTTCCTGTGGATGTGCGCTTGGGGCAGGGGAGGACACTGTGACAGGTCTCTGCTTCCTTAGTCTCTTGGCTTCTCTTCCGAAGTGAAAACATCCCCCGGTGCCCCCAGGGTCCTTGCATATAAGCCCCAGGTCAATCCTGTTCATGAGGACATTTGCCAAGTCCTAACTTATGAAACTTCATTTCACAGAAAGAGTCATTATGGTAAATTTGCAAGAATATGTTTACTTAAGTATTTTATTAAAAATGGTAATTTGCCCAATATGCCCTGTGAATTTTATTATAGATACTCATAATGAAGTAAGTAATTAGCAATAAATAGTCTCTTTCTACAAACCCAGAATTAGGAATTTTTTCATGGATTGTTGTTTTAAACAAACTGCCAAATGCTACGAAAACATATAGCCTCTTCATTCACTGAAAGCCTTGGTGCACAGCGTTGATTATCTGCAACTTGAAACTTATAAAACAGACCATCAGCTTCGATGAGTATTTATGCTGTTGGAGTTGTACACAAATACCTGTGTGCTGTCAAACAAAAGACTCAAAAAGATTAAACTTTTCAGCTGCATTATATTTTGGCTGTGTGTGTGTGTGTGTGTGTGTGTGTGTGTGTGTACCTGTCTACACATGCCATAACGCCACTGGTAGGTTTTGTTTTGTTTTAACAACTCTCGCAGGCAAGTCCCCCACATGGTTTTGAGAGGGAGAAAATGTTCTTTGTTCTTTAGCTCCTGCATTCTACCTCCTCCTCCCTTCCTTCCCTCCCTTGGGAAAAGACTTGGCTCTTCAGTAACCACTAGCTATTCTCATGATTAACTCAAGCACTTGCTGTTAACCTGCATTCAGACTTAGCACATGGTGCAAAGATGTTTAATCAGTTGCCAGGACAAATCACCAATATGCCAAGTCTCCAACTGCTTGTGCGTCCCACATAAGGGTCAGTGTGGGTCCGTCAGCACTGCCTGGCTCAGAATTCCACAAATATTTACTGAGCACCTACTCTACATGAGGGGCGGCCATGATAGCCTGGGGGCTCCACCATGCTGTCAGGGACACAGATACTCCCTCCAGGTCTTTGCTGCAAGCATGGCACCAGCTTCCTTTGGGAGTGCCTGACAGAGCAGAAAAGCCAGGGGCTACCACCACTCTGGCTACAGCTGCTCTGTGAACCCAGGACAGGGGAAGAGGACAGGGCAGGATGGGGGCTGGGATAAAAGGGACATAATGATGACTGGTGTCTTCTGTTGTCAAGGCCATCTGAATTGCAGGACAGACTGACTCTGGCTGCACCAGATGAGCTAGGAGGAACCAAAGAGGATTTTCTTTTCTCAAAAGTAAATTCAAATGCCCGTTACTTCTATACAGCAAAGGGGCTAGGACTCTGCAGGATCTCAGCAAGAAGGGAGTTTGCTGTGCCTCAGGCTACAGCCGGGTTGCCCACCCCGAGAGCTTCTCAGTCAGAGAGCCCGAGCCTTGCAGGCAGCCTTCCTCACTGGATTTCCAGTGGGCCAAGGACCACAGCTGCATCCTCTACTCCATGGAGATAATCAAGTCACAGTGTTGGTTTCTGGAAATGAAATAAATCTCCAACATTTAAACCATGAGCTAAAAAAAAAAAAAAAAGCTGAAGTTCACCAAAAGATTATTTAATAGACATACTTCTCTGGTATTACCCCCACTTCCAACCCCGCCCCATTTTAAATGATTAACTTTGTCATAGAACTTTGCATGAAATTCTGATAAAATCAAATAAGAAAATAACAAATAGTGAAGCACGAGCAAAAAACACAGGGTGCTAGTCCAGGTTCCCCTGCTAGTTATTTTGTGCTTGTCATTGACCTTCTCTGTGACACCTCCCTGAACCCTTGGAGCTCAGGGGAGAGAAGAGGCTTGTGTCACTCTTGCCCTGGGCACTACTGGTGGTGATAAGGATCAAAAGAAAAGTCTTGTTGTCAAAAGAGCTAGGAGTGGTAAAACATCATATCCTGAACATTCCTCCACATACGTGTAGGAGGGAGGGACACTGCTGGTGTCACTGCTACAGCGTGTTGTCCTGGAGCGAGCTTTAACACGGGAACATTTTAAAGCAGCAGAGGGACCCTGGGCCATTCACAGCCTAGAGAGAGCCTCGATTCCCTTTCTGAGAATACCCCCTAGATCTCAAATGTTGGCTTTAATATGGGTTGGCTAACTGTTCACCACAGGAACTAGTGCAAAGCTGGTAACCAGCAAATGCTTGGCTGGTTAATCACAGGATCAGTTGGTTGAAGAGGGTCTCCACTTCCAGAGCTGAGCCCACCTGCCACATGCAATGTTTTCAGAGCCAAAATCCAAACACGCAACCATTCTGGAGCAGGATGCTGAGATCAAGTTCTGAAGTTACCTTTAAAGGACATTTAAAAAAATCTAGGAATTTTGACAGAGGAATAAACAAGTCTAGACTGAGAGCAGTGTCTCATTCATCACGGTAGTGCCCTCGTGTTCAGCCTGACACATAGTAGGGACACACAGCAGGTGCTCGAATATTTCCCGTATGAATAAACAAAGTGTTCAGCATCCCTAACACTTCTGACACACCCGGAATGTACAGGCGTAGCTGAATACACAAAAAGCTTTCAAGCACTGGTGTTTAATCCCTGGCCTTTTCTCTAACCCCCACCGCCCTTGCAACCTCACAAAGAGGGTTGGGTTTAGAATCAGCTAGACCTGCCAGTGAAGCCGGGCTCTGCCCCTTTCTAGCTGTGTTGCTTCATCTCTCTGGGCCTCAGTTTCCTCGTCAGCTCCATACAGATAATCAGGCCTTGCCTGGGAGGGAAGTCACCGTAAGACCTCATAGGCGAGTTGGGTGGAGTGTGCAAATTAATCCAAGTAGTTCTGAGAATCGGCCTGGCACACGGAACCCTCTTGGTAAATGTTAGCCATTAGCATTACTATTGTTATGCTCTGCTCGGCATCATTAGTGCTTGGCAGTAATTAGAGGCTCATTAAATGTTTATTTTCTTTATGCCACACTGGATGCTCAATGTAAAACCAACTGCAATGGTATTCTTCAACATGTAAGAAAGGTAAATAGGCTGTAAACATTTTTTTTTTTTATGTTTGGTGGCCTTTCAGGTCCCCAGGACTGCTCCTCCACATCCCATTGGGAGGGACAATTGGGTGCTGGCCTTCGGGCCAGAAATGGCCCTGAACTAAGTGTGAGGAAGCCTCCGTTTAGGTCTGGGCTTTGCCACTGATACTCGTTGCCAGCCTGGTTCCCAATTCACGTCCTGATTCTAGAAGAGCGGGATCCTATTAGAGGCAGAAGGGAACTTCTTTCTGGTTGCCTCATTGCACAGAGAAGAGAACAAGGCTGAGAGGAGCAATGCTTGGAAGCAGCACGGCCTGGACAGAGCACGTCCCACTCGCCAGACAGACATCTGCTTCCCCGACACTGTCCGGGCTCCTTGCAGTTAGGCAGGGTTATACGAGCAGAAGTGACACCTTCAAAAAGTCGGAATGTTCCCCTTTATTTCTCTTTCTCTGCTCCAGCAGCCTGGAGGCCAATTGTTTCAAATGATGTGGCTACAAAATTTTGGCAGCGTGGATCCCTAAGTCACAGCTCGGAAGAAAGCTACCTTGGAGAGCTGCTGCCCTTCAGTAGGCTTCATGAGAGTAAGAAATAAACCTTCCTCTGTTAAGCCATTAGGATAGAGGGGCTTATCTGTCACTGCAGCATAGCTTAGCCTAACCTGACTACTCATACATCTCATCCAGTCCTAGGGGTTTCATGCACCGTTGTCACAGAATGGCCTGTTATTCTCTATTACTGAAACATGCACATGCACACACACACACAAGCATGAGATGGAAATCCCAACAAGACCATTTTCCCTACTACACAAGATGGCCCAGTAAGATTATTAAGGTTTATTAATAGTAAATTTAGCCTTCTCTCTCTCATAAGTATTTTTTTTCTTATCTCCCCAGAGAGAAAAAATTGGTGACACAACTGTGAGAGGACAAGTATCTTGAGGATGAGAAGCTGCATTAGTGCTAAGAAGCACCTTCACAAGGAAAGGGAAAGATGCCCCATTAGGTCTAGTTGTGCGGTGCTTCACAAGCAAAATCCTAAACTCTGGAGGGGGAGACATGGCCAGTGTGTCTGTATCCTACTTGCTAAGGACTTAACACAGAATCTTAATGTCCTTTACATAACAGCCCTGCACCGCGATGGGCAAGTACACAGGTTCGGACGTCACTCTGCCTTTTACTGTGTAACTCAGGCAAGTTAATTTCCTGAAGCCTCAATTTCCTCATGTGTAAAACGGGTATAAAAATTTCTACCAAGTGGGGGAGTTGGGAGAATTAAATAACATAAAACAAGGTACAGTATACAATATGCTTGGTTCAACGGCTGGCATATAGGCGGCACTCAATACGTTTGTTTCCTTTCTCCTTACCACTTTTAAAGTAGAGTTTGGTCTCAAGTTCAGACTGTTATCAAAAAGTTTAACAATAGAAGTAGCAGGAAGACCCTGCAAGGACAGCTGTGATACTGTTCTATGGGACACACGGGAAGCTGAAGATGGTGCTCCCGGGAGGACACAAAGGATACGGCCAAGCCAAAGAGAGGGAGTGGACCCAGGTTGCATTTGGAGGCCACATGTCAGGACGAGCCAGCGAGGCTGGGCCAGGGAGGCAGGCAGGTTGGCAGAGGTTGGCCAAGAGCCCCTGAACTTGGGACAAAGCTCGCCTGGGACAGACGCTACCTTGACTGCTACCTGTTACAGAACAGTCCAGTGACTATCCTTCCAGGCTGTGGCAAGGACCTGCCAGCAGGGGCAGCAGTGAGCAACAGCTCATTCTGCACCTGTGCTAACCCAGGAACACAGACCTCCACACAGGCTCTTCTGAAAGAGCCACTTACTCATCTGACCATCCAATCACGCCACAGATATTCACTGTGAACCTGCAAAGTGGGCCAGCCCTGTGCTGGTGCTGGGAACACGGAGATAAACAGGAAGCTCTTAGGGTGGAGGAGTGGCTCATAGATTTTCAGAGAGGTAGATGTACAAAGAGATCAAAATCCACGAGCTAAGATTTCTAACAGGTTATTTCCATGGCACACTGGCCTCTTAGAGGGGAGAAAGCAAATATCTCTGGAGCAGAAATAAGTAGGTTTTGCTGAGCTTGGGGGTTGAGTCTTTCCAGGGAGAAGGAATGAAAGGGGAAAGGAGATGGTGCATTTGGGGTTCAGGGGTCAGTCTGAAATGACTGAAATGTAGGGTATATGGCAGAGGGGGAAGGAGTTACAGTAAAATACGCCTGGTGGGTGGAGGTCAGCTCCTAAAGAGCCACCATGCCAGGGTCAGGAACTTGGCCTTGATCCTATGGGTCAGAAGTTACTAACTGGCAGCCTGCAAGTAGACTGGAGAATCCATAAACATTTTTTGAATACCTTTAGACTGGGCATATGCTTTCTACTGGACCTACTCCCACCACGTCCTACCATTCTAAACTTGAACCCTGCACTCTTTCACGCTACCTACAGAGCCCTTAAATGCATTTGGGTTTATGACCCTGGGAAACCAATGACGGGGGGAGGATTTTAGGTCAGTGAAACATGAACAGATTTGGTGTTTCAGAACCACGTCAGTGGCGTTTAGGAAGGGAGAGGCTGGTGACAGATGATACAATATGTATTCCTTCCAATAAGACTTCCTCTTTCCCTCTTATTGGAAAAAAAAAAAACAGATGCAAAAAAATCTACTCTGGAAGAGTCTCTATTATTTTGTGCAGTTAGGCCCAGTGTGATGTCACCCTCCTATTTCAACACATGTAGACTTTCTTTTATTCAATTCTATTTATCAATTCAACAACTATTCATTGAGTAACCCTTCAGTCAAGGCTGGGTGCTCAGGTGGCAGGCGGTGGGGCTGGGTTGTGGGAATATGCATAAAGAGTTCAGCAAACTCAAGGTTTCATTATGACACCCACACACACGAGAGCACAGGTGGACAGGACAAGACAGTAGGCTTCCAAGACACATGGGGACCCTATAGCACAGACGGTTCACGCTCAGGGTGGGCCAGCAGGTGGCTGCCAGGTATGGAGTGTGCACAGGGCTGGGAGGGCAGCAGTGGAGGTCTGATGCCTTTTGTCCCGTGGTCCTGCCAGCAAGCAGCCTTCCCAGAGATAGGGACCCTGAGTTTCTGTTATGAAGAGAGGTGAGTCCATTTAAACCACATGCACAAGCAAGTAGCCTTCGACCAATACGAGAAAGAAGGCTCCTATAATTTCTACCATTTTTGTAACTGACACATCTCCTCTTCGTTCAGAAATCTTGAAGTTGATTCCCCAAATCTCCTACCGCAGACCAATTAGTGTTCCCCTCCCTGACCTAAACCCTGAAAGACCAGCGGGCTTGGCTGTTTATAAACGAGGCCAATGACAGGGTCCCTACTCCCAGCCGGAGCAAACCAGGCAGTTGTCCATTTAACAGAAAGGACCCAAGGCCATCCTGTCCCTGGCTCACCTTGGCTCCCGTAAGTATTATCCAGCAGGTATTTTCTCATGTTTGGGGAGCACAGGAATTGCATTCTGGCTTTGGCGATGCAGAGCCAGACACGGAGCATCCACAGCGCAGAGGGGAACCCGTGAGCTAAACTGGAGCCAGTGCTGAGCTCCGTGGCGGGGACCCAGCAGGTCTGAGGGAGCCTGGATGTCCAGTTTCCCTCATCTCAGGCCATTTCCTGGTCAGTGGGTGATGACCTCTGCTTTTGTCGGGTGGGGATGGGGCTCCCAGTCACAGATGCAAGGCATAAGGATATCCCCCAAGCTACAGTGACTTGGAGGCATCATCATGGCACCTAAGGTCAGAGATATACCAGTGACAACAATGACACCAGCCAGCATTTCTAGGGCATGCCTAGGTGCCAGGCACTGTGCTAAGCACTTCACAGGTATGATTCCCTGTGATTCTCATAGCAACCCCATGAGCAGCGATTTGGGCTCTGCATGTCTAGCTAGGCTAGCTGTGGGGGGCTGCAAATGCCCGGGTTCTCTAGCCAGACTAAGCACCTTCAGAGAAGGGGTGACAGCATGGTCATCTTTGTGTCTACCCCCCAACACTGGGCACAGTGCCCTATACTAGGAGCTGGGTGGTGGCACGGGTCAGGACTAGGCACCCAGGAAGCAAAATTTAAGGAAGCTCTCCTTCTCAGGTGCTGACCCTGCACTTGTATGAACCTGAGAGTGGGCACCACCTTACATTTTGCACACTGGGTACCTCATTTGCTTTACCCTAGTTCTGGCCCTGGGTTAGTCCACCGGCCAGACTGGTATGTGAGTCCTGCCCTTCCACTCTAGCCATGTGACCCTCCCTTCCCTGTGCCTCAGTTTCCTCACCTAAAATGGGGCCAATGACAATACCAAGGGTTGACAAAAATGTGGCGAAACCAGTACCTCGTAGGCTACTGATGGGAACATAAAAATGGTGCAGCAACTTTGGCAGTTTGGAACCATAGGACCTAGCAGTTCCACTCCTAGGTATCTACCTAAGAGAAACAAAGGCACGTGTCACAAACACTTGCACACAAATTTTCACAGCAGCATTATCATAACTGCCCCAAAGCAGAAACAATCCAGTTGTTCATCAACTGGTGAATGGATAACAAAATGTGCTATATCCACATGATGGGATACTACTTGGCAATAAAAAGGAATGAAATACTGATACGTGTTACACTGTGGATGAACCTCAAAAGCATTATGCACGGGAAGGAAGCCAGACACATAAGACCCCATGTTATATGATTCCACCTATATGAAACGCCCAGAAAAGGCAGATCTATAGAGACAGAAAGTAGGCTAGTGGTTATGTAGGGATAGGGTGGGAGGGGCTGGAGGGAGGGGAATGGAGAGTGGCGGCTAATGGGTAGACAGGGTCTCTTTAAGGGATGATAAAAATGTTCTCAAGTCACATTACGGTAATGGTTGCATAATTCTGTAAATATACTAAAAACCAACAAACACTTAAAATGGATGAATTCTGAGTATGTAAATTATATCTCAATAAAGCTATTTTAGAAAATGAGGCTACTAATAATACCTACGCACAGAGTTACACAATGCCTGACACAGGCAGTAAGTATCCTATACATCATACTTGATGCTTGTTATTTTGCTCAAGTAAGTATCTCCTGCTCAATTAAAGACTGCCTAAAGTGCCTAAAAGTTCCTTGATTTTTAGGGGGACTTTGGTGGACTAACCTGGGCAGTCACGGTGCTTCTGTGTCCCTTAAATGATCTGCCTGTGCCCACACAGGTCTCCCAGTCGGCTACTTCTGGCTGCAGCAGCTGCTGCAGGCACCTGCCTGATGGGGATTAAACTCTTCAAGTCGTGGATTCTGAAACCCTGTGTTCAAGTTCTGGCTCTGTCCTTCATACTACCTACTTAGTTGCTGTGCCAATGACAGGGGCTATGGTGTGAGGGTATTTGGAGCATTCAATAAATTGGAAAAAACCGTGAACGAGGGAGCCCACTGGCAAGCCCTGAATGCACGCCAGTCCTTGCTGTCACCCTCAGCGCTGGCTTGGGGCTCAGCCACCTGTTCTAATCCATACAGGAGACGCCACAGCCCTCTTGCTGGAGCCACAGGTGTATGGAGGGTAGGAGGGGCTGCACTGTTTGGGCTTCATGAGGACCAGGTGTGGCATAAGACTGCCTGGCTTCCAGAACCTTGGACAAAGGACTTCCCCATTTTGTGCTTCCTTGTCTGACAAATGGGGATAAGAGAACCCCAACATCTCTTAGGACTGTCCAAGGACACCCACAAAAAGCACTCAGAATTGTGCCTATGATGTCAGTGAGAGCTATGATGATCGCAGCAGTCGTTCTGGTTAAGTGCCAATGACTGTGAACTTCCTGAGGGCAGGGACATGGTTTTCTTCCTCTGGCAGGTGCTCAGTGAGTGCTGACTGGAAAGAGGAACAGGGTGGGTAAGGAAGGTGCTATGGTGAGCTGGCCAGGCAAGGAAGACCTAAGGAAACAGACGGGCCTTAACTATACTGTAGAGAAGACAGAAAATAACACATGGCCATAGATCATGTAACCTTGGGCCGATTCCCTTATACCTTTCTCGGTTTTACCAAGCTGGACTAGGGGATCCCTAAAGTTTCTTCCAGCTAGAACATTCCTTGATCTTACTAATGCACCCTGTTGCTATTAGACTCATCCCCGGCTCCCCAAATTCCCTTCCAGTGATTCCAGACATCATTCCTTGTACCAGGAGATCCATAAATCCCATTTCTACAAGGGCCAAAGTCAGGCACTGTCCAAGTTCACACTGTTGAATACAGTCCTCGGTCTTTGCAATGTCTTCCATTAACCCACGGCGTGGTCAAAACCGTTTCCTTTCTGTGGCTCTGTTCCACCAAGAGCCTCGGCTCTTGGAAACAATGTGAAGTCATGTGGAGGCTCTGAGCTCTCCTGGACTACTTGTCTCTGGCAGAAGTTCACCACAACGCTCAGAACCAATTTTGTAACACAAAGTTCCCCGGAAGAAAGTAACAGGCAGTTCTACAAGAGATAATGGAACAGCAGAGTGCTCTATGAGGAGAGTTTAGGGGAGAACCAGCCTTTAATCCACTCCTGCCTGGAACCCATCTCTTCTCCTAAATGTCTTGGCAGTCTCTTTCTCTGGCTTTGAGCTGTCAGTCCTTACCCCTCCATTCTCTCCACGCTCCCCCCCACAAAAGCAAAGGCACCCCCTGCCTGCCAGTGCTGGCTTCTGCCTCTCCCTACCCCCTCTCTGGGCCACCACTCACCATAAACAGCTCGGCCATGACACCCAGCTCTGACCCAGCCGTGCGCAAATATCTTAAAGGATCCGTTTCCAAAAAGCCAGGGTGCAGTGCAAATAAAAACAAGTTCGCACCGTCCTCCTCCACAGCCCCAGGAGGAGCTCCCCCGGGCTTCTGACTACACCCAAGGAGCTGAGGGAGCCTGAGATGGCTTTGTCGTTAGAGCGAATCAGCCTAGTCTCATATTTTAAGAACAGCGGGAACGTAATATCAACTGAAAGGAGTTTTCTGTGCGCTATTTAACTCAATGGCTCTGCAGCTGGAGAGAGCCATAGGCAGACGTGTTATGATTCAAAGGCTCCCAATTACAATGATCCTCTTTTATTGTATAAAAACAGCAACACAACCATTCTCCACCCTCCCTCCGCCTGCTCCCTCCACCCCCGGCCCCCATTGGCTGGCGAGGCTGCTCCGCATCCCAAGAGCAGCACCCAGAGTCTCCTGGGCTCCAACTTTGCAGTTCCCAGCCCACTGGGGCTCCTTCTCTCCAGACCCCGGGAGGAGAGGGTGGAGAGGGTGCAGTGCCCTTTGGACATTGACAGAGGCTTCAGAATTGTCTCTTTTTGGGGGGGGGTGCTTTGGGGAAGGCTACAGATACACATGGATTTGTAATTCTCTCCTGTTTGGACTAAACGCTGTCACACACACATGTGCACAAACATCCATGCACACAGGCACACACCCCTACACCCCTTACTGGAAAAGCAATCAGGCTGTCCCAAAGCACGATCTAAAACCATTCCTTCCCCCCACCCCTCCTTCCGGGCTGATGTGGGGCTGGCCCCTGGGAGACTTACATGTACCTTCACAAAGTTCTGGAACCAGACTGATCTGAGTTCAAATCCTGACTCTGCTACCTTCGCTCTGTGATCTTGAACAAACACTTAACCTCTCTGAGCTTTCTTTTCCTATCTTTAAAGTGGATTGTACCACTGCTCTTAATTTACTCCGCATGGTCAGATAAAATGACATAGTGAATGGGAAGTGTTTAGCAGAGTGCCTAGCAAGTCCTAGGTGCTTAATTTTCGGAGCAGTTGCTGTTTTTAAAATGGCCAACACTGTGTGCTTGTGGTATGTCTGCGTATGTGGGGAGCTTTGTGCATCTGGGTGTGTAGGGAGCTTTGTATTTGTTCAGTTTCGCCAGACAGAGTAGGCAAGGCTGTGGGGGGTGGGATGGCTGTGGGGGCACAAATGCCAGGCCTGCTGAGGAATGTTTTTCTCCAGTCTTTCTGCAACACTGGTTTAAACCGGCACCTCTGTAGTGCATGCATGTGTGCACACGCACATGCTGCTTCCTCCTTGACTTAGACTTCTGGTCCCTCCTCAGTTGTCTGAAGATGTTTTGGAGCCCAGCAGCTGCAGCTGTAGGCATCCAACCGGGCCCGAGCAGAACCTGCAGCCCAAGAAATCTCCTTCACAACCTTCCCCCTACATTCCTCAACAGCAAGCTCCTTCTTTCTCTCACAAGTGGGCTTCTGGGCCCCCAGTAGGGAGGATTACCTTCTGAAGAAGGAGCTAACTCAATTTGACCACTTCCTCAGGCCCCAGATACACGATCTATTCCCCACCCTGAACTTGACAGCAAATGGTTCCCAGAATTTTGCTAGTTTCCCCCTGCAAGATAAACCCAGCATGGGCTTCCCACTCTTCCGTCCCAAACCAAGCCTGTGCACTCCTAAAATATACCTCTTACACCAAAATGAATGCCTGGGCTACACTCCTTAATACTGATCCCCCATGGATTCTGTTATGTGTTAAATATTACTGCAGAGAAACACTGTATAACCAGATTTAATCTTCATTAAGTGTTTCTAGTATCAGGGGGTAGCGGGGAGAGAAAGAGGAAGAAGGGGTGTGAACTGTGGCTTTTAACAGGTAAATTGTCCACCAGGGGCACAGAGAGATATCAGCAAGAAAACTGTTTCTGGCCCTGTCTTCTCTATTCCACTTTAAAGTTTGGGAGAAGATTGTTTTACCGTTATCGGGACTGTTCTCCTTGGGGTCTGTTACACACACACACCCACCCCCATGGCCAACCACCCCCTCTTAAATGCATGATTACAAGCGTAAGAACAGGAAACAGATTGTGGGTAGATGTTCTAACAATCACAACCTGTTCAATGTAGGGTGGGGGCCTCAGAGAAAGGTGGGGGAGGGGAAACAGGAGGGAAAATTTTTTTCCGTTAAAAATGAAACAGCCTTGTCAATACTGAAAACAATGTCCACCTTACTGGATACCAGTGGGGCATGTGCACAGCCAAGCATCCCTCCAGAACAGCGCTGTGTGGATTTGGCCATGACACAGCATATTATAGTACCTGAACACCACACCAGCGTCTCACTGTGACATTCCCAAGACAGATTTCCAGTTCAACAGTTGCTCCGACTCGCCACAAAATGAGTGCACGTGTGTATGGGGCAGAGGGAGAGGTAGGAAAGGAATGGCGATGAGATGGGACAGTCAGGGACCCGGGATGGATGATAAAGCCCACGCATGTTAATGACTTGGCACCTCTACAATAAAGTCACATCTGAGAGGTGGCGGCAGTGATGATGACGACGGTGGTGATGATTTGTTGGCGGCAGTGATGATGACGACGGTGGTGATGATTTGTTGAGCACTATCCATGTGTTAGGTGCCGTGCTAAGGGCTTTTATAAATTTCTTACGTTTCACAATAACCTGTACAGCAGCCACTAAAATTATCTCAATTTCGGGGTTGAGGAAACAGGTTCAGAGAGGTAAGTAATAGCCCAAAGTCATAAAGCTAATATAATAAATTGAGCAAAGAGAATCAGAGATGTGGGTCCTTGCTGGAGAAATCTAGCGTGGGGAATCTGATGAGGGGAAGGCCCCCCAAGGCCCTCTGATATCCTGTCCTTGATGTCAAGCAAAGGAGAGGGTCATGATCAGAGTTATCCTGCTGGTGAGTGCTGGAGCTCCCGGGAGTCCCGAAGTCCTGGGAAAAGCAAGTGTGGTGTTTGCAGAGTACAGGGTACCCTTTCCGGCAGTTCCGCCAACTGAGTTACCATGAAAGGAAAGCTGGTGGCCTCCTGGTAACAGCTGACTAACATCAGGTTAAGTTTGGATTCTTATTGGCAGGATCTAAAAGAAAATCTCTCCACCATCCCTCACACTTCTTTATTGTACACTGTCTTCTTTCTGCCCTAAGACAAAACTGGTCCCCTGCTCTGAAACTTTCCAGAACTCATTTTATTTCAAGTAAAAACCAAGCTGGTCTGTCTGCACAAGGTACACTGCTGCCAGTCTTAGTCTTACCTTCCTAAAACACATGACAATTCCTCCTAGGAAACCTGCCATGGCTCCCTAGTACCTTTGGATTAAAAGCAAACCTACTCCAGGTTCAACCCCCAAGTCTGGTGGCATCATCTTTTTGCACAACCCTCCCTACACCCCCCTCTTCATCTCCCCAGGATGCACATGGCTCCCAGGTTGGTGTTACTTTCACCAGGAACACCTTTTTTCCTCTTCTCATCTTAGGCAGCACATGCTCCACCTGCCAACTCCATTCACCCTTGCAAGTGGAACCCCAATTTGTTCACGGCAGCAGTGTGCCTGACTTGATACTTGACTGCCCTCCCCGGCAGGTTTGGGTCACCAGGGCACAGCTTTGGTCAATGAGCTAAGGACAGAAGTCCCTGGGAGGGGTGTCCCTTCCCAAAAATAACAGTGAGCAGTACTAGGTAAAAGCTTTTTGCGCCTCATTCATCCTTTTTTTTTTGTCTTTCCTGGAATGAGAAATGAGGCCTGCAGAGGCAGCAGCCACCTACCTGCCACAAGGTGGTAAACCTAAGGCCAAAGGCCTGTGCTCTAAGGAAGGCAGAGTGGAAAGACACAGCCTGGGTTCCCAACGGTACAGCTGAGGCCTCGTCCCACCCACCCTGTTGCTGTCTGACACAAGTAAGTCCCCATCTGGTTAAGTCACCAGTGGGCAGGATTTCTATTGCTGGCAGCTGAATGCAGTGATATCCGATACACCTCCAGACATTGTTCCTCCTCATTCATGGGTCAGTTCAGCTGCAGCCCCCTCTAGGAGATCCTCCATGAGTCCCTCAGAGCAGAATAATCACATCCTTCTTTGTGCTCCCACAGTATGTAGTTACTTTTCTCAATTATAGCACTTATCTAATCCTGCTTGATTTGGCCTAATGAGTGTTTCCCTGCGGTCTGCTCAAACTCCTGGAGGGTAGGGGGTCTCTATTCCACCAGCATCTCTGTGATGCCTGGAGCAGGGCCGTGCTTGAGGTCAGGGGGCCTCGATCTCCCAGGCATCCCCATGACGTCTGGTACAGGGCCCTGCATTGCAGCGGTGAAGTGCACGTGTGCTGGGGGCTGGCACTCAGCTCACTAGCTGTTTGGTCTTGGGCAAGACAGCTAACTTCACTTCCTCATCTAGAAAAAGGAGAGAATGAGAGTACTTACATCACAGGGTTGTCATGAAGACAAAACAATCTAATGATAAGCACTGGGGATGGTGCCTGGCATATAAAAGTGCTTAGTGACTATGGGCACTTATTAGCATAAGGAACATGATAGTTGCTGAATGAATAAATAAATCAATACACAATTGCTAAAAAAATGAATAAAGGAATGAAATCCAGGTAAATCCCTGAGTTTAGATGCCAGGGCGGTGGCTACTGTTCCCTCTATACTGCCTGGACATTTTCATCCTAACTTCAACTTCCCGTATCTGGGAGCTGCTGCAATGGACTAGCTTAGATCATGAAGTCAGACCTCGCTTCCAAAACTGACTTCACTTTTTGCTGTGTGACTTGGCAAGTTTCTTCACCTCTCTGAGCTCTGTTTGTAAACTGGGGATAATAATAGTACTTAGTTCATAGGGTTACAGTGAGAATTAAGTGATAAAGCACTTAAAGTACACAGCATCATGCCTGGCAGACTGTACCAGTAAGTGTTAGCAACTGTCATCAAACACTGTCATTATTCGTTTTGTTCAATGCACAGCATCCTACCCAATCACGTGGTCTGAACGTGGATGAGATACTTGGGGCGGGGTCACCTTTCAGCATGTCAAGATGCACTGCATTTACATCACGGGGATACCCTTTCCTCAGTGTCAGCAAACAGCAGTGTTATTTTGATTTTTTTTCCTTTAGATGATGATTAATTAATGTATCTGATTTACCCTAAAACCTCGGCCTCCTGAAGTTTCCCTTTGAGTGCTGTTAACTTCAGGTAATAGCAAACCTGGCTGGAAGGAAAGGTACAAGTGCATCCGAGAAAAATGGAGGAGCAGAAGCTTTAAACAACAATGGTATTTCCTCAGGTCAAAAGTCCTGTTATTGTCAGTGACACATTTCAATCTTACTTGTACATTTTTTTCCCTTCTGGCCTAAAAAGAAGATGAGTATACAGCTTTATGTAACTTTCCCTTTAAACTTAAACCTTTACGTTAGTCCCATTCAACCACTTGACGGCTCCATTAATCTATTTTTACTATTAAACGTGCCGTTTTACAAGATATTTATTCCACTTGGTCGTCATCCAAACGCTTTTTGACATTACTGCCCTGGGACTGAACTGCTTAAACTAGCTGCCCTCATACATAGAAAACCACCTTTTGACTCAAATCTTGAAGAGCTCTCAGAACCTCAGCCCCTTCAATCCTACAGGCATTAATTTCTGCCCTACATAAAGGAGTGAGTATGTAAGTGCGTGTGAGTGTGTCTTTTAAGAGGGTAATTGTGGAAGGTCTGTGCAACCCAAGGGGTGATAGGGAAGGATTCCTGCCTCAACACTCTGCCCAGCAGGGCCCGCCTTAGACCTGGGGAGCCTTAACTTTGAAAGAGAACGTGAACATCAGAGCAGGTTGGGGAAGAACTCTAGGGCCTGAAAAGACAGTGTCCCTGGGGTCCAAGCTGGGAAATGACTCTTCAAAGGGGGAGGGGTTCAGAGCAAGTCACTATTCATCGACCTCTCTCCCTCTCCACGCTCCAAACAAAAGGCCACTGCAAAACAGTTGAAGGCAGAGACCCCACTGGCTTTGAAGCCTCTCAGTCAGGTGGAAGCCTGAGCAAATCACAACTTGGCTTTCCTGTCAAGTTTTCTCCCCAGCCTGACGAACCCTCCTCCTCCTCCGCCTCCGCCTCCCAAGCTCTGCACAGCTCCGAGGCCAAAGGGACCGTCCTGTGATGCTTGCTGGTTTCCAACTTTCCGCTCATCTTCCTCTCCGCAGCCTCCCGCAAAGCGGCTGGGAAAAGGGCAAGTTTGCAAAGCTGAGGATACCAAGTCCTGGGGAATCCACAAAGAAGCTGCAACACCAACAAAGATTAACCTCTTGTGGGGCAGACGAAAAGCGCCAGCTGCCGTTCAGGGGGCGAACGTGGGCTCGCGCTGGCAGCGGCGTGGGCCAGCCGGCCGCCAGCGGCAGGGCCCGGGGCCTCGCGGCCCCCCAGGCCCCCCGCCCCCCGCGGGCTCCCCGGCACCTGAGCGGGGCACGGGGACAGCGCCGCGCTCCGGCCCTGCCCGCGTCAGGTAGCTCGGCGGCCGCCCGCGCTCCGCGCCCGCTGCCTGCAGCCACCGGGAGCGACGAGAGCAGAGGCAGCCTCAACCCACGGCGTCATGCTTCCTGCCACCACATTACGGCGAATCGTCACCGGGAGAGGGGAGAAGAGGGGAGAGCGGGGGAGGGAGGGGAGCAAACACACGCAGCCCCCAGCCTGCCAAAACGCGCGGAGACGGGGCCACGTCCCGCTGGCGTCCCCGCGGGACCTGCCCCGTTTGCACAAAGCGCCGCAGTTTGGCCAAGAAGGGAGGGAGACGGCCACGAAATAAATAAATAAAAACAGTCGGGTCTACGTAACGCCCTGTCGAAAGCGGACGCCATATTTTTTTGTGGCTTATGTCGACATAGGGAAACGTAGACATGTTTTTCCTCCTCCTCCTCCTCCTCGGTCTGGCTCCCATTTATCCAAACTTGTAATCAAAACTCTTTAAAAAAAATCTCCTTCTCTCTCTGTATCCGCTTATTTCCTCCCACCCGCAAAAAAGAGCCTGCACACCCCCTCCCCGTCCGTCCCCCCCTTCCCAATCACAAACCCAGCCAAGTCCCATTAACAACACATTTTCGGGAGCCGCGGCGACGGCGGCGGTGGGAAAGTTGGGCTGGAGTGGCCGGCGCCCGGCGTGCGGGGCTTGGGGCTGGCGGCGCCGGGCGCGGGGTGGGGGGGCTCCGCGCCGAGGCGAAGTTTCTTACCTGCGCCGGGGCTGGGAACGCGGGGACCCGGGCTGGGAACGCGGAGACGCGGCACGGGCGTTCCAAAATGGAACTCTGCTGGCTCCCCCCACCCACTCCCCACTCCCCAGCGGGCGCCCGGCTCGGGCTCCGTGGGAAAGAGGCGGAAAACCAGCCTGCCGGACAGACAGACAGACAGAAAAAGCCCCCGTACGGAGAACGGTGGCCAAAATTTTAAAAAGAAAAAAAAAAAAAGGAAAAAAAGGGGAAAAAAAATGCCTCGATCAGTGGGGAATCTACGCCAAAACCCACATGATCTGTAACGTCAGCATGCGTATTTGCATACGATACCACCACCCGAGCTGCCACCCGGGCTCGGGTTCCGCAGAAAGTTACAAAGTGAAATTCAGCCCCCTCCAGAGTCGCCAGCGAAATGTCATTTTCAGGCGGGAGCTGGGGGGAGGCTAGCCCTAAAGGCGCTGATTACTGGCCAGGGCAGGGGGGGCAATAAATTAACTTAAAAGTCTGAGCCCGGTAACGGACTCGGTGGAATTTCTGCGAGAAGAGGAGGGGGAGGCGCGAGCGAGATCATTGAATATTAAGCACGATCCGGCGCGCTGGCCGCGGCCAAACCCTCTCGGTGCAATACCCATTTTCTTTATGAAAAGTTCAAGGTGTCACTGATGAGCTCAACAAACTGTTGATCCTGAGCACGTGGAGTGGCTAACCGTGGCATTGAGGGGCGCGCTTGCTGGCCCGGCTCTGGCAGCGCCCTGGACCCGGCGACCCTCCGCAGTGCGTGGGGCTGTGCCCGGGTGGGGCCGCCACGCGCCCAGGGCGCTGCCTGCGCCTTAGAACTCAGGAAAATAATAACAATTTAGAATTATTTTAAGCGAGACACATTTTACTCCCGGAATAGTAATGAGAGGGTTGGAATAGGGAGGGGAAGAAGGAGTCCCCACTTATATAACGACTTGAAGTTAGATCACTTTTGCCGAGGAGATTCCGGGATTTCCGCTCGCGCCAGGTCTGAGGCTGGTTAAAGATCCTCAAACTTTTTTCCTTAAGAGCCAATAAACAAACAGACGCCCCAGGGGCCGACTTAAACTCTTGTCGAGCCCGCTAAGGCTGAGATTCTCAGACTGGGAGAAATGCACACCCCTGCGGTGCTCGCATGGAAGTCCCTGGGAGGCGAGGCGAGTCACTTTCGGAACTGCGACTCCGGCGTTGCGGGCAGGAGCCGATCTCTAACCGCGGCCGCCCCCAGGCTCCCCTCGGGCGCCGGAGGGCAAAGGCTGGCCGGGATCTCGCCGCCCTTCGTCTTCGGCCTCGGAACCGTGAACTTGCCTTCCGGGCGCCGCGCGCCTGCATCAGTGCTCGGCTAAAGAGCTCGAAGGGATTAGAGACCCGCAGGACACTTCGGACCCTCACGCTGCAACCTGTCTGCGCCGCGCATTCCTGCCCGGACGGACCTTGTTTCCCCCCAGCGGGCCTGTGGACGCTTCATCATCTACCGGGTGGGGGTGAGGGGATGCCATCTGAGGTTTAGTTTTGACCCTTTGAATGCAGCGAGAAAACAAAGGAAGCCTGGGGCTGGGAGACTCTGCGGAGTCCCCGCCCGCCCTGCAGATTAGCAAGCAAGGCGCGTCGGGGCTTCCTGGCTAGCTCTGCTCTGGGGAATTAGAACGAACTCTAGCGGCCGTTTGCGACTCGGCTCTGGGCGCGAGGGCAGCAACAGGTGGCCGTGTGCAGCGGAGTGGCCAGGGGCGAGGACCGGGACTGGGGTGGGGATGTTTGCCCTTGGGGGCTGACTGTGTGGCCAACGCGCTGGGTGACCCTTTGGCATTTTCGTTTCCTAGGCTGGGGAGAAGGAAGTAGCTAAAAGATGTTTCTGAGGTCTCCCCTAGGGCTCTCATTTCCTGGACACAAGCCCTTGGCTCCTCAGAATTTTTTTTTTTACAATAAAAATAAAAATAGCTCATATGCAAAACTTTCTTGCTAGCCTGCACCTGTTTGTTCTGTTATTGCTGATGTAGGGTTTATTTGTTTGTTAACAGCCCATAAAACAAGGGGGTCTGCATGTTTCCAGACCTGAAAGGCGAACTGGCTGAGTTCTTACAGGAGTCTCTTAACTTCTTGATGGCTGTAATCCAGGTCGTGCTGCGTCTTTCTCAAACTCATTCGATACCTATTATCTAAGCACCTAATCTGGTTAGGTTAGCTTCTAAGCAAGGGTGTGCCAGAATAGTAAAAGGAAAAGAAAAAAATGGAAAAAAACCCACCAACGTAATTTTTACATTGCTTACCTTGTTATCCCCTTCCAGGTCATTCCACTCGCTGCCCCCCGCCCCCTTTAAAATAAGCATAGTTCTCAGTATGTTTCCATGGAAATCACCCAAGCCTTAAGGAAGCTATTCCTATTTTGAGACTGCACCTTCTCTTGGTGATCAATCACTGGGGAGGTTTTTGTTAAGCCAGGTTTCCCTTGCCTCCACCTCGCTGCCACCTGCAACGAGGCTGGGTGAGAGATTGTATATGGGGTGGGAAGGGCCAGGGTGGAGGGAAGCCAGATAACCCTCTGGACCATCTGCTGAGTTCTTGTATCTTCACAGCACTTGAATCTCACGGACGCTAGCAGGGGTGAGGGGCTTCTGATATACGGCAGTGTCTTTAAATTGTTCAAAGCTTAGCATGGATTGAACTGTTACCATACTACAAAAAATAGCAAGGAATAAAACAAGGGTGACTTTTGCATTAAGTGCTATGATCACAGTTTGCTTTAGGTGTAGATGTAGACAGAGTAGCCGACCCTTATCTGATAGGATTCAGAAGCTTTGGAATCAATATTGCTCAACAATTAAATGTTCAGCCAGGAGGTAACATATGCCACTTTCACTTACAACTTACTGGTCAGAACTAATCACAAAGTTACTCATAAGAATCCATGGAAGTGTTACGTGTCTGGAAATGGGGAGAATTGGAAAGATTTTGCACTAATATGATAACACTAATGACTATCATAAATAATATAGGAGTTCACAATTATTGATCATTCACTATGTGCTGAGACTTTTACATGTATGATCTCATTGCATCATCGCAAAAAATCTATATTTTATCTTTATTTACGGATATGGAAGCTGAATTACTGCACCTTGCTCAACATCACCCAGATTCTAAGTAATAGAGTTGGGATTTAAACTTAATTTTATCTAATTCTGGAACATGGACTCTTAAAACACTCTTCTCAACCATCATTAGATTTAATTGGTCCCCTATTGTTGGGCATTAGGTAGTTCCAATTTTTTACCAGTGGACAGCCTTGTGCCAAACCTTTTCAATCATCGTGATTATTTACTTAGGATAAATTACTAGACAAAATATTGCTTGGTTGAAATATACACATATTTCAAGAGTAAAAACCCTTTGCAAAAAGTGAAAGCTTCAGGAGGTATAGTAGATAGTCTCCTACAATGGCTTCTGTCAATCCCATCCCTCACTTTATGAAAAATTCTAAATTACTAAGAGGTGGAGTTTATGTCCCCTCCTCTTGAATCTAGACTGGTCCTGCGATTGCTTTGGATGCATGCAAGTGATATTCTGAGATATCTGAGCCCAAGCCTTAAGAGACTGTCAGTTTCTGCTTTTTTCCTCTTGAAATCCTGCTGCCATGCTGTGAGAAGCCCACGCTTCACAGAGAGGCCACCTGGAGGAAAAACCAAGGTGCTGGGGGCAACAGCCCTCTGCTGAGATCCTGCCTGAAACCAGTCAGATCAGACTTTAGCCATCTTGGGTGCTCCAGCCTAATTGATCCTCCAGTTGACTACAGTCCCAGACAACATCCCATGGAGCAGAAGACCCATCCAGCTTAACCCAGTCTACCCACATAATCATGAGATTTGGGGTGGTTTCTTACATAGTGGTGGGTAACTGAAATGGTGTCATTATATTATTCATTTATGTTTATTTGCACATGTATCTGAATATTCCAGATCTACTTTCCATGGAGTTCTGCAGGATGTATAGCATTCTGAAATCACAAAGAAGTCCAGGACAAAGTATAGAGGGGTCCTTTTGGTTTATGATGCCTGGTCTGACCACTCTCTGAATCAAACCCTTTTCTTGATATAAGTCAGTTGTTATAAAACAGCTGGATTCAGCCTAAGGACCCCTCCCCCGCACAGGTCCCAGATCCTAAGCAGATGAATACTCTTAAGTAACATTTATCAAGCACAGATGCTCAGCAGGTGCTGGAGTTATGCTCTGGTTTGGTGTTGCCAAAAGCAGAGGCTTCCATTCTTTAGAGATACACACTGTGAAGGGAACTCTAAGTGCCCACTGTGTACAAGGCCACCTGGAAGGTGCTTCTCACACTTTGTTTCATTTAATCTTCACAACAACCTTCTGAATAGGTATATTGTCTCCTTCATTTGTAGGAGGAAAATGAGGCTCATAGAAGTTTATAAATTATCCATGGGGAATATACAGCTGATAAGTTAGAAGCAGGACTTGATCCCGAGTTTGATTGACTGCAAATTCTGCCTGCTTCTTATTACACCTGTGACCCGAAAATTAATTCATCTGGAAACCACCTTCACCATTTTTTGTTACAGCAGCAAATATACTACCTGGGGTATTATTTATTTAACATTTCATTGACATTGATTCCCATTTGAAAAACTTAAATGCATTTATTTGATAATAAAAATTTGTCATAATAGAAACAAGAAAATCCAATATTGATTATAACAAATGAAAGACAATAGTGAAAATAATCCCTAGAAACAAATGGCACTATTAAGCTAGCTAGATACTGTTATTTGCAGAAGGTGGAGCCTGATAGGACAGGTGTTAGAACGATGTTAAAGACGGCCTCAAACTTAGAATTTTTCTTGAGCTAATCAAAAGGATGGGAAGAAAATTGAAAAGTGATAACTTTCTCAACCAGTCAGGGCTATTTGACGCTGCATCCCCACATCATTTAAAACCAACTCATGGCCACACATATTACTGGTGTGACATGTTTCATATTGCTGTTACCTGGCTACCTCTCGTAGTTCTTCACGTATGAACCAGTTATAATGTGCTGCCTCTGAGAGCATAAAGATTGGTGCTATGGATTGAATGTTTGTGTGCCACCCCTGCCCCCTCTAATTTTTATGTTAAAAGGCTAATCTCCAAGGCCATCCTATTAGGGGGTGGGGCGTTGGGAGGTGAATAGGTCATAAGCGGGGGGCCTTCACGATGGAACTGGTGCATTTGTAAGAGGAAACGCCAGAGAGCTTTATGCCTCTTTCCCTTTTCTCCACCAAGTAAGGATGCAGTGAGAAGGCTATCCTGTAAGCCAAGAAGAGGGCTCTCCCTGGAACCTGACCATGCTGGCACCCTGATCTTGGACTTCCCAGCCTCCAGAACTATGAGAAATGAATTTTTGTTGTTTAAGCCTCCCACTCTCTGGTTATTTGTTATATAGCAGCCTGAATGGGCTAAGACAGTTTGAGGAATTGAAGTGCTGTAAACACCAACTAACTCATTTCCCTGGCTCTGATTGCTACCTCCACTATTCATGCTGTCACCAAAGTACAGATCTTGCTTGGTCACTTCCCTGCTTACAATCTTTTGTTGCTTCTAAATTCTTTAGGATAGCGTGGGTCACCTTGCATAAACTCATCCAAACCAGTGTTTCCAGCCCAGTTTCCTGCCTCTTCTAATCTTGTCCTCTAAGATTCAGCATCACTGGGTTACTCATCACTCTCTAAAGTTTCCATAGTCTTTTCCATCTTGGCAAATGGTGCATTCTCTACCTGGAATACCTTCTCTCCTCCTTTGTGCTTAAAGACACAGATAAAATGTCACTTCTTTGGGAAGCCTTCCTGCACTCTTCCAAAGACAGTTATTCCTACCTCCTCTGAAGTCTTACAGAACATTTTACTTTCCTTGACTTAGCTATTATTGACCTGTAATCTAGTCTCTTCTTTGTATTTGCCATATCCACTTGATTGTAAGTCCCTTGTGGGCTAGTGTTTTAACATAGTCATCTCTGTCTTCATTTCTTGCCTCACATGGTAGGCAGAATTCAAAGATGCTCTTCAAGATTCCCAGTCCCTGGTTATTCAATCAACCATGAATCTAGATACTGCTGTGAAAGGATTTTGTAGACATTATTAAAGTTTCAAATCATTTTCCCTTAAATAATGGAGATAATGAAGATTATCTGGATAGGTCTAATCTAATCATATGAGCCCCTCTAAGAATAGACAGTTTTCTCTGGCTGGTGGCAGAAGAGAAACTCAGAGACATTCAAAGTGTGAGAGGGATTTTACATGAGGGGGGTTTTCTGTTGCTAAGATGGAATGGCCCTGTAGCAAGGACCTGAGAACCACTTCTAGCAGCTGAGAGCAGACCCTGGCTGACAGTTAATAAGACAATGGGGACCTCAGTCCTACAACCACAAGGAAATTATTTTTGTTAATAACCAACGAGCTTAGAAGAATACCATGAGACCTAGATGAGAACCGCAGCTCTGCTGACACCTTGATTTCAGCCCATTGAGACCCTGAGCAGAGAATCTAGTTGTACCATGTCTTAGACTTCTGACCCCCAGACATTGTGAGATAATAAATTTGTGTTGTTTTATGCTGCTAAGTTTTGGTAATTTTTTTCACAGAAATAAAAGACTTATAAAGAATAGAAGCTGAGTACATGTTTGCTGAATGAATAAATGAATGCAAGCATGCGTTATTCAGTAGTCATAAGTGACATTTAAGGGGAATGCTTTTCCCTACTCCTCATTTCCACAAGGAGGGGCTTTCTGTAAAAACACTGTTGCCTCTCTCTTTCCACCTTTCCTCTCATGGGCACTCCTCCTGAGGCCCTGGGTCTGTTTTGTTCTGGGTCTTAGCACGGGTGGAGGCACTCCAAGCAGCACTATCTTCACCTGTGTGGGTGTGTCAGCTTCATTCTGGGTTCTGTATTTGCAGCCCATATGACTAACAGACTGTATCAGTCAGCTCGAGCTGCCATAACAAAATGCCACAGGCTGGGGAAGCTTAAACAACAGACATTTATTTTGCCACAGTTCTGGAAGTTGGGAAGTCCAAGATCAAGGTGCTGGCAAGATAGGTTTATTATGAGCCCTCTTCTCTTGGTTTGTGGGCAACTGCCATCTCACTCTGTGCTCAAATGACCTCTACTTTCTCTGTGTGGAGAGAGAGTGTGTGAGAGAACTCTCTAGTGTCTCTTCTTATAAGAGCACTGATCTCATCATGTGGATCCAAAGACCTCATTTTCAAACACCATCACATTGGGGGGTTAAGGCTTCCAATTTTGGGGGAACACAAATATCCAATCAGTAACATTCTATCCCTTATCCCCCCAAAATTCATGTCCTTCACATATGCAAAAATACATTCATTTTCTTCAAACAGCCCCAAAGATCTTAACTCATTCCAATGTCAACTCTAAGGTCTAGAGTCTCATGTAAATATCATTTCAATCACATATGAGTGAGACTGAAAATACTATTCCTCCTGAGGCAAAATGTCTCCCTAGTGGTGAACCTGTGAAACCAGATAAGTTATGTGCTTCCAAAATACAATGGTAGCACAGGCTTAGGATAGACATTCCCATTCCAACAAGGAGAAAGCAGAAGGAAGAAAGAGGTGATGGGTCCCAGGCAAGTCCCAACTCTAACAAAGGAAATTGAACTAGCTCTTAAGACTTGAGAATAATCCTTTGTAGTCTGATGCTCTGCCCTCCAGCCCACTGGGGTAGCAGCATTTCCCCCACAGTTCTAGGAGGTGGTCCTGCCCCTCAGCTCTGC
Organism: Varecia variegata; assembly: GCA_028533085.1. Lineage (NCBI taxonomy): Eukaryota > Metazoa > Chordata > Mammalia > Primates > Lemuridae > Varecia > Varecia variegata. Next base: position 35,560,757 of record CM052438.1, read on the forward strand.
CAGGAAGCTCTGCTCCTGGTGGAGGCCACGTGGCCCAATGAAACCAAAGCAGTCGTCCTGATGATCTCTGAATTGCCTTTGGGGTTATTTTCCCCTCTTCTTGAAGAATAAACAGCACACATTCACAGCTGAATGGCTCTATTGTTCCATCTTGTCAAACCCAAGAAGTCCAAGAGCCTTCCTTCATTTTGTCCTTCTTCAACTCCTTTGGTTCAAACTAGCAGTGTTTCGCCTTGTATAATTCTACAAGCTCTTTATTGTGTGATAGTCCAGCCACACTCTTAGTGTTCTCTTCAAAACATGCTTCCTCATTTTGTGCAATATGGATAGGTTGAGAATTTTCCAAATCTTCTAGTTCTGGTTCTTTTTCACTTAGCAATCCTTTCTTTAACTCATCTCTCTCTCTTTTTTTTCATTTTATAATACTATATACAATCAGGAGGAACCAATTTACTACTTCAACACTTTACTTAGGAATGTTCTCAGCCAAATATCCAATTTAATTGCTTGAAAGTTCTACCTTCCAGAAAAAACAAGAACACAGTTGAGCCAAGTTTTTGCCACTTTACCACAAGGATCACCTTTCCTCCAGTTTCCAATAGCATGTTCTCTCACCTCTTCCATCTGAGACTTCACCAAAATGGCCTTTACCATTCATATTTCTACCAACATTTAATGATTGCTTATGTTTTCTCTAAGAAGGTGGCAGCTTTCTCTCCAGCTCTCATCTTTTCTATTTAAGTACTCACCAGAATTGCCCTTCACATCCACATTTCCAGCATGCACCTCAAATGCTCTTCCACCCTCTGCCCACTACCCAGCTCCAAGGCCACTTCCACATGTTTAGGGATTTGTCACAGCAGCACCCCACTCTTAGTGCTAAGTTTGTATTAGTCAACTTGGGCTTCCATAACAAAATGCCATAGACTGGGTGGCTTAAACAACAGACATTTATTTTCTTACAGCTTTGGAGGCTGGTAAGTCCAAGATCAAGGTGCTGGCAAGTTAAATTTCATTCTGAGGTCTCTTTTCTTGGCTTTTAGGTGGCTACCATCTCATTGTCTACTCACATGACCTCTTTGTATACCATGGAAAGAGAGAGAGAAAGAGAGAGAAACAGAGAGAGAAAACTCTCTGGTGTCTCTTCCCATAAGGGTGCTAATTCCATTATGAAGGCTATACTCTCATGACCTCATCTAACCCTGACTACTTCCCGAGGGGCCCATCTCCAAATACCAAAACATTGGGAGGTAGGGTTCCAACGTATGAATTTTTAGGGGACACAAATATTCAGTTCACAGTCTCCTTTAGCTTGGCTTCTATCAGTAATAAGGTGGATGTATTTGGCCCCATATGTACTCTACATTTTATTTTCCAACATGTTCTAAACCTGGGTAGGGAAAACAGATATTATTTATTGGAAGGTGGAGGAGAGTCCCTCCCTTGGAGACCCCAGCAGAAGACATGAGCAATTATAAGAACTGTACCTATGGCAAGACACACCTTGGAAATATCTACTCCATCCCTTTCCTTGTAAGCCTTGACCTTGCCCTTCACTCCATCCCAGTAGCGATGAGAATTTTTAGAGCTTTTGCCTCAGTGAAGGCATGAGATAAAAATTACATTTTTGAACAAATTTCTGGCCTTTTAGTTTTAAAAATGTGGATACTTAAGGGAATGGAAAGAACTTAGGATGTGGACAATAAATTTTAGAGAGAACATGATGTAGAAGAGAAGCCTCTCCCATCATCAGGAAGGATGCCTTTGGCTTGGGGGAAGAGGAGGGGAGTTGGAGGGGAAGTAATGAGAGCTCCTGTTCTCTGGATGGACCCCAAGGATGTGGCAACATTCACTCCCAAGGCCTGGGTTATAGCTGGATAGAGTTCTGGGGGTGACCCAGAAGAAGAAAAGTGGTTGTTTAGTGTGGCAGGAAGAAAAAACCCTACTCCCCATCCCATTGGCTGTTCTATAAATTAACCTTAGCATCCTTCATCAGAACACAGGGTGTATATCCCCTCTCTTGGAACCTGGATGGTGAGTGCTTTGACCAACAGTGTGTGGCAGAAATGATTCTATGATACTATGTGATCTCTGAGGCTAGGTTGCAAAAGGCAATGCAGCTTCTACCTTGTCTGCTGGGACATTTGAGTTTGGGAACTTGAACCACAGTGTAAGAAGTCTGATTTCCCAGAGGCTGCCATGCTGTGAGGTCACCTCTGCACACAAGGTGAGGCCCCAAGTTACTGCTCCAGTCACCATCTGAGGTCCCAGTTGATAGCTGGCATTGACCACCAGCAGTTTGTTTCTTTTTATTCCTAAGTAATGTTCTTTGATGTGATGTGGGTGTATTACAGTTTGTCTAACCATTTACATGTTGAAGGACATCTGGGTTATTTCCATTGTAGGGCTATTACAAATAAAGATGCAATAAACATTTGTGTACAGGTTTTTGTATGAACGTAAGGCTTCATTTATCTGGGATAAATGCCCAGGAGTGCAATCGCTGGGTCACGTGGGAAGTGCATGTTTAGTTCTGTAAGAAACTGCCAAACTATTTTCCAGAGTGGCTATATCATTTTATTTTTCCACCAGCAATGTATGAGTGATCCAGCTTCTCTGCATCTTGATTGGCACTTGGTATTGTAAATATTTTTTATTTTAGCCTTTTGGATAGGTGTGTAGTGATATATCATTGTGGTTTTAATTTGCATTTCTCTAATAGTTAATAATGTTGAACATCTTTTGATGTGTTTATTTGCCATCTGTGTCTCCCCTAAAGTGAAAAATCATGTCTCCTGCCCATTTTCTAATTGAATTGTTTGTTTTTATACTGTTAAGTTTTGAGAAGGCTTTATGTATTCTGGATGCTAGTCCTTTATTGGATATGTAGTTTGCAAATATTTTTTCTCACTCTTTGCAAACATTTTTTCTCACTCTTTGCAAACATTTTTTCTTACTCTGTAGCTTTTCCATACTCTTAACATGGTCTTTCATACAGCAAAGTTTTTAATTTTGATGAAGTCTGAATTTTAATTTTTCCTTTTATGGATCATACCTTTGGCGTCAAGTCTAAAAACTCTGCCTAGCCCTAGATCCTGAAGATTTCCTCCTATGTCTTATTCTGAAAGTGTTGTAGTTTTTACCTTAAAGTCTGTAATCCATTTTGAGTTAATTTTTGTATTAGACTTAGGTTTAGGTTCTTTATTTTTCACCTGTGGCTATCCAATTGCTCCAGATATTTATTGAGAAAGCTATCTTTATTGAATTGCTTTTGCACCATTGCAAAAAAAAAAAAAAAAAAGAATCAGTTGGGGATACAGGTATGGGTCTATTCCTGGGTTCTCTGTTCTGTCTCATTCTCTGTTCTATGTATCTATCCCTATACCAGTACCACACAGTTTGGATTTCCATAACTATATAATAAGCTTGAAATTGGGTAGACTGATTCCTCCCATTTTATTCTTATTTTTCAAAACTATTTTACATATTCTAATGAGTTTGTCTTTTTGTATGACTTTTAGAATACTATCGCCTATGTCTATAAAAATCTTTGCTGGGATTATGATAGGAACTTTATTAAACTTCTATATCAGTTTGGAGGCAACTGACATGTTCGCTCTGTTAAGTCTTCTAGTCCATAAATGCAATGTCTCTCCATCTATTTAGATATTCTTAGATTTCTTTCATTAGCATTGTGTAATTTCCAACATACAAGTCCTATATATGTTTTGTTATTTTTTACACCTAAGTATGAATTTTGAGTGACTGTAAATGATATTGTATAATATTTTAAATTTTGCTATTTGTGTGTTCATTGCTAGTATATAAAAATACAATTGATTTTTGTATGTTTATCTCACATTTTTAATTTTACTGAATTCACTTATTAGTTTTAGGATTTTTTTTTGGATAGATTCCTTGGGATTTTCTATATAGGTAATAATGTCATTTGCAAATAGGAACAGTATTATTTCTTCCTTTCCAATCTATAAACCTTTTATTTCCTTTTCTTGATTTCTTGTATTAGCTAAAACTTCCAGCACTATGTTAAATAAGTGTGATGAGAGTGGGCAGTTTCCTTGTTTCTAATCTTTGGGGCAAAGCCTTCCATCTTTCATTATTAAGTATAATATTAGTTATAGGATTTTTGTAAATGCTACTGACCAAGTTAAGAAAGTTCTCTTCTATTAATAATACTAGCTTCATAAAATGAGTTGAGAAGAGTTCTTTCCTCTTCTGTTTTCAGGGAGACATTGTACAGAATTGTGTTAATTTCTCTTCAAACATTTGGTAGATTCTCCAGTGAGACCATCTGGGCCTGAAAATTTCTTTTTTTAGAGTTTTAAAATTATTGATTCAATTTCCTTAATAGTTACAGGGCCATTCAAGTTATCTATTTCATATTGAGTGAGATGTGGTGGCTTGTGGTTTTAGAGGAACTGGCCCATTTAGTGTAAGTTATTAAATCCATACATTTAGAATTGTTCATAGTATTCCCTTATAATCCTTTTGATGTTTTCAGGATCTGTAATGATATCTTCTGTTTCATTCCTGATATTGAAAATCTGTATCTCCTCTTTTTTTTTCTTTGTCAGTCTTGTTAGAGGTTTTTCAATTTTATAACTCTTTCTAAACAACTAGCTCCTTGTTTCATTGATTTTTCTCTTTTGGTTTTCTGTTTTATTTTATTAGTTTCTGATTTTATATTAATATTTCATTCCTTCTTTCTGTTTTGGATTTATGTTGCTCTTCTTTATGTAGGTTCTTGAGATGGGAGCTTAGGTTATTAATTTGAAACTTTTCTAACATATGCATCTAATGCTATAAATTTGCCTCTCATTACTGCTTTAGCTTTGTCCCACAAATTTTGGGATATGTTATACTGTAATATTTATTTAGTTCAATGTAATTTTTAAAATTTCCTTTGAAACTTTCTCTTTGATCCATGAGTTATCTAGAGGTGTGTTTAGTTTTCAAGTATTTAGATATTATTCTATTATCTTACTGTAATTCATTTCTATTTTGACTCCATTGGTGGTTGGAAAATACACTGTATAATTTCCATTATTTTAAATTTTTTAAAGTTTGTTTTATAGTCCAGTGTCTTAGTGCATTTGTGTTGCTATGAAGGAATACCTAAGGTTGGGTAATTTATAAATAAAAATGGTTTATTTGTCTCAGGATTCTGTAGGCTATACCAGAATCATGGAGCAGGCATCTGCATCTGGTAAAGGCCTAAATCTGCCATCAGTCATGGGGGAAGGAGAAGGGGAAGCAGCATGTGCAGAGATCACATGGTAAGCAAGAAAGCAAGAGTGAGGTGCCAGGCTCTTTAACAATACACATTTTGGGGAACTAACAGACAATGCACTCACCTTTCTCCCCCACAAGGGAGGGATTAATCTATCCATGAGGGAACCACTCCCATGACTAAAATACCTCCCATTAGGTCCCCACTTCCAACATGGGGATCAAATTTCAACAGATTTGGAGGGGTCAAGAGACTTGGAGGGGTCAAATCAAACTATAGAATTCTACCACCAGCCCCCAAAATCTCACATCCCACTCAGATACAAAATATAATCATCCCTTCCCAATAGTCCCCCAAAGTCCTAACTTGTTCCAGCACCAAGTTAAAAGTCCAAAGTCATAGGTCTCATCTGAGAGTCAAGGCAAGTTCCTTATAGCTATGAACCTGTAAATTCCAAAACAAGTTACTTGCTTCCAAGATACAGTGGTAGAATAGACATTGAGTAAACATTCCCATTCCAAAAGGGAGAAATCAGCCAAAATAAAGGGGTAATAGGTCCCATGTAAGTCCAAAACCCAGCAAGACAGACATTAAATCTTAAAGCTCCAAATAATCTCTTTTGACTTGATGTCTCACATAGTGGGCACACTGGTAAAAAGAGTGGGCTCCCAAGGCCTTGGGTAGCCCCATCTCCATGGCTTTGCTGAAATCAGCCCACAGCTGCTCTTATGGTTTGAAGTCCAGTTCTTGTGGCTTTTCCAGGCTCAGGTTGCATGTTGCTGGTGACTCTACCATCCTGGGGCCCGGAGGGCTGTGGCTCTGTTCCCATGACTCCACTAGGCACTGTCCTACTAGAGGCTCTCTGCTATGGCTCTACCCCTGTGGCAAGCCTGCATTTCCAGGCTTTTTGCCCAGGCTTTCCAATACATCCTCTGACATCTAGGTGGAAGCTGCCAAGCCTCCACCACTCTTGCATTCTGGGTCCCTGCAGACTAACTCCACGTGAAAGCTACCAAGGCTTATAGCTTGTGCCTTTCAGAGTGGCAGCTGGAGCACATATGGGGCCACTTGATCCATGTCTGAAGCCGGAGCAGCCAGGATGCATGGAGCAGGATTCTGAGGTGGTGTGGAGCATTGGTACCCTGGATTTGTACCCGCAAACCCTTCTGTCCTCCTAGGCCTCTGTTTTGGGAAGGGAAGCCATAAAGATTTTTGAAATGCCTTCAGGACCTTTTTCCATTGTCTTGACTTTTAGCATCTGACTCTTTATTTATCCATGTTAATCCTCTAGCAAGTGGTTTCTTTGCAGCATCCTTGGATTCCTCTCCTGAAAACACTCTTTCCTTTCCTACCACATGGCCAGGCTGCAAATTTTCTAAATTTTTACACTCTGCTTCCCTTTAATTATAAATTCCAACTTTAGAACATTCCTTTGCTGCTACATCTGATGATAAGCTGTTAAAAGCAGCCATGCCACTTCTTGAATGCTTTGCTGCTTAGAAATTTCTTCTACCAGATGCCCTAAGTAATTACTCTAAAGTTTGTCATTCTACAAAGCCTGAGGGCATGAACACAATGGAAACAAATTCTTTGCTACAGCAGCTTAACAAGGGTAACCTTTGCCAATAAGTTCTTCATTTCCATCTGAGACCTCATCAGCATGGCCTTTACTGTCTATATTTTTATCAGCATTTTGGTCAGAGTAATCTTTTAGTCTTATCTTCTTTCTTCTTTCTTTCTGGGACTCTAATGATACACATATTAGATCTTTTGTTTGGTCCCATAGGTCCTTGAGGATCTGCTTATTATTATTATTTTCAATTTGTAGTCTCTCTTATTCAGATTGTTCTATCTGTAAATTCATTGATTCTTTTCTCTGCTCCTCCATTGTGCTGTTGAGTTCATCCACTGAGCCTTTTATTTTGGTTATTGTGTTTTTTAAGTCTCAAATTTCCATTGGGAAATTTATATTTTCTAGATCTTTGTTGAGACTTTCTATTTCTTTCCTGAGGCTTTCTATTTTTTTATTTGTTTAAAGCACACGCATGTTTGTTCTTTGAAGCATTTTTATCATGGGGGCTTTAAAATCACTGTCAGATAATTCTAACATAATCCTGTCACCTTTGTATTGTCATCTATTAATTATCTTTTTTTATGCAGCTTGAGATCTTCCTGGTACTTGGTATGACAAGTGATTTTTGATTGAAACATGGACATTTTCACATTATGTTATGAGACTCTGAATCTTATTTAAACCTTCCGTTGTAGCTGGTTTTCCCTAACACCACTCTGGCAGAAGAAAGAAGAGTGGCATGCTTTGTTACTTTGAGGATGCTTTGTTACTCCACTCGGCCTCTGTTGGTACCTGAGGGGAGAATGACCATTACTGTTGGACAGGGGTAAGTGTTCTGGGTGCCCCTGTGGTTTTCATTGACACCGGAATTCGGATGGCCTTGTTACTGATGAGCTACGTTGAAACTCTTGACTCTCTACTATGTCTGCTCTGACGCCACTGTAGTGGCAGGGGGGCGGGAGGGACACCTCATTACAGCTTGGTGAAGGTAGAAGTCCAGGCTCCCCATGTGGTGGTCTCCATTGGGACCAATGGTGATGAAAGTCCTGGCTCCTCTCTTGGCCTTTTCTGACACCACCCTTATTACAGCCCCACAAAGGTGAGAGTCTCAGTTCCTCATTCAGCCTTTGCTGGCAGGGGTGGGAACTGGACCACAGTTGTTTTCTGTGGTGTTTGGCTGGAGTAGAGTGGTTATTATCTAAAAATTTTCTGTCTTTCCAGGGTGCTTCTTTATTGGACTGTTCACTGGAGAGAGCAGGGTTTGGTTGAGTTTTGCTGGGGCTTTTTTGTTTGCACCTGTTAGTGTTTGCAGGTTGTTGGCTTCTTCAACTCCAACTTAGGCAAAAGAAAAGCCAGGAAAACCACTGCTGAGTCACTGTTCCTCAGGACCTGTGGTTCCTAGCTGGTCTGCCTTCTTCTTTCCACATCTCATAGTGTTTTAGTGTTTGTTTTGGATATAATATCCAGGATTTTTTAGTTGTAACTAGCAGGAAGAAGCTCTAAATGATGGTATTTTAAAGCCATTTCTCTAGGATTATCATGAGTACTTTGAGCCTATGCGATAGTATAAACACTTATGGTGCTGATTATACTACCATTGCCTTATAAAGGGTGCTCAGTTGCTCTTACAAAAGGAACTGGGCCCTCTCGGGACATCTTGACTGCAAGGCCTGCTTTTGGCATACCTTGGATCTTTAAAGGGTCACAATTCATTTCCCTTTTAGAGAAATAATGGAAATATTTCATTCAGCACTGACACATGGCTTTCAGGCTTGTCTGCCAGGCTTGAATCCCACTCCTTTCATGAAAGTTTGAAACTTCAAGTATGATATGTGTGAAAAGAGCCCTGAAGACGCAGCCCACAGACATGGCCTGCTGTGTGTCCTTTGGCAATCCATTTCAACTTTCTGGGCCTCAGTTTCTCCACTTCAAACTCAGGAAAGATGGGGACGGACCAAATCAGGGTTTCCAAACTTTTTGACCATTTATACAGCACCAGCAGCTTGAGTTTGCCAAGGTGGGACCACCTGCTTTTCTATTTACTGAATACTTGTCTCCAAACTGACTCACTTTAAAGAGGAAACTGCATGTTGCTGTGCGATGTGTGCCCCTTGGCAGGAGGGTGGCCGTGCTGGCTTGGCACAGCCAGGACCAGCGTTTAGTCATGGGGTCCTCTGAGGTCTCCAACCCAGCATGGAAGAAATGGTCACTGGGGCCTGCAAATTCAATGTGCCATCTATACCCTAACTCAGATTCTGAGACAACACGTCCTCCCGCCGGCAGGCTAGTTACGAAGATTCTCCAAACACAGACGCTGTGCGATCCACGACGTCTGGTGGTAGTTCACGCTCCCTGGACTCTAGACAGGAATCCTGTTGTTGGTTCATTTGAAAATTTCCAACCATGCCCCTCCTCCCTCCTGCAGTTCTGAGGCACTCAATTAAAAAAAAAATCTCCCTTACTCCCAAACATTTTGGAGCAAACATTTAGCATCATCCTGTTCCTTTTAACACACCTTCTGCTCTTCCTCCCTGTGACAAAATGTTGCTTGCCAACACAGTTACTCCTGAAATGAAAGAGAAATAAAATTTATCTCCTTGGGAGCACTTGCCAGGAGAGTTTCATGACCTGCCTTGTGTTCACTGGAGTGTACCTGGGGACTCAGCAGGACTGGGGATTAGCTACACAGCACTGGAAACTGATCCTGTCCTGGGATGTGAGTCTGAGGAGATGCCTGGGTGGGTATCTCCTGGCTTCGCAGGCCAGATTTCCAGGGGGGCCCAGGGGGCTCCTTGGAGGGCTGGGAAAGCAGTTAGAACATCCCAGCTAGGGCTGAGTGTAGAACTCTTGTTTCTCCTTTCAACTCATCCACTACCTGTCTAGAATGCTCAATTCTGTTGTTTTGAAATGTCCTAACCTTATGAGAGCAGCATCCCTGACTTTTCTGTTCACTATTGCATCCTTAAACATTTAGAATTGTGTCTGCCTCTGGCATATAGTAGATGCTCAATAAATATTTGTTGAATGAGTAAATTCCATAGTTGTTTTCATTGAATTCCAAGTTCTATTAGGCAGGGACCATTTCTGTCTTATTGGATCCTCACGGCTTAATACAGTACCAGGCATATAGTATATGATCAATAAATATCTACTGAACTGGGCTGCTCCTGGGGAGTCCTTAGGGGAGTCGCTGTGGCCTTGAGTTAGGAGCAGGGCTTTAGTGTCAGACAGTCCTGAGTGTGAATACTGACTCAGCCATTTCTCTCTGCGGATCTTTTTTTTTTTGAGACAGAGTCTCGCTTTGTTGCCCGGGCTAGAGTGAATGCCGTGGCGTCAGCCTAGCTCACAGCAACCTCAAACTCCTGGGCTCAAGCAATCCTACTGCCTCAGCCTCCCGAGTAGCTGGGACTACAGGCATGCGCCACCATGCCCGGCTAATTTTTTGTATATATATATACATTTTAGTTCGCCAGATAATTTCTTTCTATTTTTAGTAGAGACGGGGTCTCGCTCTTGCTCAGGCTGGTCTCGAACTCCTGACCTTGAGCCATCCACCCGCCTCGGCCTTCCAGAGTGCTAGGATTACAGGCGTGAGCCACCGCACCTGGGCTCTCTTCGGATCTTGTGGCAAGTACTGTCAACTCTTTGACTCTGTTTCCTATGTGAAAGGTAGGGCTAATAATGCCTACTAACTTACTTCAACTCACAGGGTTACTGGGAGGATTAAACTGAAGGTGCAGAGCACATAATAAATGATAGTTATAATTATTGCTGTTATTGACGTTTTGTCTAACTTCTGTTTCCCATGCAGATAATCATGCCCACACTACTTGGTTGGTTTTTAAGAGGAAAAGGTGACCTGGTAATACATTGGGGAGAGCTGGACAGGGCCTGAGCTTTGCATCTAGGCTGGCGGTTCCTGGAGCCCACAGGGTGACCTGCGTGCTTTGAGAGTCACTTGCAGGTTGAAAAAGAGATCCTAATTGTCCTTGATGAGACTGCATTGTGTGTGTGGGCCGGGGGGTGGGGGTGGGTAGTACATGCTGGTGAGCAAGGATGAAAGCCACACAGGACTTCAAGAAAACAATGAATCAGGCTGGGCACAGTGGTGGCTCACACCTGTAATCCTAGCACTCTGGGAGGATCCCTTGTAGCCAGGAGTTCGAGACCAGCCTGAGCAAGAGCAAGATCCCATCTCTACAAAAAATAGAAAAATTAGCCAGGTGTGGTGGTGCACACGTGTAGTCCCAGCTACTTGGGAGGCTGAGGCAGAAAGAGTGCTTGAGCCCAGGAGTTTGAGGTTGCAGTGAGCTATGATGATGCCGCTGCACTCTAACCTGGGAGATGGAGCGACAGAGCAAGACCCTGTCCCCACCCCCCCAAAAAACCAAAACCAAAAAACAACAATGAATGGGTCATTACATAATCAAGGTTATCTTGTAGGCAAAACAGTTTGATGCCTGGGGTTTGTGAGGGGACATAACAAAAGAGGCCTCAACTGTTGTTACTTAATGACCCTGGTCTTGACTTCTCCCTGAGGGCTGGAGAGAGAGACAGTACAGCACAGCGGTTAGGTTCAGGAGCTCTCACCCCATCCCCCGGAGGGGAATCCTGAGTCTGCACTAGTCGTGCTGCCTTGGGCAAGCTCCGTACCCCTTCTGTGTCTCTTTGTCCTCATCTGTATGGCAGAGACGATAGCAGTCATTACCACATCATGTTGATACGAAGCAATTCATATAAAGAGCTCAAAGCAGCACCTGGTGCACAGTCGATGCCTAATGCATGTTACCTACCATTTTTGGATCATCCTGGTTGTTTTACCTTTTTTGCAGGTGTTATTCTCCAGTCAACTTCCTGGCTTCCCTCGCAACTCCCACCGTGCTTTCCTGGCTTGGGCCAGCTGTGGGGCACAGATGTGGACCCGGCGGCCCTGGCCTGGGGCCTGACATGACAGTGCAGGGAGCATGACCTCAGTCCAGGAATGCCTACGGTGACACGGCCTTCTATTTATACACCCTAGCACCGGGCTGGCTCAGAGAACACCAGCATTACATATCTGCGACACCGTCAGCTTGTCTGTCACCCGGAGTCTGAAATCGTCCTCTGCTGTTATCATAAAGGGTTCCAGAATGATAGAATGTCAGAGCTGATGTCAAAATCACAAAAACCTCCTACGTCTTATGGATAGCAGTTGTCACCAGCACGTCCAATGTAGGAAATATTGGAAAGGTCCAACATTTGTAAGCTTTTCCTAGTTTTCAAAAAACCCTTCTGCAGACTCTCCCCCAGCTCTCTATTTCTCTCCCTTTTTACTGCGGTCACTTGCTCAGTCTCTACAAAAGCCTCCTAACTGGTCTTCTTCCTTGTGTCTTTGGGTCTTTCTAATGCGTTCTCTAGAGCAGGGGTTGGCACACTTTTTCTGAAAAGCACCAGGTGGTAAACAGTTTAGGGCTTGCAGGCCACAGGATCTCTGTTTCAACTGTCGAATTCTGCCGTGGTAGCGAGAAAACAGCCATAGATGGATACAGTGATGAAGGGGGTGGCTGTGTCTCAATACAACGTTATTTATGGGTGCCGAAATGTAAATTTCATAACATTTTCATGTCATAAAACGTGACTTTTTATTTGATTTTAAAACCAATTTTAAAATGTTAAAATCATTCTCAGCTTGTAGACAGTAGGAAAATAGGAGGAGGGCTGCATGTGGTCTGGAGACCATAGCTTGCCACTCCTGTTCTGCAATGATTTTTCCGAAAGACAGTACAGTGACTGTACAGCTGCTGCTGCTGTCGTCTGTTGAGCGCACGAGAGGTGCCAGGCACTGAGCTCAGAGATCCTCCTGGGATGTACTTAGATTGCAGGGCATCTTGACTAGAGGGACTATTTGCCTCTTTATTGATAAGGAACTGGAAGTCCCCAGCTGGGAAGCGGCAGAATCAGGACTGGAAGCCGGACTGCCTGGTATCTGCTGCCCTCCACGGCCTTGGGTGCATCTGGAAGTTACTCCAAGGTCCTTACCATGGGCCCTGGACGCTCAGGGAGTTTTAGGGACCCCCTATAGATCCCGATCTTCCCCTGCTCATGGCTTCCCAGCCATTTTGGTTGCTTTTTGGTTCCTTGCACTCTTCAGGTTTCTTTCTTTCTCAGGACTGTCACATCATTCGCCTGGAATGCTCCTCCCTTCTCTCTTTGCCAGGCGAATGCCTGTTTGATCCTTTGGGTCAGAGCTTAAGTGTCACCATCTCAGACAGGCCTTCTGCAACCTTGATTAAAAATGAGGCTGCACAGCACCCTCTCCCACGGAGCTGCTTCTCTCTGCTGCAGCATTTCCGGCAACACGTGACTGCAGAGCTGTGTACTGACGTGTTGCATGTCTAGTTTCCCCGCTCCACGGTAATCCAACACGCCTGATAGGGGAGCATGTCTACTGGACTCACCTTGTTTACACAGAGTACTGAGTCCAGGGTCAGGCCGGAGAAAGTGCTTGACAAACATCTGGAGAATGAATAAACAGGTACATTTCGTCTCTTAATCCTCTCAGCAGCCCTGGGAAGTAGTTATCACTGTGAGCGCCCCACCCCCCTTTAATTAAGGAAACCTGGACTCAGAAACATCTAATAGGTTTTCCAAGGTGTCCAAAACAATACATTCAAGGTCCTGATGCTATTTCTAGTACTTTTATTAATGTACCGTGAACATTCCCTTATAGTTATTTTTGTGTGTGTGTACACATTTATTCTGGTATAGGTGCCCAAATTCAAAAGCTACATAAGGGGATAGAGCAAAAACTCCCTGTTCCACTTTTGTTCCCCAGCCACCCCAGTCTCTTTCTGAAAGCAACCAATGGTGCCAGTTTCTTATATTTCCTTTTAGAAGTCATCTACGCACACACAAGAAAACACATATTCACTCTCCTTCTCTTCGTATCTGACCCAAATGGCAGCATCACGTGCATGCTGCTCTTACTCTCTCGCTTAGCTATCTATGTTGTAGAGGTCCGTATCCTGCACAGCCCTCCCATGGCCCTGCAGAGAGAGCTTTTTCATTTTATTCTTTTGTGGCCACAGAGTATTACATTCTATGCATATTCCACAATTTATGAAATCATTCCCCAGCGACAGACGTTTGGGTTACTTCCAAATTTTTTGCTGTTACAAACCGTGAGTATCTTTGTACATATGTCAATTCACACACAGGCAAGTACATCTGAAAGATAAAATTCTAGAATTGGAACTGCTGGGATTAAGGGACATTTTTTTTTTAAAGTCTGTCTTATTATAAATCATGTTTTAGAATCTGCTGCTGACACACCATTTCTAAGATTCATAGTGACCGGGAAAGTGGGACCATGGTAATGCCAGTCTAGAGAGAAGCTAGTGGTGGAGAGTCCCTTCCTAGGCCTTCTGAGAATCAGTCAAATGCATTTTTCCCCCGGTAGCTTTTCCTCCATTTGTCCTATTCAGTCTTCACGCTCCTGTGGATTAAATCTTTTCAAGGCAGACAGCATCATATGGTATAATCTGCCTCGGCTCCAAAAGCAAACACATCTCAGATCATGTACAAGTTCTGCAAATTCATAAGCTGTGTGACCAAGGAAAAGTTACTTAATCTTTCTGAGCCTCAGTATGTTCACCTGTAAAATGAGGCTGATAATTCCACTCAACTCATAGGGCAATTGTGAGGATTAAATAGACTGATCTGTGGGTCATAGTAAGCATACAATGTATATTAGCTGTTATTATTATTAACTTTGAGGCCACGGAATGCCAAATGGCAAATGTTGACTGGACGCAGAAGGGTAAAAGCAGTGGTCTGGGAGTGTGACATGGGTCTGGGAGGGAGGAGGAGATCTGGCAGGGCAACCAGGGTCCCAGCAGACTAGGGGTCAGTTTAAGACCACAGGATGCCAGGGCAAGGGGTGAGAAGGTGACACAATAACTCCAGAGATAACCTTTGTCTCGTTTCCAGTGTAGCCAGGACCAGCTGGGTTAATAGTTAAGTGAGTGGCACCTGCAATGGTGTGGGAGGCCTTCCGTGCTCTTGGACTAAAAGTAGCCGATGACAAACACCCTGTCAGAGAGAAGCTTCTCAGGTTATCTCTGCCGGCAGAGTTGTGTTGAGTGTGGTCAGGAGCTGCCCTTCTGCTGTGGAGAAGCTCTTTGGCACCCCCTAGGAACCCATCTTTGCCACCATTGTTGCCACCACCACGCTCCTCCATAGGAGCTGCGGGTGTATGAAGTGCCAGATGCTGTGCTAAGAAATTGACATGCATTTTCTCTTCCCAACAACGCTGTGAGCGAGACATTATCTTACAGATGAGGAAATGGAGGCTCAAAGAATTTAATTGTTAAGGTCACACAAATGGTAAGTGTTAGAACTGGGATTTGAACCAGGGCTCTGTGTAACTCCAAATCCATATATCTTCGCCCACTACACCATGATGGATGTTACTGTCAGCACCATCACTGCCGCCCTCTCCGTTATCCTCACCAGCATCCCTGCCATCGCCGCTGCCACCACCATCACTAGCTGCTCTATCGTCACCGTTATCATGATCATCCTTTTCATCAGTTTCACAAAAACCAAATTCACATACTGTATGTCATGTCCTAACATTCACAACATGATAGATATAGGTCCATCATCTCCATTTTGTAGATGGATTCAATGAGTGACTACACACAAGTGCTTAGAGCAGTAACTGGCACGTACTAAGTTCTCAGTGAGTCTTTGTTAATTGTTATTGTTATTATTAATGACCCAGCACTACCCAGTTCTACCTGTGCAGTCACTGGGGCCCCAAGCACGGTCAGAGCTCCTCTCTGGGGCTCCAGGGCAAGGAGGAATGTGATCCCCAAATGTCTGCCTGTTGCCCTCTGGAATGTGACCCACGTGGCCTCTGGCTCCTGGGCTGCTGATGAAGGGCACAGGACTTGGCCCCAATGACGCTGCACCCCTGGGACTAATGCAGCCTCCTGCCTGCATAAGAAGCCTTTGCACAGGGCCCCAAGGTGAGGCTGTGAAGGTGAAACCCCATAAAGCCCAGCTCCTAACTGCCCTCTTGGCAGGTTTTCTCCTAGCCGGCTCCCTTTTGGGCTATTGCTGTTGTACCTGCGGTGCCCCGTTCTCCTTCCTGGAGCACATGGCTTGGCCCACCTGGGGCTCCTCTTCTCAGTTCCTTTCTCCAAGGCCATTCCCCTCCCCTTTGGGTCATCTACTTTACTTACCTTATCCTCGCTCTTCTAGGAGTTTTCACAAATGAGACCCTAGGCCTGTATTTCAGTGACACTTTAGCCTCACTTGTTCAAAGTCCAAATCTTTCAGAACTTGCTAGATACCTGACTGGAAAAGCCGGCACAGTTTGGTCTGGAGTATAGTAACTATAACTTTCCCAATATCACACTCTGCAAAAGAAGTGTGTGTGGGAGGGTAGGGAGGCCAGGAAAGCCCCAGGTCTGGCTAGACTTAGATGCCTCCATTAACACTCACTCCTTTATGGGGGTGCCCCCAACCCGGGAATTCATGGGTTGCTGCCTGTTTGCTCAGATAGGCGGTGAGCCTCACTGCCAAAGCCGGCAACTCTTCTCATACAAAGTCAAGTGGAGATAGGCGTGAGCCCCAACTCTGGGTTTCTCAGATTCCCAAAGAAGGCATTGTAAAGACACACTGAAAAGGTAGACTTGAAAAGCAAGGTGTTTGTTGTGGGCGTGGGGTGGGAGGGGCACATGCTCATTACCTGGCTGCATGCTGCTGTGTACACATGTGTGCGTCACCCAGAGTGACCACATGTATGGGATGTTTTGAGTAGGCCAAGCTCTACGGCAGTGTGGGCCTCAGTTTCCTCACTGATCTATATGGCTGTGGTGAGGATCCAATTAGATAAATGCTTATCAGGTGCTTAGTGTATACAGCGTAAACGTGAATGAATCATAGCTGTTAGTTTCTAAGTGCATCTTATTAGGCCACCAATTGTTCTCAGTCCCTCTCTTTCTTCGGCAACTGTGGCTGAGGAGGGCGGATGGGAGGGCTATGACCTGCTAATTTTACCTCGCCACTCCACTGGTCTAACCCCAAGACATCTCAATCCACCTCCCAGAGTCCCGTGAGCAGAGGACAAAATCCTTGGTGCTATTTGCCAAGCCTCCTAGTCAAGATGTCAGCCACGTCTCTGCTGCTTCCCGCCACCTTCTTGGCTTCAGAATTTCTGATCTGATAACTTGGCCCAGTGACCTCAAATTTTGCTGTGAGAGTGGGTTTTGCAGGCTTTCTCCAGCTGAGCCCTTGCTGGAGATGTTCTCGGGCCAGGAAATTTCTTTCTTCTCTTCTCTAATGCAAGGCAGATACCATTTACCTAAAGGATGTGAGATAGAGACTTGGTAGTTGAGTTTCCCGGTTCTATTCTGTATTCGATAGTTGCTGAGGACACTGGCCATCCCATGAGGGTCTCAGTTTAACGTGTGCCTGATGTTCCCATCTGCGAAGTTGTGGGGTCTGCCCTGGGTCCGTGGAACTGACGTGAGCTCTCTGAGAGAGGAGTTAGCACGTGGCTGCTGGTGTGAGTGGCAGGATTCTCCTCTTTCTCACTGACAGCTCCAGGGAAGAAAGAGGACACTGGAAGACACTGAGAGACTCGTGGTTCCCCTGATACGAGGGGTAGATGGAGCACAGGGAAGGCTCAGAGGCCGTTCTCCGAGGGGGGCATTTCCTGGGTCTACCCACCATAGCAGCAGGATTGTGAGTATAGTTGTCGGTTGGCTCTACCTAGCATTGGTGGCCCTGTAACTCGCTGTCCTTGCCTATCTCATCCCGTGAGAGGCAGCATAGCATACTGGGATGACACAGGTTTGGATCCGAGTGACCTGGGCTTGAATCCTGGCCCTACCCCTTATTATCCGTATGACATTGGGCAAGTTACTTAACCTCTCTGAATCTCAATTTTCTCATATGCAAAATGGGGCTAATAGTATTCATTTTGTAAATTGTGGGGAGACTGAAGTGAAATGACATGTGAATGGTGTAGACACATGACATTCAACAAATGAAGGTGGTTATTAAAGATACCTGATGAGATACTTTCAACCTGTGATAAGAAAAAGAAAATAAACTGAGTGGTTGAGAATGATAAAAGTCACAATATGGAATAAACTAAAAGCAGTTTGCCAAACCGTGTATTTATAGCTACACTATGATGTGGGTCTGGAGTTAAGTATTAATTCTCTCCTTTCCTGAACATTCTCTTCTGTCCTGAAACTCAGAGACAGGAGACGTCCTGGTTCTCCTTCCTTATCTCCTTTGCTGTCTTTGAGCTGGTTCTGGGGCGTCCACAGATCCATTTCCACATGTTACATCTGTCCCTGCTGATTCATGCCAGAACAGTTTCTTTCTTGCATCAGAGCTAATAAAAGAGTTACAGAGAATTCTTGGCCTCCCTGTCTCTAAATTCCAAACTTCAAAGAACAAGGTCTTCCCCAACATCATGTCTATAGCAACAGCAATCTATGTTCCGATGAGCGACTGTGCAGATCCAAGCACATGCAGGCTGCACAAGTCACCTCAGTTCTTCAAAGTTCCTGCTCCAGTGCTCAGTGGATGCTGCTGGAGCTCTTTTTTCTTTTTTACAAAAACATTTTAATACTGAAACATTAATAATTATAGATGCATAGGAAGTTGTAAAGATAGTACAGAGAGGACCCATGTTTCCCCCAATAAGTACATCTTACCTACCTATGGTACAACACTGAAACCAGGAAACTGACATTGGTACAATATGTGTGCATTGTTGTATGTGATTTATCTCATGTGTAGATTTGTGTCATCACCGCCACAATCAAGATATTGAACTATTCCATCACCACACTGATCTCCCTCTTGCAACCACTTAATAGTCACATCCACCCCCCAGCCCCCACCATTCCTAACCCTTGGCAACCACTAGTCTGTTTTCCAGACTGGGATACTTTGGGAGGGGACCCCAGTTATGCTGGGGCAATTAGAGTAAGCTGGGATGTCTGGTCTCCTAATTTAGTGTTTTATTTCTGAGCTTCCTTTGTGCTGCTGTGTAGTATGTGCCCCAGCATCTAATCGTTCTATACTCCCTCCGGCTTGCACTAGGTGGAGCAGCTTCTGCCCCCATGGAGCTATGTGGAATGCAGGTTTAAAGGCAATTCCTTGTTTTGCATCTACCCCAACCCGCTGCACTCTGCCCTCCACTCCCTTCGCACCATGAAATTGCAATCACCCAAGTCACCACTGACTCTTCATTGCTTGTCCTGCTCTTGAAAGGTTGGAGCTTTCCAGAATCTTAGTGCAAGCTCTCCTCTCACCCTGCACACTCTGCTGGGTCACCTCATCCACTTATGACTTTAATAATTAGGGTGGTGATATCCATGTTGATTTCTCAGATTATTTCTCACTGACCTGCCTGGCCTCCTATGAGGGGGCTTAACATTTCTAAATTTCACACAGACATTTCTTCTATCCTCTATACATTTTGAAGCCTTGTTTAAAATTGTTTTTTTTTCCCTTTTCTCCTTTAGCTGATCTCCCCTGCCTTACTCCAAATGAAGCTTCGTTCTAGTCTATATTTTCTATATGTAAGAAGGTTAGTGCACCAGTAATTATCTGTTGAATAATCCTACTGACTTAACTTCTTAGCATGATCAGAAAATACTTACTCTTTGATTTGCCTTTTGCATTTTAATTGATGCTATACACAAACAGGTGCACTGTGTTTTTTTCCTAGAGAAGATGTTCCCTATCGCTCTCAAGGTGACTGCTTCCTACTTGTCCTTTTCCTGCTTGTTCTTCTTCTCGGCTTTCTTTTTGCCTTATTCTTGTTTTATTGCCTTGTATTTTGCTGTGGATTTCCAAGAGGTGTGCCTGAGACAGCAAGTGGCCATGATAAATATACCAGTGTAGGCACTACGTGACCTGGATCCTTTTGTCCCTTAATGCCCAGATCAGGAACAATGTTCTTTGTGAAACCCTTTCTGGTTTCCCAATCAGAAATTCTTTGTGGTTCTTCCAGCATTCTTACACACTTCTTTGTAGCTCTGATTTTATCTTGCCTTGTGTCATAGGACACTTACATGCTGTTCTATTAGACTAACAACTCCTTGAGTATGGAAATCATGCTTTATTCTTCTTGGGGCCATCTCAGTAGAAAACTGCCTTGCATATGATAGATGCTTGGGAAGGGCTTGTAAAAATAATAGCTGTGTGATCTTAGGCAAGTCACTTTCCTTCTCTGGTCATTTTTTATTTTCTTATCTGTAAAATGAGGAGGTGCACAGGGTTGGACAAGATGATCTTTAAGATTCCTTTCAACTCAAGAATACTTCAAAGAAAATAGGTATCACCCTTGCTAGCTCTATCACTTCTGGAATTGTCATCTGGGACATGTCCTCTCAAGCGTCTAGCCTAATCCCAGAGAGAGCTGTGAAGCAGCCTTCTGTAGTACTGACAGTCCTACGCTTTAATACTCCATGCATATATTACTTTGTCAAAAATAAAATTAAATACCTCCACCTTAGAGAAGGTGGAGGTATTTTATAAAATTAAATACCTCCACCAACCAGCCAAAGACTGGAAGGAAAAAAAACACTACTACACTCACATGCATATACGTATACACTGCATGTGTGTGAACACACATCCTTTGCTTGCAAAAAGGGAATATTGGCTTATACAGGGAGAGCTGATGAATAAGGAAGAAGAGAACCAAACATATCAGTGATTGTGTGTATGTGTGTGTGTCTGCTTACTTTGGATCCTTAGTTCTTTTCAAATTCCAGGTTTAATCACATGTTGTTGTTGTCCCTTGCTTACTCTCTTTTGCTATTCTTTCCCCTTAGTTAATATTTATAATTTAAACATAGCTGTATTGTTTAGGTGCAAGATAATTTTTATTACAGTTTGTATGGAAGAAACTTAGCAAGATAAAACCATTTTCATCTTATTTCTTAAAAACAGAAAAAAGAAAGAAAGAAAGAAAAGAAAAGACATACTGTTCCTCCAACAACATCCCACAGTCTTTCTAAAATAAACCTTTCTTCTTAATTATTCTTGAATGGACATCTCGATCTGTTTCATACAAATGTAAAAGTGTTGATCCTAATTAAGAAAAAAGAAAAACACAAGTAATTAGGAAGAATATTAAAAGCTTTTTTATAGGGCTTCACAGTTAAGGAAAATATGCTTTACTGTGCATTATTTATTTAATGATTAAAACAACCTATTGGAGGAAGTGGGTGAAGTATTACAATCCCCATTTCCTAAAGTAGAAAACCAAGGCTCAGGGAGGCTAAGCATCCTACACAGAGTTACGCACTTAGAAAATGGCTGAGTTCGCTTGTCGTTCAGGTTTTTTGACTCTAAATCTAATGCTCCATGTTGTAGGATTCCTAATATTTGATGATATCAAAACCAATTTATGTGTTCAATATAGAGGTTTATCCAAGTTTGCAGTTTCCTGGTGGATATAATAAGATTCATTTCACCTGATGAAAAGCTTTTGTTATTATCTTCTCATATGTCAGTATGAATTTTAGATGGATGATTTTTGAACATACGTTGACGCAAGTAGTAAGTCCCACTGTATCCTTAGTCAGGACTTCTGGTGGGGGGCTCGGTGCCTGGTTTTAGCGAATTGAGCCATGCTGTGATTTGCTCTGTACATCGTCAGACTTGTACACGGGGCAGCAGATGTCCCAGCTGTGACACGGAGGATGGTGTGATGGTGTTTTGTTGACGAGGCAGTGGGGACAGAAAGGAGAAAGGGATCCTCATATCCCTGGAACAAAGAATTGGGGAAGGCGTCCTAGAGGAGGCAGAGCTTGAGCTGAGGTCTTGACCAGAAGCAATCCTTTCCGGGTGGTAGGGAGTGTGGAGCAGGCATTCCAGGGAGAGAAGTTAGTGTGAGCAAATGCATGGAGAAATGTCACAGCAGAGCGTGTTTCAGGAGGTGTGGTCTGTTGTGGCTGCATGAAGGAGCCTGTTT
>CM052438.1:35583078-35642779 GCA_028533085.1 Varecia variegata
TTTTTTGTTAAATATTCAAATTTTACTGGGCATCTTCTATCTTTATTTGCTGAATCTAGCAGTCCTACTGCCCACACCAAATTAAGGTTTCTAATCGGGCAAAGAGTTTGGCTAAATCTTCAGCTCTAGGACAGAAGGAACTTTGAGGATATATTCCCTCTCCTCCTGAAAAAACTATGAATTTGGGAGTGTGGTCTTGTTTGTACTGACCTTATTTTTTGGCCCAAAGCAGCCATGTTTATCCCATAAGATCCAGACTCTCAGTGAGAATTATCTGGCTGGGGTTGAACATGTGAGTCCAGTTGGGCCAAACAGATCTGTTTCTGATTTCGAATTGGGATTCAAAGAATTGGGATTCCAAGAGAGAGAGCTTGTTAGCCTTTGCAAGTGGTTGGCACAGAGGTGATGGTTCATAAGACCATAAGACACCCTTATCTCTCCCACAAATCGTCCCCTTTTCACTGAGCTAGGCTGAGTTGATTTTTGTTAACTTGAAACCAAAGAAGACCTATTTAAGGGTACAAAGCCAAGATGGCGTTTGCTAGAAACACAAAGAAACGTCTCCTGCGATTGCTGTGCCCATCTCTTCCCCACCCACACACAAATCCAACTCATTCTTTGAGACCAAATTAAATCCCATCTTCTCCATGAAGCCCTTGTTAATGGTCCAGCACATTTTAAAAAAACAAAGAATTTTCTGGTTACCAAGGGCTTTCTCAACTGAAATTTGAGTACGTGGAGTTCCACCAGAAGAGTAGGGCTTTCGTGGGCACGATAAAGGAGACATTTCTTTTCCAAATGTCCACATCCCTCCCCTAAAAACTTCGCAGGCAGCCAATCCTCTCTTTACCTGAGGCCCCCTCCAGACTGCACCTTCTGTGAGGTAGGACAAAGAACACTGCATCATGGTGTAGTGTATTAGCCTTCTGGTTTGATATCCACTCTGCCCCATGCTCTGAACAACTCCCTTGGGATGCACTCCTGCTGCTACCATCTGCTTTGGGTCTGCAATACTTCTGAGTGGACAAACAGCCGTATCTTCAGCCTTGTTCCACTGTAACCTACTCCATGTGCTACTACAGAGGAAGTCTCTAATTGACAACATCAATAGACAAAGGAACGGTAGCTTTAAGTCATAAGGAGCTTATATAAATAAAAATCACTATGTCCCCAGTAGTCTGTACCTTACCGCCCCTGGAAGGTGCCGTGCAGAGTTATGCCTCTTCTTCTTTGCACACACTCTTCCCCCAGCCTGGAATCTCCTTCCCTAGCTTCTCTCCTATTCACTCTTCAAGATGCAGCTTAAATGTCACTTCCTGTGTGAAGCCTTCCAGTCTCTTTTCCAATCCCTCTGTCACAAATGAATGTGTTCTCTTCTCTGTGCTCCTCCTGCACTTTGTACATTCTCGGATTATGTACCTATCGCTTTGTATTGCACCTGTTTTCACACTTTTCTTACATATCTGCCTCCTCCCTTGCCTAAAGGGCGAGGGTGGTGTCCCTCTTGTGCACTGGGCACCTAGCACCGTGCCTGGCTCACAGCAGGTGTCCAGATGGAAAGGGTGCTCGGGGAGAGAGTAACGCCTCCCACTTGTCCCTGATTCCCCACAGGTTCTTGGCCAAGTCGTGCATGAGGAGCAGCAGGCAATGGGAACAGAGTATGAGCTTGATTTTCAAGTACCATAAAACCCCCAAATGAAGGTCTTCTTTGTTAAAAGCTGGATAGGCAAATGGGGCCTCAGGTCAGATGAAGAAAATAGTGCTTTCTTCTCCCAATCTAGAATGGCTGGCTGTGCAGAGCCGCCTCTAAGTCCACTCACCCAACCAGCGGCATGGCCAACTCACACCACATACAGCAGTGGGCAGACGGTCAGGCACAGAGAGAGGACTGGCAAGAGGGCTGTGTGCACAGATGTAGATGGTGAAGGAGTGTGGTAGCTCCACCTGCCAGTAAAACATGGGCTGGTGGTCATCCCAGGCTCTGGCCAGGTACAGGAGCTTGTCTCCTCTTGGCAGCAGCTATGAAGGGAGGAATAGACAGAGGCAGGAGAAGTGACGAAAGGGATGAAAGTTCCTCTAATCCTATCATGAGAGAGAAAAACCAGTGAAGGGCAAAAGGACCCCCTTCCCCCCCCCAAAACCAGAGAACACTTTTCGAGGGAATGTAGAGTGTCTGTGCAGTCTCCTCCTTTCCTTACCCTTTTCCTGTATCCCCTCCCAAAGGATAGTGGGAGAACGTGAAGTGAGATCTTGCAAAGGGCCTAACGATCAGAGATTAGAAAACCCAGTAGAAACACTACAGTTTTTTCCTATTAAAACTGACTGGTAACTTCATAAAATCAAATGGTTTTAATTAGTCTTCAAATGACATAAACCAGCAGGTAGCCCTGTTTCAATGATTAAAATTTGGAGATTGAGAAATTTACTGAGGAAAACATTGATGTCCTTTTCTGATCGTGGGTTGTATCTTCTCACGGGAAAAGCCCATGTGTTTTCAGAGATGCAGACATCCCAGATGGGCTCCTACGGGACTGGAGGCCAGCCAGTCTCCCAGAGTTGCTTGATCTCACGGCCTTTCCTACTAGAGAAGAATAAAAACTTATCCAGGCAAGGCAACTAGTTGGGTTATGCCCAGCTTTCTTGGAGCCTCTCTGAGTTGGCAGCTTGGGCGCTGTCTGAGCATCCCTATAACACATGAGCACCGTAGAACGTTTTGAAACTACAGATCTTTCTAGGCCTTTCTGTGTCTGTGTGTGTGCATGAGCATGCACACATGCACATATTAAACCTTTATTAAAACTCTTATTAGGTCATATCATACACCATGCTTTAGGTATGTGCGTACCTGCTCGTAAAAATGACTTCACAATACACCATGGTCAGTTTTCTGTGACCGTAAAGATTCTACAAAATCATTTCCAGTCGTTGCTGAGTATTCCATTGTGGGCAAGAACTGTGGTTTAATTATCTACTCTCCTGTGGTTGGGCCTTTAGATGGTGTCCAGTTTTTCACCATTATAAACAATTCTGAAAATGAAAATTCTTCAGCTGTATTTTTGTGTACATCTACGATTATTCGCCTAGGATAAATTCTTTGAAGTAGAATTGTTAAGTCAAAGAGTTTGCAAACTTGGGAGGTTTTGTGACAGAGGGTTGGCATGTTTGACATGGTACAGTAATCCTCGTCGGCCGTGGCCTGTTTCTCTGAAATATGCCACGACGGGGCAGTGGGGCCTTCAGCATCTGGTGGCCTAATTGATACATGAGCTGCTTCCCTTAGGGGTCCCCAGTGGGGCTGAGCTCCAGTTGCCCACACAGATAACTCTCTCCTTCACACTCCCTTCCTCCTCCCTTTCTCACTTCTTACACTTCCTCATTTGTCTTCCTGGGATCACTTCCCAAATAAATTGCTTGTATCCAAATCCTTATCAGAGTCCGATTTTGAGGGACCAAGTTTATGGAACCAACTAAGACATGTGGGACACACTGGAGGGAGGACCCACCCTGCCTGGGTAAGCAGCGGTAGTGGTAGCAGTCGTGGTTGTTAATGATCACGATATTAGAAAAGTAGTTATAGTGTCACCACTTACCGTGTGCGTACTGTGTGCCAGGCACTGTAAGCGTTTTGCGTGCACTGGCACGACTCTCAGATCTCCCAGGGTGTGGACTAGCTATTATCCCATTTGGTGGATGAGGAAGCCGAAGTGTATAGGAAGTGGCAGAGCTGGGATCTGAAGTCCGACCGGGATCTGCACCCTGAGAGAAGACTCATCTGTGCTGAGGCTTTGATGAGGGGAGTGTGTGGGGTCTTCCAGGTGAACCAGGACAGAGGGACATCTCGGGCTGATGGAGGGGCAGGAGCAAAGGCATGTTGGGGCACAGTGGGTCTTGCCAGGGGCTTGGAGGGAAAGCGGGTGTGTCGGGAAGGTTCTGGATACAAAGGAGAGCAGCAGCGGCAGCACTCGGTGGGGCCGGGCTATGATGGACTTGGTTTATCCTGCTGAGAACTTGGGGCTTGGAGGTGTTGGACGGCTCACTGTGAAGACAGACGTGACACGCTCAGACCCTGTGGCAGAGTGGAGAAGGGAGGGTAGCGGGAGAGGGAGAGGTGGCAGGGCATCCAATTAGCACGCGATTGTGATGGGGCTGGCCTCCACACTGCGCCTGTCCCCACCACCTCAGTGGAGAGGGATCCAGCCCGCTGGCAAGTGAGCCGAGTGGCTCCCCTGGGATTATTTTTTTTAGCAACTGGCTGTTCTTCATACAGATGAGCCAGGTTTGCAAAGCAGCTCACAGACTGTCCTGATCTAAAAATAAGTCATGTCTGTGACCACTCCTCCCTCCCCCACTGCTCCAGGTGCAGCCTTTTCTAGAAACTAGAGAACCAGAGGGATAGCCTGAAGCCTGTGCAGGGACAAGGGCTGGGGGACAGGCAGAGGTGGAAGGGGTGACAGTTCTGAGGGATGTGGGTGGTGGTGCAGTGAGAACTTCAGCTGGATAGCTGGGCAGGACCTAGAGAGAGGGGACCTCCATGACACAGGGAAACTGAGGCCTAGAGATGCGAGCTTGGGTCTTCTGACTTCTTTCAGTTATATGGTCTCACTCTAAGCCCATTGCTTTAGTTATTCCTGTTGCCTAAAAATGTTCTTTTGCCAGGTGTGGTGGCTCACGTGTGTTATGACCAGCACTTTGGGGGGCTGATGTGGGAGAGTTGTTCAAACCCAGGAGTTCAGACCAGCCTGGGCAACATAGTGAGACCCTGACTCTACAGAAAAATAAAAGGAAAAATTAGCCAGGCACAGTGGCTCACGGCTGTAATCCCAGCTACTGGAGAGGCTGAGGAGGGAGGATCCCTTGAGCCCAGGAGTTCCAGCCTGGGCAACAGAGAGAGATCCTCTCTTTATTTCAAAAAAAAAAAAAAAAAAAAAAAAATCTTTCCCCAGGGAGTCACTGGAGCACTCCCCATTTCCTTCAAATCTTTGCTTGAAATCTCCCCTTCTCAATGAGAGCTACTGAGACTTAATATTGCAACTGGCTCCTGCCTAACCTCCACTGTGTCCTCTCTTTTGCCGTAGCATCTGTCACCTTTAATATATAAGGCAAGGTCATTAACTTGCTGCCTCCCCCTATGTTAGCTCCTCAAGGGCAGGGCTGTGTCCACCTTGTTCACTGATTCTCCTGTTTCTAGAAGGTGCCTGGCAATGGCATGCGCTCAATGAGCATTTGCTGGGCTAAGCATAGTGCATGTGTTTCTCTTCATGGCTGCCTTTAATGTCAATTTCCCAGTAGTCTCCTTGATACAAAATGTTAAGGGGCTTACCGTCCCTGGTGGTCTAGTGGTTAGGATTCAGCACTCTCTCTCTCAAAATGTTAAGGGGCTTATAAATACAATAAAGAGATGATGATGATCATGATGATAATTTTTAACTAAGGGCCACAATTGAATTTTAAAGGAAGAACTTAGGAGCCTGTACATCCATCCTCAAACATTCAGTGGATTACTTCTCTGGAAACATTGGTCTAAGCATCAGGACTCTAGGCAGCTCTGTCCAATAAAAATATAATACGAGGACACATATATACTTTAAAATTTTCCAGTAGCAAAATTCAACATATAAAAATAAACAGGCAAAATTAATTTTAATAATGTATTTTCTTGAATCCATCATGGCTAAATATTATCACTTCAACATGTAATAAATGTAAACATGATTAATGAGATATTTTGCATTTCTTTTTTTTCTCCCTAAATCTTTGAAATCCAGTGTGTATTTTATACTTTTAGCATATCTCAATTTGGAATTGCCGTATTTTAAGTCTTAATAGCCACAGAAAGTAGTGGCTTCCATACTGGACAGGGCAGTTCTAGAGGGGAAGACATGCCCGTTCTAGCAGCTTCTATGTGAGCCAATGACTGCAGCAAGGTGGTAAGTCCAGGAGTAGCAGTAGGAACTAGATACCAAGAAGAGACCAAAGCAGATGTGATTAGTCTGTTGGAGGGGAGAGAAATTGGCAAAGACATAAAAAAATCACGTTACATGAGAATATATAATTCGCTCATAAATATGGAAACATGTTCAGCTTTCTCTGTTATCAAAGAAGTGAATTAAACTAGTGTCAAAGTTTTATTTTACACAATTAAATTCATAAAAATGAAAACTAATGAGATTGGTACACTTATGAATGGCTGGTGGTGGTTACAGTGGGACAACACTTTCGGAAAGCATTTTGGGAATATGTTTCAGCACCAAAAGAAGCCTTTATATTCCTTTCTCCATTAATCCCATTCTGGAAATTCAACCTGAAAAATAATTCAAAATGAGGTGAGAAAAGATAATGCATGGCATTTTTCATTTTCATTTTACTTAATAAGCAAAAAACCGCAAATGGCTTAAATGAACAATAAAAGGATTGCCTCTATTTGGAAGAATGTTTCAAAGAAAACGGACCAACACGGGAAATGCTATTGTTACAATAATAAGGGAAAAGAGTTGAACACAACGTTATGTCTATGTAGGGCCGTGAGGGTCTGTGAAGCTCCTAGCCGTCTACTGTGTCTGGTGGGGGAGTCATTGTCCGCCAGGACTCCTCTGAGCAAGGAGGTGCAACTGGGGGCCCGCAGACGGGTTTCAATGGGCCAGGACATTGCTTTACAAAATCTATATAACTTGAATGACTTTCAGTGAGGCCTCTACACTCCAGTTTGCTTAGGTCTCTGTTAGAAGCTGAACTGTGTCCCCCCAAAATTGGTACCTTGAAGTCCTAACCCCCAGCACCTCAGAAGGTGACTTTACTTGGAGATAGTCTTTAAAGAGGTGATTAAGTTTAAATGAGGTCATCAGGGTGACCCCTCATCCAGTCTGACTGCTGTCCTTATACAAAGAGGAAATCTGGGCACAGACACACACCGAGGGAGGACCATGTGGGGACACAGGGAGAAGATGGCCATCTACAAGCCAAGGAGAGAGGACTCAGGGGAAACCAATGCTGCCGACACCCTCGTCTCAGACTTCCACCCTCCAGAACTGAGAGAATGAGTTTCTCTTGTGTCAGCCACCCAGTCTGGATCTTTGTCATGGCTGCCGAGCAGACCAAGACAGTGACCCCTCTACCCTCGGGTTCCAGCCCGCCACTTTATGTTTCCAACCTGGCTCCTGAAGACACTGCCTTTGGGCCCTTTCTGTAACCCCCCAGGCCTTTCCTGTGCCACCAGCCACTTCCTTTAGGTGAACTCGGCACTTGCCAATCAACGGAGAAGGAAAAAAATTAGGAGCCAAGGCCCTACCCGGACGATTGTACCTGTAGCACATAAAAAAGTCTAAGTCTGATGCCGCACACACAAGAGTGGTGAAAAGCATGTGTTTTGGAATCAGAATCTTGCTCTTCCTCTTCCTCGCTCTGTAACATCTGGCTCTTTCTAAACATCAGTTTTCTCATCTGTAAAACAGAAATAAGACAGTACCTACCTCATAGGGTTGTGAGGATTAAATGATACACTACGTATAAAGAACTTAGCACGGTGCCTGACTCATGAGGGCCTGAGAGATGTGAGTTGTTAATCCTAGTAAAGCGCCTGATACATAATATGCGCAAAAGGTTAGTTGTCACCTACTCTTGTGTGTACTGTAATATCACTCAATATTTGGTGACAAATTCAATGACTCGTAGACATGGAAAAGGACTTGAGGTGATTATGGTTCAACCTCCTCATTTTATATGTAGAGATGCCGAGATACAGAGAGGGGGAGTGACTAGCCCAAAGTCACACAGTGAATCAGTTTCCTTCTCTGTAAAATGGGAATAAAACCCCTGTTCCACTCTCCTTGCAGCATTCTTTTCAGGGTCAAATGGGATTATATAAAGGATGTGTCTTGCAGAGAAGAAAGGGCTACCACACACCTCTAAAATAACTTAGCACACCTTTAAAAATGTAATTTCCAAAGGTACTCTTCCTGAGGAGTGTGGCCCTCAAATTTCTCTGTGTGGCAAATGCTCAAGGGCCGAAGGGACCTTGCTTGAGTCTGTGTGCTGCCACTAACTGTGTGTGGGGCCGTGTCTTTGCTGGCCTGGGACACAGTCTGTGAGTGGAAAGAAGTAGCTTTGGAGATAGGCACGTCAGGGTTTACGTGTTGGCTTGGCCACTGACTGCCTGAATGATGTTGGGCCAATTTCTCACTCTCTCTATGCCTCAGTTTTCTCACCTGTAGAATGGGAGTAATTGCAAGGCACACACCAGACTGTTGTAGTGAGGCTCAGGGGATGGCTCACAGGAGATGCTCAGGGATGTTCTTCCTTCTCCATCACTTGATGTGGCCTTTTCCCTGCTGCACCTTCCAGGGCTGAGTGCTTTGCTGCATTACCTCTTACGATCCTGACAGCCGCTTCTGTCAGGCGATTAGGAGGTGTAAGTGGAAAACACGGGCGATTGGCCAGAACCGCATGAAAACCTGCCTTTTCCAAATCGGCACGGGCGCGGTTTCCACATTTCTCTCGCCTCATTTCTCTCCACAGTCAGCAGGCAGGGGCTTGCAGGGCCCACATTTTCCATTCAAATTTAATTCTCAAAACTCTTGGGCAGAAGCTGTCCTTGAGGGAAAACAGGAGCCGAACTACCTCTCTGGGTAGTGGGAAGAGTTCATAGGATGCCGCAGTCACCTGGCAGGATTCCAGAGGGCACCTGGCTACCTCTCTCGGTACTCTGTCAAAATGACTTTTCTTCTTATTTCTGTTCATTGCAGAACTGTGAAAATTCGAAGAAGCTAGAGTAAGATAAACAGTAATATTGCCAAGATTGTTAAGAATGGTATCGCGATATTTCTACATATAGATGGAGATTAAAAAATGGCATTGGATTATATACACTTGTGAAGGTTGCTTTATTTCTATATGATGTATGGCTAATAGCTTTCTTTTTTATTCATTTAAAAAGTACTTTCCAGCTGAATAGCATTCTATTGTAGGACTACGCCCTGTTACTGGACAGTGAGGTTAGGACTGAGTTTTTACTGTTAGAGAGCAAAGCTTCCATGCACATCCTTGTTAGCTCAGTCTTCATGCACAAGCTTAATTATTTCTTTGACTTAAATTCCTATGTTGAAATTGATGAGTAAAAAGGGTTATAAAATAAAAAATTTTAAATAAAAAAATTGTACTTAAATAACAGGAAAAAAGTAGACGTCCACAAACTCTATAGTGATGGTCCCTGTATTCTCTTTGCCTCTCCAAGCCATCCTAATCCACAGGACTTACAACATTCTGCTGGGTAGACCTTCAAAACCTTTTCCTAGCTTCAGTTAAGTGCCTTTGTATACACATTTCACATACTCTATGCATACACAAATATTGCTTAAAGTTTTTGATTTGTAATGTCAAGTTTCCCCCCATAAAGATCCTTTCTTCTCTTTTAATCTCCACTTGCTTCTGTCCTGTGACCTTCCTGCAGTATTGTCACTGGGAGCCTTTGCGCCAGCTGCTAGGGGATTTTGGCACATCTAGCCTTTTGGAACTCTCTGAGGCCAGGCAGAGGAGGTTTGGATTGTGAAGTCTCTGCATCGTAGTGTGTGCTGGGAGCAAAGCTCACTCTGAATTCTGCTTTGACTTTTGACCCAGCCTAACATGTCTCAAGGACAGATAGGCATTGAGAGAGTTAGACAGTTTTGGCTTCCTTAAATAATTTTAATATACCACCCCCCCACAACCTTGGCAAAGCTTCATACTTCTTTGTCACAAAACTTACTCAGAAGAAAAGAGAAACAGGGAGGAAAATAGCATTGTGACCTACAGCCTAACACAGCAAGGGCTGGACCTAGGGCAGAGCAGGGAGCTCTGTGGCCAAGACTGCTGGGAAGGTGAGCATATAATTTACTGCCCAAATGGACAGTTCTGGCAATGAAAGGGAGAGCTAACATTATATATCCTGGGACAACAGGCAAAAACCAGACATTTGGTCACTCTTCCTAAGAGAGATTTGGCTTCAGCTTACAGAGAACATAGGTGGGGTACAGTGGATGGAGTGCAGAGGATGGAACATCAGGTTGGAATCAGAAAGCCTGGATTTGAGGTCCTGCCCCTTGCTGGTTGGTGAGACCTAAGATGGTCTCTTTACCCCCAGAGCTTGTTTCCTCTTCTGCAAAGTGAGGGGTGATACTATGCACCTTGTATTGCTGTTGTGGAGGGTAAATGGGATGTTGAGTTTTGTGAAATGTGATTTGCTGTGTACGTACCAGGTATTGGGGACCAACTGCCCACAGCCTCCTGATAGTGAACCTGGCTGGAAGGCCTTGAGGGAGAAGCCTGCTTAAGGTACCAAAAGGGAGTTAAATTAACAGTACTGCTTTCAGCCACATTCCATTCCTCCAAAGGGAGAGGAAACCCTCACATTAACCCAAGGTGGATGCTGTGGGTTGAATAGTGACACCTGAAAAGTCATAACCACCTTGAACCTCAGAATGTGACCTTAATTGTTGCTATGGTCTGATTGTTTGCATTCCTCCAAAATTTATGTGTTGACATTGAATCCCCAAGGTGTTGGTATTAAGAGGTGGGGCCTTTGGGAGGTGACTAGGTCATGAGGTTGGAGCCCTCATGAATGGGGCTAGTGCCCTTATAAAAGAGGGCTGAGGGAGCTTGTTTGCCCCTTCCACCATGTGAGGATGCAGTAAGAAGGCACCAACTTTGAAGCAGAGAGTGAGTCCTCTCCAGACGCTAATTGGCTGGAGCTTTGACCTTGGACTTCCTAGCCTCCAGAACTGTGAGCAATAAAGTTTTACTGTTGATAAATTATCCAGTATAAGGTATTTGTTGTAGCAGCCTGAACAGACTAAGACATTTGGAACTAGGGTCTTACAGATACAATTAAGATTGAGATGAGATCATATTGGATGGGTGAGCTCCAAATTCACTTCGACTATCCTTATAAGAAGTGGAGAGGACACACACAGGGACAGGGTGGAAGGCCACGTGAAGATGGAGGCAGAGATTAGAGTCATGCTGCCACAAGGCAAGAAATGCCAGGAGCCACCAGAAGCTGGAAGAGGCAACGAATTAGTCTCCCCGAGAGACTTGTGGGGGTGCACGGCTCTGCTGACACCTTGATTTCAGACTTCTGCCCTCCAGAACTCTGAGAGGATAGATTTCT
This sequence comes from Varecia variegata, assembly GCA_028533085.1. Lineage (NCBI taxonomy): Eukaryota > Metazoa > Chordata > Mammalia > Primates > Lemuridae > Varecia > Varecia variegata. The sequence continues at coordinate 35,594,216 of CM052438.1, forward strand.
GTTGTTTTTAGTCACTTTTGCACCCAGTCATTACTGGATATTAGCAAAGGTGTGTGCATTAGCAAAGGCCTAGAAGTTCTTTGAATAGAAGTTTTAAAAATTCAACATCAAAGGCGGGAAATATGTGGCAGCTTTTGATGTGCTCCAGGGAAGTCAGTTAGACAGCGAGACTTTTGATGAAGGGGTGTGACACACACACATACCTGCACACACACACCTCTTTCTTTACCACATACGAGAGTCCTCGTTACTGGCAGTTTTTATGTCTGGGAGCCTCTCTATTGTTATCCTGCGTGGACAGAGACTGTCTCTGTAGGTCTTTTGTATTTTACTCAGTAAAATCCTTCAAGTAGGATTCCTGCTTCTCTTTATCGCAAATATAGTGCCACAAAAAGGGCCTGCAGAGTTTAAGCAGCAATGTGGTGCAGAAGAAAATATACTGGCTCTGAAGCCAGCGATGAGGACTTCTTCAAGGTCACACGCCTAACACATGGCCCTGAATACTCCTTCCCCCGTTTTGACGAAAGTTACACATGCAGGTGCTCACAACCTACCTAATCGACAAGTTGATGTGTGTCCCTGGAATTGTTTGTGCAACCAACTGCATGTGAATCTGAGAGAGGCGAGGGCGTCAGAAGGGCGAGCGTCTGGGATATTTTAATATTCAGTATTTTCAGACTCAGCAGGCAGCAGGCTAAATCTGTCCGCTGATGGACAGGCATGAATTATGAAACCACTCACGTAGGTTGAGAGGTTGCCCGGAGCTGGGGAAGTGTCGCCACCAGTGTCTGCTCAAGGTGGCTGGGGGATGGGTCGCTCTCCACCCAGGAGGGAAGGGGGATGTGAACAGGTGAGTGGTCACAGTGGGGGTGTGGCCCGCAGACCATGGGACCTGCAGGGGGCTCTCAGAGAAGGTGGCGGCAGGATCGAAGAGGGAAAAAGGACTTACAGGCCGGGGCCTGCTTTCTGCACGGCTGGAGGGTGAGGCTGCCCCCTAGTGGCTGAGGTTCGCAGGGGCTGATGTTCAAGGAGCCCCGGAAGTTCTGGCTGAACGTCCCCACGTGGGCGGTGCAGGCGGCGGTGCATGCGGCTGAAGGCTGGGAGCCAAGGTGTAACTGTCAAGGTGAGAAAACTCTGAACGCTGGAGGTACGGTAGCAGCTGGTGGTGGAGGAATGTGTTAAGGGCCGGGGAAGAGAATGAAGGAGCTGACCCTCTGTAACAATATTTAACAACAACACATCAATAATCACCATTTATTGATGTTCTGTCTGGATCTGACATGGTGCTAAGCACATTACACATATTTTCTTAATTCCTCACAACAATCCTGTTCATTAGATATCATTATTCCCAAATTCACAGATAAGAGGCAAAGAACCCAGTAACACCATCACAATGTTTGAGGTGGTTTATAGTTAGGTAATGCTTAATGACACATAGGCACTTTAACAAGTACTATCTCTTTTAATCTTCACACTTACTTTATGAGGTAGGTTTTATTATTACTCTTTTCTTTATTTCCATTTTATCATTAAGGAAATTGAAGCTTAGAGAGGCTATGTTTCAGTTCACTTTTACAATGTAGTAAACCACCCCCAATTTAGTGGCTTGAAACAGCACTTATTTAGTTTGTAATGCAGTGAATTGGCAATTTGAGCTGGGTTCAGCTGGGTGGTTCTTCTGGGCTCAGCTGGTGCAGTGAGACCATTATGGCTTGATGGTCAGATGCTGGTCAGTTAGGAAGTTCTGCTTCAAGGGGTTGGCTAGTTGTGGGCTGTAGTAATGGTAGTGACTGGTCCATGTGCCTCTCGTCACCTGGCAAGCTGGCCCAGGCTTGTGGCTGGGAGGGGTCTGAGGAAGAGAATGGAAACATGCAATATCTCTTGAGGCCCAAGCTCAAAACTGGTACAACATCACTTCTACTGAATGCTACTGGCCAAAGAAGGTGACATGACCAGTCCAGATTCAAGGGATGGGAAATACAGACTTCACCTCCTGGAGTCTATAGAGGAGGAACTGTAAAGTCACATAGCAAAGAGTGTGGCCCTAGGGAGTGGTAGAAATCTGGGGCCATTTTTGCAATCTATCCCTGGGTGGCTGTAGGGGTAGGGGGAGCCTCCCAGCAGAAAAAATAGAATATACAAAGACCCCCTAAGACCTCTAGGCAGGAAAGATCACATGTAGGCTGGTGCCTGAAATATAAGAGGAGGCAGTGGGAGAGCTGTTCTGAGCACTTTGGTAAGCACTATGATTATTCCCTTTCTAGATGGGGAAGCTGAGTCATGGAGAGATTGAATAATACCCTAAGTCACACAGCTAGAAAGCAGCAGTGTCAGATTCCAACCTACGGGTTCCAGCCCCAAAGCCCATTCCCTGAACCACTCTGCTGGTACCACAACAGGTGGAAGAAAGAACATGGGAGAGAAATGTTCTTGGTGTAGAGGATGAGGGCCAAGTGTTGTAACTACCTTCCTTAGAGGCCTAAAGACAGATTCTCTGCCACCCCTGTTTGCCCAAGATTGGGACTCTTTGTTTCTTCTTAAAGGTGGAAAGGAACTAGATTATCTTGTATTTCCTTCTGGCTCTGTGATCCTACAGATTGGTGCATGATTGGGTCAAGTGCATTCACTAAGACACTTTTGGTTTTAAGCAACAGACACTGATTTGGGCTAGCTCAAGTTTAAAAAGAGGTATTTATTAGGAAACTCCTGGGAGACCTCACAGAATCAGAAGGTCTTAGGAAGGACAAGAACTGAACAAGGCCCTGCGGCCTCAGTGGCAGTAGTTTGTGGGCTCACTTTCTAGGCTGCTACCAGCCAGTTGACTCAATCCTAAAGACTTTCCATAACTATATATCTCTTTGTTCAAGTCCGAACTTCCCATGAGAGAGAATCTGCCACAACTTGGGTCACATGATTTTACACTGGGCCAATTGGGTTTTGCCAGGGGAACAGGTGCATGAACACAACCAAAGGCACAGGGTGAATCTCCAGGAAGCCATCCCACTCGGGGTCTGTTGCTTGGTGGCAAGATTAGTTCTAAGCACCACTACGTACATCCAAGCACCACTATCTACATCCACCTGGACAGTTCCAAGGATGCACCTCTTTACAAAGCCAAGAAGTAGGCCTTCCTCTCCCAGGGATCCAATAGTTCCAGAGATTCTGACCAAATTCATATCCAGCAGCTTTGTTGCAGATGCAAATCCCCAGAAAGAGAATTTGGATGTCGTTTTATTAATTGAATTTTTTGAGTCCAGCAAATAGCTTTCAATAAATTATAACAATCCAAGGGAGATGATATATTTAAGCCCAAACAATTTTGCCATGCAAAGATTATATTTATGAGATAGTGGTATTCAATCCTGACTTCCCAAATGATCAGGCTACAAAATATTTAGTAGCAGTTCAAAGGCATCTCTTTTTTGAATCCAGTATCTTCTCTAGGATAGATATCAGGATAGGCAGCTCTGTATGTTGATTTCACAGCATGATGTTCTTTGGATGGTTCAAAGGTGCTTCCTTGTGTTTGCAGAGAGATGAAGCTGGGTTCTGTAGATTAATAGTTCCTCTTCTGAGCTTCATGCATGATTGGCCCCAAGATTAAAAAGGTCACTTACACAGATTAAATGAAATCCATGGTTTGCAAAAATTAATTTGGCTACTTAAATTTCCAGAAGAGAGCTTATTATTCACAAGCACAACTGGCTTGTGCAAATGTGCTTTATAACACCGATCATTCTGATTCTTGATGTAAATACAATTTTCATGAAAATGTAATCTATCAGGAGAGCTTTGGGGTTGGAAATTTAAGACTCAGATACTCAGCAGGCCTGCTTTTGCCACCAGTCTATTCATGATGTAACCTTGGACAAGCACCTCAGCATCTCTATACTTTGGTATACTTTGGTACTTTGGTGTTTTTCAATATATCAAACTTGGATTAGTAAATATCAGTTAGGAGTGTGTTCAGCTAGAAATAATGGAAAATCCATTAGGGGTTTATCTCTCTAACCTGACAAGTCAAGAGGTAGGGAATCCAGAGTCGGTGTACTAACCAAAGGATGTTGTTTAGGATTTGGGCTTTTGGATTCCTGTGATCAGCCTATGGTTTTGTATTTATGGTGGGAAGATGGCTGTACCTTCAGACAAAAAAAAGAGGGGAGGGCAAAGGGCATGGGTCAGAGGAAATGCTAGCTGAGTCTGTTCCCCCTATTTTTAGGGAAGCAATAAATTTCCTGGAAGCTCCCTCCTCTGCTTCCCAAATAGTCTTCTCCTTACATCTCGTTTGCCAGAACTGAAATATGATCAACTGCAAAGGAGTCTGGGAAGGTGATCTTTTTTTTTCTGGGCATATTGCAGCTCTGAATGAAATCAGGAGTCTATTGGCAAAGAAGAATAATGAATATTGGGTAGGAACCTAACAGTGTTCTTTTTATCCCCCGGAGGCAGAGAGAAGCTATCATTTATTGGTCTTCTGCCAGATGGCAAGCATTGTGGTAAGCCTTTTCCACCAATCATCTCAATTTAATTCCCACAACATGTATGTGAGGTAGGCATGAATTCTGTTTTATAGAGATGAAGAAACTGAAGCTCAGAGAGATTAGGTAAATTGCTCAAAGTTACAGAGTGGGATGAATTAAAAAATACCTCCTATCTCTATTGGGTTCAGGAAGGCTGGAGGAGGTGCCGAGTTACACCCACTATTTTCTGTGGGCCTCGTGGGGAGGGGTTTAAAAGCATCTTTCTTCCTTCTTTTCACTCTGTAGCCCTGAAGGAAGGCTGGGCACAGGGGTACAGGAGGAGCTCGAGGAGGCCCAGAGCCACCTCCTGAACTCCCACAGTGATGTTTGGAGGCTTTGGGCGTCTTGGCAAGACCTGTGCTTTCCTGAGGATGCTGTCAGTCTTTCCTCGACTTCCTACATCTGAGTGTGGTGGTCTTGCTCCCCTTACGTGTCTTCCCTACACCGGGGGCAAGATCCCTTCCTCGCTGTCACCTCCATTGCAAACTTCATGTAGGTCACCTGCAGTGACTTCAGGGAAATTGAGCAGTACTCAACTGTCCTCACCTTTCAGGAGCAAATAACACAAGGGACCCTGCTGTAAATAGTCAAGGACGCAGTGTTGAGAGGCAGACTGCTGCCTTTGAATCACCACTTGCTACTCACTGGCTATGTGACTTGCAAGTTACTTGATTACTCCTCAATCTCAGTTTCCTTATGTGTAAAATGGGCAAAATAATAGTACCCATGTCATACAGTTGTTGTGAGGATTAACACATAAAATATGTGGAACAAGTCCTACCACATAGCAAACATTTGTGAGTGCTTAGCCATCTCTTGCTGAATGTCCTCTTTTAGACATCTTTGTGATCAGCTCATTTTTATAGATTCATTCTTTTGAATCTTGAAAGCCAAATCTCTTGGGTTGTTCTTAAGTTAATGTTTGTTTTTAGTGACTACTTATCAATGAATGCCTTAGTTCTTACTGTTAGTGCAGAACAAGAAAAAGGATAGCTAATATTTGTTGAGCTTGTACTCCTCTGCCTTTCTAAAATATGGATTCACAGTACACTGTGAGTTGAGCCCCCTGGAGTTGTGCAATATGGTGGCCCTTGTATTAGTCAACTTGGAAAGGATGGGTTGGTAAATAGCAAAGATCACCTTGTTTTCATCACAGTTGGGGCTAAGCCTGCAGGTTTTTAATCTGCTGTTTTTCTTGGCACCGGTTCTACTTTCCATCTAGCCCACAGGCCCACCTTCAGTGTGCTGTTCTTCTCTTTCCTTGGGCTGCAGCCTCTGTGCAGCAAAACACCATCTGGGGATGTGAGGTCAAAGCACTGGGTTCTGTTCTGCATCTGCCGCCTCCTTATGCCGTGACACCAGTCAAGTCGCTTCCCCATCTTGGTCTTTGGCTTCCCCTTATACGAGGTGGTCTCTGGGGCCCCTTCTAGCTCTACAGTTTTCCAATATTTGCTGAAAGATGCTCTTGGACTTTGGAAGCATGCGGCCCATGCTTGGGAGATTTCAGTTTTCAAGTTTTCCTTTTGAGGATTGCTTTAATTTATTGGGCATCTTGTCATTGCTGAAAAATACAATCAAGAAAGCGAAGACTGAGATTCCTTTTCCTTCTCCAAATGCGATGGTTAAATAAAATTCAGTTTCACGGAGCAGACTCAGAGGAGCAGAAATGGATAGGGTTTCTCTTGTCTTTGAGAAGCCCCAGAGGAAGGCTGTAAACAGCAGGATATTCCTTCAACCAGATGGGCTGCCACACTTAGAGAGCCAAGCAGTCGCTGAGAAGAGAGAAATGAGTTGCAGAAATAAGGAAAGGCTAGTTGCCGTGATGTCAGTTTATTCGTACAGCTGAATAGAGCCAGCCTAGAGGCCAGGGAGATGAAGATTAACCATGCTGAGAGGCTCTCAAACCCGAGCTGACGGGCATGGTGTTTCAAGTCACAGTTCAGGGTCTGACGGGAATATGGCCTATTGAGCTACCTTTGGATGATAGACGTTCTTGAGTGCAGGGTTAGCCTCGGGGAACATCGGGACAGGGTTAGATGGCACTCCATCTCCCTTTGGTGGCTTTGCTCCATTTTTCTTGGTGTCATGAACAGCCTTGGATATCTAGGGCCTTCTCCCACCATGCCTCACCTATGCCAGTCTTGCCTTATCCAGAGACATCTCCTCTCTCTCATTATCAATCTTATTAAAATTTTACTTGGAGATAGTATAATGGAGTAAAAGGAGTCATGGTCTTTGTACTCAGACAGTCTTGGATGGCAACCTTGGCTCTTTTGTTCATGACAATGAGAACTTGGGCCAGTTACTTGATTACCCTGAGCCTCAGTTTTTTCAACTTTGAGATGGGTACAGCAACACCTAACTTATAGCATTGGTGAGGAAATTGAATGGATACAAAGGTTATCTCAAAAAAGAAAAAAACAGCAAGACTCCCTTACCCCCAAGAATGTTATTAGGTCATTAAATATGAAATGTCTGATTTCGAATCAAAAGTTTAGTTTATTATATCTCAAACAAGAAGTGATACAATTAATCAAAGTATGTGCCTAAACTATTGACACAGTTTTGCCACCTTAACAGTAGCTTGTTTATGCTAGCAGCAAAGAAGCCTGGAGAGCGAGTAGCGAAGGCGTTTTCCACAGCTTGTTGAGAATTGAATATTTTTCCTCGCAAGAAGTGGTCCAAAGTGTGGAAGAAGTGGCAGTCAGTTGGCGCAAGGTCTGGTGAATACAGTGGATGAGGAGAGTTTCCAAGTCCAGCTGTTGTAGTTTGAGCAGCGTTTGTGCAACATGTGGTCCAGCCATTGTATTGCAAGAGGATTGGCCTGTCTCTATTATCAATCTCGGCTGCTTAATTACAAGCATCCTCATCATTTCATCCAATTGGTTGTAATAGACATCTGCTATAATTGGCCAGGTTTCATGAAGCTGTAGTGGATAATACCAGCGGTGGATCACCAAACAGACATCATTAGCTTTTTTTGGTGAATATTAGATTTTGGACTGTGTTTCAGTACTTCATCTTCATCCAACCATTGTGCTGAACGCTTGCGATTGTCAAAAAGAATCCATCTTTCTTCACATGTAACAATATGGTGCAGAAATTGTTCACCTTTAGGTCGTGACAGCAAAGAAAGGCAAGCTTCCAGATGATTTCTCTTCTGACATTCGTTTAATTCATGCAGAACCCATCTATCCAGGTTCCTTACCTTGCACATTTGTTTTAGTGGTCCAATATTGTTGGAATAGTAATGTCAAACCTTGATGCTAATTCATGTGTAGGTTGAGAAGGATTTGCTCCACTACAGCTTTCAGTTTACCATTATCCACCTTGGTCTCAGGTCGCCCACGTGGCTCATTTTCAAGATTAAAATCACCAGCACAGAACTTCTCAAGCCATCGACATACTGTGTGTTCATTAGCCACATCCTTCCTAAACACTGCATTGATATTTCAAGCTGTCTGCACTGCATTGGTTCCATGATGGGACTCATATTCAAAAATAACATGCATTTTTGATTTATGCATGGTTTCACAAAAATTGCTGTAAAAAAACTTTGAAAGATAATCACAAGCCAAACTGTGTGTTTGAAAGAATGAGGATGTATCTTCACAAGAAGTGTCAAAGTGAAATGTCAGAGATATCAACTGTCAAACTTAGTATTTAAGGAAATCAGACATTTCATTCTTAATAACCTAATATTTCTTCCTTCCTGTCCCATCTTCTAGTCTCCGCACATTAGGATATGGGGATTTACAAAGTGTCCTGAACCCTGGGATCCACCCCATCCCCTTTTGGGGACTGGTACTATTTCAAAGCTCCTCAGATAACTCTATGTGCAGCCCAGGCTAAGACGCGTGCCCTTGGGAATTGCTGATTCAGGTTTGCCACTCTCCTCTCAGCTCTGCTTCTATTCCCATCCCCTTGGAGCTGGCTCCCGAAGTCATTCTATCTTCTGTATTTCAATCTGGCAAATAGGAGGTGATTAATCGAGGTTTGTGCACTAGATCCCTTCCCTGTGGCTGAATGTTTGTTTTCACTGGCATCTTGACAGAAGTAGGGCCATCTTCTCTAAGAGGAGGGAGAGGATGGATAAAGATTTACTGAAATGTCGTGGCAGAGAGCATTGGCCTAGAGTGAGACATCCTCTGGGACAGTGGCTGAGAACCAGAGGGGCCAGGTAGGACGAGTGATCCAGCTGGCCAGACTTCCTGTCTTCCTTCAGCAGTGCTGAGGCAGGAAAACCAGGCAGCCAGGCTGAGAAGCACTTGGTGAAGTCAGAAATCAGGGGCTTGGGTGATCCTAAGGTGCTGTGGACAACTAGGGTGTGGACAACTCGGGTGTGCCTGGCTGTGAGGTGTGATCTGGGAAAGGAGGCAGGTGCTTATGGCTGAAAATGGCTTCTGAAAATGACTGAAAACAAGCCACTCCTTCTCCCTCCTAGTTATATCTTGCAAAAGAGGAGACTTTTGAACTGTCTCCTCTTGGCCCATCCCAGAAGCTACCTGTGGACAATTCCCTGACAGCCTGCGAGGGTGTTCTGTGGCCACGGGCATTTGGCCCTCACATGGGGCAGGTTGGAAGTAGCAGGGGGATAACTGCTTTGTTCCAACCTTCAACGTGGAGGGATGGCCACGTGTGGATGGACACCTGGCTTCCTTGGAGGGACAGTCCGGAGCCGTGTTCTGCAGTTTCTCAGAGGGGCTCCTGTGTGACCGGGCCCCAGATGCCCACAGTGACAGCACACTCACCGTGCCCTGTTGCTGGCTTTCCCTTCCCTGCCTCACTTCCACACCCCTCCCCGTGTTTCTGGGATCACTCGAATCCTCGTCTCAGGGTCCACCTCTGTGGGAAAGCACCCATGTTTCATCAGCCATTTCTCATTCACAGGAGTTCTACATTTCTGTTCACACACCCATCTTGTGTGATAGATTGGCCAATATTCTCTGGGGATACGCTATGGAGCGCCCCACTTTAAGTCATTATTGTTGGACACACGTCTTTTTTTCTGGAGTCTTCCTGGATAGGGAGAAGAAGGAGATCCCAGTGGAGGACAGTGCTTTCCAGTCTGCAGGTTGTGACCCAAGAGGGAGTTACAAAGCCACCTTTTAAAAATGAAAGGAAATGAATGTGATGTGTCAGTGTATATTACACATTGTGAGGGTACATACTGCTATATGAACATTTCCTTTCAGTTGCATGTGTGTATGGACACATGTTGGTGAAATAAATATACTTCTCAAGATGGATCATGGTCAAAAATTTTGGAGGCCACTGTCACGGTGAGCCTCTGTGGTTTTACCCACCCCAGGATCCATCTTCCCTTTTCCCCCTCAATATTCCTTTCAACAAGGACAGGAGCCCATGTCCCTCATTGCACCTGGTCTTGGTTGGGCTGTCAATCACAATGTTCCCTCCCTCCTTGGTCAAAAGACAGTCACGTGACCCATGGTAGGTCAATCAGATGATTGCTCTACGGAACCGAAATTTTGAAAGGACAAATGCAAGGGCTGAAAATAGCTGAAGGTGCTTCATTTAAAGGGGTTATCTGGAAGATAATATCTCTTTTTTTTTTCCTGCTCCCCGGATCCTTGAAATTCCTTGATTTTTTTTCCCTTCCAAGACCTGGTTGTTCAGCTATTGGGTTGGTTCTGTGAAATACCTGCAGACTATTTCTTGCTTTATTTTTCCACCCTTGGGAAGGTACAGTTGTTTTGCATTGCTAGAAACCAAAGAACCCTCCCATCTGTGAGGGCTTTGGAGTTAGCTGATCCTGCCTCTGCTAGTTCCTGGCTGTGTGACTGTGGAAAATTACTTAACCTCTGTAAGTTTCAGGTTCTTCTCTTGTAAAATGGGGTAGTAATGCCAGATTGAATTATAGATGATTTTTATGTAGCCACTGGCCCTAGACCCTCAATTGATGGCAGCCACTGTTGTGGGCCAAATCTTATTCATCTTTGTTTTATTAGGGTTTACTTTCCACTTATTAAATATCTGTGGTGTGAATGAATGAATCAACATGACAATGTGGATTTTCACAACTAAAACCCACAGCTGGCTGAATTTCCTTAGATAGCTACAACACCTTGGTTATTAAACATGTGATTTATTGTTCAAAACCTTAATAAAAGAAAATCTCCATGACCTGGGTTTAGGCAAAAGAATTCTTATACACAATAACAAAAGCACAACCCATAAAAGAAAAAAGCCAATAAATTGGACATCATCAAAATTAAAAACTTATACTCTGTGAAAGACAATGTTAAGAGAATAAATAATAAACTACAAACTGGGAGAAAATATTTGTAAATCACATAGCCAGCAAAGGACTTGTATTGAGAATATATAAAACTTTCAAAACTCAGAAAACATATAACCTAATTAAAAATGGGTAAAAGACTTAGACATATCACCAAAGAAGACATGTGGAGGACAAAGAAGCACATTAAAAGATGCTCAATCATTAGTCATTAGGGAAAAGCAAATTAAAGCCATAATGAGATATAACTACATACATATCATAATGGCTGAAACAACTAACACCGAGAGTATCAAGTGCTGACAAGGATGCAGAGCAACTGGAACTCTCACAAGTTACTGGTGGGAATAAAAAGTGGCTCAAATGCTCAGAGACAATTTGATAATTTCTTGTAAAGTTAAACATACATTTGACATATAACCTAACAATCCTACCTCTGAGTATTTACCCTAGAGAAATGAAAACTTACATTCACAGAAAAACCTATACGCATATTCATAGCAGCTCTATTTATAACCATCCCAAACAACTCAAATGTCCTCCAGCAGTTGAATGGATAAACAAGCTGTGGCATATGTACAACAATGTAATACTACTTAGTAATAAAAAGAAGTGGACTAAGGGTTCCCACAGCAAACTTGCATGAATCTTGAAAGCATTCTGCTGAAAGAAGACTGTCCCATCTCACAATGTTGCAGACTGTGCGATTCCATTTGAACAGAACAGATCCAGGATTAGGGATTAGGGGATTAGGGGAAGGTGGAGAGTTTGACTGTAAAGAGATAGCACAAGGGGATTCTGTGAGGGTGATGGAAATGTTTTGTGTCTTGATTATGGGGGTGGTTATATGAGTCTCTATATATTAAAATTTATAGAACTGTACATCAAAAAAGTCAATTTTCCTATATGATAATTAAAAAAACCCTTCAATGATGTAGAGCGAGGCAGTGTTCATCTGGATATTTTGGTATTCTATAGACCTGCCCTGTCCAATACAGTAGCCACATGTGCCTAGGCTAGTCCAAATTGAAGTGCGGTCTAAGTACAAAGTGCATACTGGATTTTGAAGACTTAATACAAAAAAAGAATGTAAAATAGCTCATTAATAATATTTTATATAGATTGTATATTGAATAATAATATTTTGGATATATTGGGTTAAATAAAACATTAATAAAAGTAATTTCACCTTTTTCCTTTTAACATGTACTAACTAGAAAGTTATAATTACAATATGTGGCTTATGTGACATTTTTATTGGGCAGAGCTGCTCCAAATGACACAATCAGGGAAGAATGAAGAGATTGGATTTTTCTTTCGCCGTTGGATAGTCAGGTGTAGGATTGCCGCACTCAGGGCTGAACAAAGCCCACCCAGGATCCTGCGTTTGGAGGCTGTTTACTCCTCCCAGTCTATCTGAGAAGGTGAATGCCACTCTCAGTGTCTGCTTTATTTCCTGTCTGGTTGACTTTCCCTAACCTTTTGGGAAGAAAAAGGTGAGAGCTGAATGGGACAACATGGAGCAGAAGGTCGTAGGAGGTGGGTTAGGATGAGAGGTCAGACACATAAGAGCATCAGGCTTTGCTATTAGATTTGCATTTGAATTCCATTTTACCCACTAGGTAGCTGAGCACCTCTGGATCTTGCTTAACCTCAGTTTTTCTGTGTGCAAGAAAAAAATAAAGTTCCTCCCAGGGTTTCCTTATCGCATAAAGCTTTCCCCATGACACCCAGGGAGAGCACACTGAAAGCACCCAGTAGGCCTCAGGTAATAATTTTGCTGTTGCTCTCACGGCTTTATATGGTGTTGGCTCTCCCAGTTCTGACTCTCTGTGCTTCCTTCCTCCCGCCCTCCTTCTCTCTCTCTCTGTTGAACCCCACAGGCACCCTGCCCAACTTTTCTCCCTGATTCAGCACTGAGAAATGCCAAGGCAAGCGTTCCCATGAAGCTGCTTGTCAGCAAACACCCACTCCCGTCTCGACTCTCCCCCGTGTGTCAGAGACGGGCCTGAACTCCGAGCGAGGCCCAGGCCGTGCCAGCTCCGGGGCTGACTCACACACACCCTGCTGCACAGGCTTCAGGGCCGTGCTCCCAGCTTGTGAGATGAGAGATCGGAGGCTCCCCAACAATGCGACAGTCCGGGGGAGAAAGCCCTCCAACCAGCTATGGGGGTTGCAGCGATTTTCCTGGATTCGGTTTCAAAGACATAAAAGCCTGGTTTCAAACACTTAGTCGGTGGCTGGCCTGCCTTTTTTCACTTTTCTCTCCTTTGCCTTTACTTTCAATTGTGCTTTTATTAAATTATTCTTGTTGCTTGCCTCCTACTGCTCAATGTCAGCATCAAATATTAGGTAGGTGCAGGGAAAATGAATGCTTTCCCAGCCTTAACGGCTACATAGATTTTCATCAAAGGAGCTGATTAAGGCCTGTCTGTGCACGGTACTGCATGAGGCTCTGTGGAAGGGAAGTTAAACAGACATGAGTGGTCTCTCGGGGTTTGTACGCAATGGGGGCCACAGTCGCTACCTGGTGGGGTTATGTTGATCCCTGCCAGGACTCTGAGAGCCACAAGGTCCTGCCAGATCCCAAGTTCAGAGGGCTGTGTGGTTTAAAGGCTCAGAAGCAGGCCTGGGTGGGACTTCAGGGCATCACAAGAGGCTCTCTTCCGTGAGTGGCAGTGTGCGTGGTGGTTAAGCACACAGGTTTGGAATCCAAGGGCTCTGGGTTTGCATCTGGGCTCTTCTACTTAGGAGCCTCCTGGGTGCATAACCTAATCTGCTTCTTATGGCATAAACTGCTTGGGCCTCGGTTTCTCATCTGTGAACTGGGATCACAATACCACCCTCCCAGATTGTTGTGAGGAATGTCATAGCTGCCAGATACCCAGCGCTTCTTAGGTGGCAGCACCACATGAAGTCTACAAGGGTTTTCAAGTTTAACCCTCTCAACAATTACCTGGAGCAAATATTGTTCTTAGCCTCATTTTGCAGATGCAGAAATTGAGGCTTAGAGAGGTTAAAGAATCTGTCCAAGCTGAGACAGTGGGCATGCATAGGAGAGGGGTTCTCAGTGCCAGCAATCTGCCACAGCTGCCTCCTGCCTTAGCCCCTCCCCGGGCCTGTGCTCAGGTGGGAACAGCAAGGGGAGCTGGAGGGCCAGGATTGGGGGTGCAAGAGGCCGAGAGTCATCCCCTGGAAAGCGGGCAGGTGGAGGAGGTGGGATTGTGTGTGAGCCAGGCTCCACTGTACCATTGGACTTCCCTTACAGAGCACAAACTCCAAGGTAAAATTTGAGAATTTCAAGACGGTGACTGCAGAGCATTAAAGCCCAGGAATGGAACTTTCTGAGCTCAGGGCCCCGTGTCACTACCTTGGTTGAATGCCCATGAGGCTGACACTATTTAAATGCTTTTTATGGCATAAACTTTTCTAAAGTGAAAAGTTGATGCTTACTTACTTTGTTTGCTTTTTGTGACTCTTTCTCTAGATCGAGTTTCTTAAATTAGAAGTGGGCTCAGCTGCATGGATGTGCATTTGAAAACATCTGTCACCAGCTCAGCCCCTGTGATTTGGGGACAAGGAGTGTCCAGGCAGTTTACACGGAGTGTCCACTGTCCCTTCAGTGGCCCCACTAAGGGCACATGAGCTTGCAGTGCTCCTCTCTGCTTAGTTGGCAGAGTGTTTAGTTTATTCCTTTCCTGGGAAGTAGAATAGTGCTGTGGGTAAGCGTTTCCATTCCAAGGAGTCCAAACACTTGGGTTTACACTCCCCAAGGAGTCCAGATTCTTGGGTTTGTTGACCAAGCTCCTGACTCTACCACTTTCTAACCCTTTGGTATTGGGCAAATCTCTTACTGCTTTTAAACCTCAGTTTTGCCGTCTATAAGATAGGCATATACAGCAGGCCCTCCAATAATGCCATTTCATTTAACATTGTTGTTTCATTATAACATGGGTGAGGAAAAAAATTGATTCATGGCTGGGTCCACTGTGTGGAGTTGGCATGTTCTCCCCATGTCTGTGTGGGTTTTCTCCAGGTTCTCCGGTTTCCTCCCACGTCCCAAAGATGTGCGCAGGAGGTTAACTGGTGTGTTTGAGGGGTCTCAGTATGGGTGAGTGCGGGTGTGTGTGAGCGTGCCCTGCGAGGGAATGGAATTATGTTCCCACCGTGCCTGCTGGGCTGACCACTGGTGACCCTGCACTGGAATAATTGGGTAAATAATTATCTTACTTATTTTTATTAATCTTTCTTAAACGTGTGCATAGTTCACATTTGTTTCAATGCTTAATATAGAAGTTTTTGGGTCTTTATTTAGAAGTTTGGTGAGGTTTTTGTGACCAGAAATATGCCATAGGAACTTAACTCTTGTTTATGTCAATTAGCCTGTGGTGAAATTGTTTCCATTATACTTGGTTTCCCATAAAAGCACAGTTTCCAAGAACTTATCAATGACATTAAGTAAGGACTCGCTGTAGGGCCTATCTCCTGTGACTGAGGATTGCCAGTGATAATGGCACGGAAAGCTCTCAGCCCAGTGCCTGGTGGATATTAACCATTCAGTATATATTGACCATCAATACTGGTCCTGAATTTAAGAACAGCAACAGAATTCAATAATTGTGTATGTAAAGAACAGTAACAGAATTCAAGAATTTAAGAACAGCAACAGAATTCAAGAATTGGAATAGCGCCAGGTATGTGATGAATGAATGAATGAATTCTGAGAATTTTTCTCAGTAGTTTATCACCTAATATGAATGTTAAGATGTGTTCATCATTTTATAGTTCACAAAGCACTTTCTTACACGTAATTCCAATTGAACCCTCTCAATAGCCCTACAAAGTAGGGAGAGCCAGAAATTTATTATCCTGTTTTACAGATGGGAAATCAGAGGCTCAGAGATTAACAACTGCTCATTTATTCAACAGTCATTTAATGAGCACTATGTGCAAGACTCTATGTTAAGTTTTGGGATAAAAATGAATAAAAGAGACTTTTCCCCCTGCCCTTTTGAAGAAATTACTGTGGGCCAGGGTAGCTGGAACAGGCTTAAAGAAGGATGCTGAACTTAAGGTAATGTATCTGTCAGGACAGATTAAGTGATAGCGCAGAGACACCACCACCACCAGCAACAAATTCTGGTAGCTTAAAAAAAAAATCAAAGATTTATTTTTCACTCCTGCTATTGGCCAATCATGGCTCAGCTAGTGGCTCAGCCCTGCCACATTTCAGCTACAAACCAGACTGATGGAGGAGCTGCAGGTGGTTCATTGCTGGTTGTTGTGGCAAAAGAGAGATCTGAGATTGGGAGGGCCTCACACCAGCCGTCAAGTCCTCCACTTGTGGACCAGACTCTTCCTATAGCCCCACCTGGCCACAAGAAGGGCGGGAAATAAAATTCTATTATGTGCCCAGAAGGCAGAGAGCTGGAAATATTTGTTGAACAGATTAATGACTATTCCAGCTAGGCAGGCTCTAAAGGATGGGTAGGAAACAGGTGAATATTGGTGGAGTGGGGTTAAGGTGGGGAGAGTGGAGAAGATAATGTGGAGCCTTAAAAGAATGGAGTGTGGGGGGTGGGAAATGATGGGAGAGACATGAGGCAGAAATGTGCAAGACATAGGGGTAGGGGGTAATGAGAGTGCCAGTCTGGCTGGAAGAGTTTGAGTCAACAGTTTAGCAAATACTGTGGCAGCTCCTGTTGTCTATTAAGTGCTGGGGTTACCAAGAAGGATAAAACATGGTACCTGCCTTTGAACAGCTTACAGTCTAGACATGTAAGCTTTGAACAGCTTACAGTCTAGAGATAGATTTTGCACAGTGAACAAAGGGAATCAAACTATCCAGATATAAGAAAGAATAGCCAGTGCTTATGTTTGCCAGGCATTCTTCCCATGTCTGTATCTTAGGTCATTTAATCATCACTGTAGCTCTATGAGAGGTGGTGCTAATATTATCCTCACATTACAGGTGACAAAACAGGCATGGAAGGACTGGTGAATAGCAAAGTGGGCTTCAAATCCATGCACTCTGAGTCCAGTCTGAGCCCTTCTTAATCATAAGAGCTTTACTCTACTGCTTTCTGCTTGATAACTTGTGAGTTGGGGCTGTGTCTATAGTCTTGGAAGGCAAGTAGTTTTGCTTGAGATCCAAAATGATAGACTGGTATTGGCTGCCTCAAGCTCCATAGTGGGATGATTTTCAAGACCAAGCGGGGACTCGGGGAGAAAAGAATGATGTGATTAATTAGTAATGCCCGCCATGGGCAAGAGAGGTGGTTTTGTCAGCACAATATATGTGGTAACCCAGGTCTATGCAATGCCTACAGCCAAGGAGATTTAGTCAATTTATTCACAAATAAGAAAATAAGTTCAAAACCAAACAACTAACTCATTGACTGTTTTCCTTAGTTTTCAATCTCTTTTCTTACTTTTAGGCTCTATCACTTTTATGGCAGCATACGTACTCCTTGTTCAAACTGTTAGCTTTCCTTTCTGAAGATTAACTTTTAAAATACCGTAACTGCAGCCCCTCAGGCAAACATACACCTTAATTGTCAAAACAATAAAAATATCAGCTATGGCAAATGTTCAATCCATTGCACCCCTGGTGCGATCATCAGCTGGGTGTTTAAAGAGAAGTCGGGGATATCATGGCAATGATAATAATAAATAGGGGATTCTAATTGCTGTATCCAATTACTGCACAAGGAAGAATCCATCAGCTGACTTGGGGAATTCAGCTATAAGAGAATCCAGCTGAAGCATGTATCACTAATGGAATTTCCTGCCTGAAAATATTGAGAGAGTTTTCTCTGCAGAGAAAGTTCTATGAACATTGTTTTTCTCCATCTGCAACCTCCTTTCTTGGATTTTATTCTTCTGTGTACTACTTCTCTCTGTGCTCAGACTTTTATTTCTTTCATATCCTTTCCCAGACATTGCTGGGAATGGACCCTAAATTCAGTTACTTGGAAGTGTAGATTGTAACTCGGAGCTCAGAGCTCGGATGATAAATAGGTTTCCTCTCCTGGGCCAGCAGTGATCAATTGCTGTGGCTACTGAAATGCTCAGTTGATAAGGTTTGTGATACACTCAGCCCAAAATCATATTGGGATTGATTAGTGATGTCTGCTCTGGATATAGGTGAGGGACAATAATTTATGTAGGGTTTTACTGCCTCTGCTAAGGTAGAAAGCCTGTACTGTTCTTATAGCTGTGAATGAGTTTGACTTTAGCATCTCCTGGGATGAGATCTCCTACCTCTTGTCTTTCTATGTGAATCTTAGATGTGTCACTTATTTTATCTCTGTCTTAGTAAAACTTGAATGGAGATAATCCTTCTTATGGAGTAGTTGTAAATATTGTAGGGATGATGTATCTTCATCATTCAATCATTTATCCAAAATAATATTTGTTGAGAACCTACTATATGCCAGCCATGGTATGAAGTGCCAGGGATATAATGGGAGGTAACATGGATGTGGTCCCTGTCCACACAGAACATGAGTCTAGTGGAGGGATGTGCTAGTTTTCTATTGCTGCATAACAAATTTAGAGGCTTAAAATAACACCTATTATTATCTCACACTTTCTGTGGGTCAGGAGTCTGGGCATGGCTTAGCACATTTTATGTGCATACTTTAAGGAGTTTTGACATGTCTGTACCCATGTCACCTACCATGATAATTAACACATAGAATATGTCCATTACCCCAAAATGTTTCCTTGTGTCGCTTTGCAATCAATCCTCCTATTCCCATCTCTAGCCCCAGACAACTAATAATTTGCTTTTTGCTGTTAGACAAATTAGTTTTAACTATAGGACTTCTCAAGACTCTCTTGAGTGTGTCAAGAGCATTGTGGACCCCAAGGGAAGGGCTGGATGGCAGGTTGCATCCCCGGGATTATTTGACCTTGACCATGGGTCCTTTTGTCCTGGAACAACTCATGGGATGAAGGACTCTCGGAACATACCCAAGAAATGTTTCTCTGCTCACCTATCTCAGCTCAGGCGTCCCCCCAGGGGAGTGCCCATCTTTATCCATCAAGAACTTACTCATCCATCAAGGCTTTGTTCAAGGATGAGCTCCTCCATGGCATAGACCTTTTCCTCTGCCAAGTCTCATGCCCTTTGTCTTAGATCTCCTGCAGCACACAAATTGTATAATGGTTAATAATATAGTGGTATCATGTTATATTTGCATTATAGATACACAGTCTCATAGTCTTTTCTGAGGGCAATGAATGACTCTTTGCTTTACTATTACATGATTATTGGGAAACACTCAAGTGTTCAGCACAGAATCAAAGAAGATTTGCTCCAAGTAACTTTTGAGCCATCCTGGACTTGAGGCTCCCACTCACTCAAACACTTTTAAGTTCTGTCTCAGTATCCTGCAGCTATGTGAATTTATGGGCTGATGGTGAATGACTCCCTTATCTTCCTACCCTTGCATCCACCCCAACACATCCCTGAGTCCTGTGGATTTTACTTCTGAACTGTGTCTCCCATCCATAGTTTTCTCCCTATCCCCTCTGCCCACACCCTTGTTCAGGGTCTTGCCACATCACCTGCATTCTTATAACAGCCTCCTAGTACGTTTTCCCTGTCTTCAGTGTTGCTCCTCCTCTGGCATACTTTCCACTCTCATGCCGAAATCCTGATCATGATGTTCTGCTTAGAAACCTGGACACGATTGTCCCTTGCCCACAAGATCAAGTCAGAAGGGCTGGCACCGCAATCGTGCCCTGCCCCATAGGGGACCCTTTGCTTCTGAAGCTTCACCTCCTGGTTCTGTGCCCTCTCTGCTCCCATCACGGTGGTGTCTTACAGGTTTGAGGACACACCATGCCCTTTCAAGGAACCACGTTGTTCCTTTGCCCTGAGATGTCCTTCCCCTTCTCCTCCTGGAGAATGACCCTGCTATAGACTGAATGCGTGTGTCCTCCCCAAAATTCATATGTTGAAGTTCTAACCCCTAGGGTGGGGTGGGAGGTGATTAGGTCATGAGGATGGGGCCCTCATGAATGGAATCACTATCCTTATAAATGGGACCCCAGGGAGCTCCCTCATGCCTTCTGCCACGTAAGGTCACGGTGAGAAGATGGCCATGTGTGAGCCAAGAAGCGAGTTCTCACCAGATACTGAATCTGCTGGCACCTTGATCTTGCGCTTTCTAGCCTCCAGAACTGTGAGAAATAGATTTCTGTTGTTTACAAGCCACTTGCTATATGGCATTCTGTTATAGCAACCTGAGATGACTAAGATAGGATAACATATTTGGAAAACATTTCTAAATATCACTCCTGGGAAACCTTTTCATCTTCCCAAGGCACTTCATGACACTCCAATAGTACCTGTGTACATTTCTTTGAGATAGCTCTTATCTAATCACATCACAGCTGTAATTTATTGGTTTAGATGCTGTCTCCCTAGCTAGAATATACGCCTTGTATCTACAGTACTTAGCGTAGCACTGGCAAAACATTTGTGACTGATGATGACCAACACTTAAGGAATTCTTACTATGTGCCAAGCACTGCACTAAGTACTTTCACAAATTAGCTTAATTTACTTATTTCTCCCGCAGCCCTATAAGGAAGGTATCGTTAATGTCTGTAGTTTGCAGGAGAGAAAACAGCCTCAAAGAGGTTAAAGACATGTCTAAGGACATGCAACTGGCAAGGGGTAGAACTTGTATTTGAACCCCAGCTTGTGCAATTTGTTCTCTTAATACTAGTGATTGGTGTTTCTTGAGTGAATGATTGAACAGATGAATGAATGCATGAATGATGTCAGTTGTTTGAATAGATAAAGTGTGTATCTTCAAGCAGAAGACTGTGACTATTTCCTTGGCTTGAAAAAGGGAGAGCTGACTTCTAGGTAGAGGTGACAGAACAGAGAAAGCCTGAAGATGTGGGCACAGAGATTCAGAGAAGTGCGTGCCGAAGTCAGGCTTTGAACTCAGGTTTCCAGTGTGGAGGAAAGCTTGGCGCCTGCTGACAACAGCCCCTTCTCCAGGACATTCCAAGACAAAGGTGTTTCTAGTTGGCAGGTTTTAGGAGTCAGGAGGGTGCTCTGTGTTCTCTGGGGAAGAACACCCCTCCCAGCCCTCCATCCTCCCCTGATGGCAGCCAAGAGATGCCCAGAGCCCTGGTCATTCTCTCGCCTCCATAGCACCTTAAGAGGAAGTGAAGAGGATGTTTAGAATTCTTTATACTCCTGGCAAGAGCCTTGTTTCTCCCTCAATACTCATAGTTTCACCCGGTTCCTGCTTTGGGGCTGGCAGGGTCCGTCTCCCTGTGCCCTTTCCCGCTGTTTACCCCAGTTCCCCCACACAGCCCAGCTTCCCAGTCTTCGCTCACCCCCAGATCCCGTCCCCAGTCAGCTCTGCACGGCCCCTTCCACATGCCCACCGCTCTCTGTTCCCTGTCTCCTGAAACCTTTCTGCTGTCGCTCTGGCTCCCATGGTGAGCCACCAGCAAAACCTCTCCTGTCCTCAACCATCCTTGAATGTTCCCTTCACCTTCTCCATCCTACAGAAGCCAGATCTCATCTGAGGACATTGCTTTCCCTGTAGCCCCGTCCCACAGCCCTGATTGGCCCGTAGGCCTGGATGTGCAGTGGGGTCCTCCTTTCTCTCTGTGGCCCTTCTAGACCATTTTATCGCTCTCTTTGCTAGAAATGCACAGCTCTGAATCATCCCAATAACGATTGGCGGCTGACCCCACTCTGCGAGACACCTCGAAGATCTGAGCTCCTGGCCCACTGGCCTCACTCCAAAACTGTTCCTGTTCCAATTCACGGTGATTTCTACATCTGTGTAGATAATCCAGAGTCCTCCATCGTCTTACCCCAGCCATGAACCCCCATGGTCATAGCCCAAACAGCACTGCCCACTCGAACTTTCTGTGATTATGGAAATGCTCTTTATCTGCACTGTCCAGGGGAGTAGCCACTAATCCCTTCAGCCATTCAGTACTTGAAATGTGGTCAGTGCAACTGAGAATTGGATTTTTAACTTTTTAAAATTTTAACTAATTAAAATTTAAATCGCCTCATGTGATGAGTGGGTCCTCTATTGGGAGGCACAGCCTGGATCGTGGAATTATCACTAACTGGGGCCCCTCGGTAATCCCCGTCTCAAGAATCCCATCCTCTGTCACCTTTGAACTTTCCAGTGCAATTCTTCCAGTTCCCCGACCGCAATGCTTGCTCGACTTCACTGGGACCCACAGTCTAGTGATTCTATTATTTATTAAAATCCCTTATTTTTTTGAGCCCTCATGTTCTTTTTTATTTCACCTAAATTCCATGATCCTTCCTTATAATCACTTCCTTGCATGCAGCCTTGACAAATTTGGCCCCATCTCACTGCATTGCAGGTGCCTGGCAAAACCTCAGCCTTGCTAAATCCAGCTCCCTACTCTCTCCCCGTCTGCAGGCTTGAAGCTGAACATGACTGGAGAGAAACGAAAGTCCAACACTGCTTAACAAACACACGTTTCCGTCGTCTGTTCACTCCTCTAGACCACTATTTCAAACCTTATCTTCTCTTCTCAGACTGCTAATATGCTCCCTTTCCTCTCCCTCAATTGATAAACCTGATTTGTATTTCAGGGAAGAATCTCAAGCCACAGAGAAGACTTCCAGGAGCTCCCACCACTTCACCTACCAGCTCAGCCACATCTGGGCACGTGTGCTCTGCCTCCCCTCGTATTGTTATGGTGAAGCTCTCCCACCTCCTCTTCTGAGTTGGCCTCTTGTCATGTGTGCTAGATCTCATCCTCTTCCACCTATCGAGAATGTCACCTCTCTCTCATGCAGTCATCAATGGATCCTTCTTGTCAGCGTCTAGACGTGCTGTCATTTCTCCTCCTCAGGACTCCGTATATGCTGTTCCCTTTTATCTGCCATGCTGTTCCAGAAGACACTCAATGGCTTGTCTCTTCACTTCCTTTGGGCCTCTGCACAAATATTACCTCCTGATCATACTATTTAAAATTGCAAAATTTCCCTTCTCCCAGCCCCTTTTATCTTTCTTCATAGTTCTTACAGACACCCGACAAGCTATATGCTCTGTTTCACTTATTCATTTGAGGAAGGGCGAGATTCTTTCTTCTTAGTATTTTTTTCATTGCTATATCCCCAGCACCTTGAATAGTGTCTGGCACATAATGGGCCCTCAGTGAATATTTGTTGAAAGCTCCATTCAGTGACTTTCTTTCTCTGACATTCCTACTGGTTTGCTGCCATGGTGTGATTTTTCTTTACAAAGAGGGAAATGATATTACATAAAATTATTATTCAGAACGATATTACTATCCACTGCTCTTACTCAGAAGTTCTGAGAGCAATGCTCCTCAGACTTCAATGTGCATCTGAATCCCCTGGGGAATCTTGTAAAATGCAGATTATGGCTCACAAGGGCTGGGCTGGGGCCTGGGATTCTGCATTTTTAATAAGCTCCAGGTGATACAGGCGCTGTGGATTCAGACTGTACTTTGGTTAGCAAGGCTGCTTTGGTCATCTTAAGCTTCATTCTTTTTTTCTTCTTCTTCTTCTTCTTTTTTAAATAGAGTGAGCATAAATATTTACACAATACATTTACATATTTTCAGTATAAACATGACCCCAAGTTCAAGTAATTGTGTAGTAAGCGCCTCTGTAGCTGCAGGTTACAACATTTGCAAGGAGAGCCTCATCTATCATGTGTCTGCCATGGGAGGAAATGTTGGCTAGTGAGGCAGTTAAATGATGACTGTCCATTGTTCTGGGCAGAATTAGGTGTTTCTGTGTGTGTGTATGTGTAAGAATATTATTATTCATGCTAATAAGTTTCCTAGCAATTGCCTGATGCAATTTGCCATGTCTTGGCATGAAATCAATGCAAGGACAAGTCCTGCTTTTCTTCTCAGATTATTATTACATCATTCTGCTTCTGTCTAGAGAACAGTGTGGAGTGTTCCCTATGTTAATCACCATTGCCAGTTAGTTTAAAAATCATAGTCAGGGTCTCCCTGTACAGTTTGTACGGTTGTGCACGCCAAAGATGAGTCCAGTTACAGTCACAGGTAGAAGCACAAAGCTGGCCAGCACCCCTTTGCCAAGTCAGGTGCTCTGGCTGGGGTTGCATACTGAATAAAGGTACCTGATGTTTGATGACCCTGATCATAAAGTTAGAAAGAGATGCAAAGGAAGATAGAGAGCATCCAACATAATATTTTCATTTTAGGGATGCTGAGATACCTAGGACCAGAGCACTTGTTCTAGTTCTCATCAGCATCATCATCATCATCAGCTTGATGAGGGCTTGAGATGTACAAGGCACTGGGCTAATTGTTTTACATGCATTGCTTCATTTGTGCCCTACAACAATAACCCTAAAAATTAAGTATTATCATCATCCTCGTTTACAGATATGTAAACTGAAACTTGGAGAGATTAAGCAGATAGCTTAGTGTCACAGAGTTATGTTAAAGTGTAATTTTCAAAGATGCAAATCATGATTCTCAGGCAAATATAAAGGATCCCATGTCAAAGATTTTAGTTAACTCATTAATTAATGAGGTAACCAATAAGAAGTTAAAACTTATTCAAAGAGCATTAGAGAATGTACGTATATGCAGCTAATTTAACAAAAAAATATATAAGGAAAGTGTGGTAGGACACACATACACACACACACACACACACACACAAAGACATCTAGTCTGGAAACCTTGATTTTAGTTCGGTGAAACTGAATTTGGACTTCTGACTTCTAGAACTGTAAGATCATAAATTCATATTGTTTTAAGACCTAAGATGTGGTAAATTGTTATAGCAGCAGTAGGAAATTAATTCAGAAAGATTCCTGGGTGAGATAGAAAGCTAGTTAATAGTTAATATCCAACAGGGCCATAAACTATAACCCCTGGAGTTAATTATTCCACCAGAGTTAAATTATTTGCATTCTTACTGGACCAAACTTTATAGGTTAACCTCTGCCCCCACAGAGATGAAAATCGCCTAGTCAGTAGAAAGCCCAGCTCTGCCACAACAGAACACCCAGTAATCTCTTCTACAGAGTCTCAAGTTTCGCATACATTTTTGGACAGCAAGGAAGTAGAGGAGCTGGGATTTGAACCAGACTCTTCTAAATCCAGAATCTGTGCTCTCAACCACAAAGGGACATACCTTTTCACTAGCATTATTTCATAGACTAGCAGGGCAATCAGTGGCAAAGAAAACTGTGCATAGAACTGAGCACACAGCTCAAAGATTGCCAGGTTGAGTTCACCAACTCCTTCATGGTGTTTCCTCTAAGCAGAGGACCAAAGAAAGAGCCTTGCTCCCTCCCTGATATTGGTGGTGGAAATTCCTGCACTAGCTGTCTGAAAATTTAGAGCCAAGCCTTTAATAAATAATTTAGACGTGCTCCTGGTTGATGTAATTTGAGGGATGGGGTGGGAAGCTAAAATACCCACCTCCTTCCCTGCCTTGCCCTGACAGTCCTTACTTTAGAGCTGTGTTACTTGGCCAGGCATCATATCACCCTGCCTAGTAAATGCTACAGGTTTGAATTGCATTTTTTTTTTTTTTTTGGCAGAACAAGAAGTGAAGACTTTCGGGATGGAGAAAAGCCAGGAGGGACAGAGCGTTGTATCAGGAACGAGCATGGAATTGTTAAGAGGCGGTGTGTTGAGGGTTCTGACCACAGAAAGGATCTTTTATGCAGAAGTAGAATCTGTGGTTAGACAGGTGGGGTGTGGCCAGGGTCTCTAACGAGGGCTGGGGAGTGTGGGTTCCCTTCATAGGGCACTCACCCTTGACACTGAGTGAACATAGAATAAGCCGGCCAGAGCTGGGGAACACTGATGCACAGACCCTGTGTGAGTTTGCTAGGGCTTCCACACCCAAGTGCCACAGACTGGGTGGCTCACACAACAGAAGTTAATCCTCTCACAGTTCCGGAGGTGAGACATCTGAGATCAAAGTGTCGGCAGGGTTGGTTTCTCCTGAGGCCTGTCTCCTTGGCTTGCAGATGGCCGTCCTCTCCCTGTGTCTTCAGATTGTCTTTCCTTTGTTACTGTCTGTGTCCAAATAGTCTTTTCTGCTAAGAATATTGGGTTAGGGCCCTCCCATATGACCTTATTTTATTTTATTCACCTCCTTAAGCACCCTACCTCCAAATTTTGTCACATTCGGAGGTACTGGAGGCTGGGACTTCAACACAGGGGTTTGGGGAGGACACAGTTTTGCCCATAACAGTTCCTATCCCCAGAGGCTTATTGAAGTGACTGGGAACGGGACTGAGGCCTTCACAAGGAAAACTCTATTTTAATGCACCCAGGAATGAGGGCCACAGCGGTGGGGTCTACAGCGTTGGCTCTGGGGGGTGAGAGCTGGGGGGGAGGCGGGCAGAGCTGTCTGCTGGTGAGAGCCTCGCCCTGGCCCCTCGCCACGCTCAGCAGTGAGTGGCTTTGGGAAAACCACGTAAAGACTTTGAGTTTCAGTGGTTTCATTCACAAAGTGAGGACAGTAACACTCTGCCTGCCTTTAAGCAAGAGGCTGGATCAGGTACTTTCTTGGGATTTCTTCCAGTTCTGAGATGGATGATTCTGGAAGCAGTAGTAAGGTCAATTTAAGGTGGTTTTAAAGCTTGCAGGAGAGAGAGAGGAAGAGAGCCAGTGTTAATGTGCCGGGGCCACCACTGAAGCCATCTTACCGCTGCTGTCATCATCCCTGTTAGCAGCTGCACCAGCGTCACGGGGCCTCCCAACCATTACCATCATGGCCCCTGCCCTCTCTGTCCCCACTGCTGTCACCAGGGGCAACTATCATGGCAACAGCTGCAGCAGCAGTGAGCCCCAGGTCACGGAGATGTAGGCAGTCACACACATTTTAGAACTGGATCACTTAGACTAAGTTATTAATTTCATACTGGAGGAAAGTGAAGTCTGGAGAGGTCAATTGACTTATTCAAGGCCACAGAGCTCTTAAACAGAAAAACTGAGTCCAACGCCCTCTCTTTTGGCTTTGCATTAAGAATTCTTTCTACTGGCCCATATGACTTCATCACAGCCCGTCAGCCCTGGAGGCTGGGCTCTGGAGACCCCCACCCCCTGAGCTGCTGCTGCTTCCAATCAGGAGCAAACCATCATGAAAAATAGCCCCTTTAAACTCTGTTTGCCTAAGTCTGGGCTGTGTATTTCTCTTTTCAAAGGTCTGAAATGCTCTGGTTTATTAAGGGTGGGTTATAATCCTTCCTTAACAGTGATGTCAACCCAACCAAATGTGGTAGAAGCAAAATGGAAACTTATTGGCTCATGTAACTGAGAAGACCAAGGGCAGCCCTGGCTTCAGGCACGGCAAGATGCAGGGCTCACGTGATGTGACCATGTGTCTCTCCTTTCTGCTAGCTTTGCAGTCTGTGGACTCCAGTCTCAGACTCCATCTGGTAGAAGACGGCAGCTCCAGCCCCGAATTCTCTGGTACAGCAAGGAGGTAGTCTGTTTCTCAATAGCTCAAACAAAAGTCATGGAATTAACGAATGTAAAAATATTTATTGAGGTCTTGCTATGCACCAGGCATTTTTCTACATGCTGGGGATACCACGGGGGAAAGAGAGAAGAACTTATATGAGCCTTCCTGGGCTCTGACCAGACTGTCTTTGGACGTGTGCCATCTGTGAACCCATCACTGAAGCCAGGCGTATGTGATGTGCCGATTGGCACATGTCCTGTGTAAAGAATGCCAGCTTCTTTTGAATGCAGGGACTCTGTCATAGCTATGTTTGTTGTGTGTCCCCAGGGCATAATCCAGGGACTTGCACATCATGAGCATATGAGAAGTGATGTCATATGAGCGAGTGAACAACTGGGTAAATAAGCAAAAGAAAGTTCACAATAGGCAAGTGTGTAAAAACACATGAAAAGGGGACAAATCCAAATAAGTCAAACTATGAAATGAGCGAGGGCCTCAGTTGCCAATCAGAAAAAGGGATGTGATATTCACTATAGATTGTTTGCTAAAAATATTTTCACAGTGTGTTTCATATCAGGCCAAGACAATCCTGCTTGTTATTCAGAGGAGCATTAGAAACAAAAGCTGAAGTTGTAATTACTTTCAGAGTTGTCCCCCAGGGGGTCAACAAACACAGGGGTCACTCTGGGCCTCACACTTTGAGGAGCATGTGAAGGCAGAAACGGAGATAGCTCGCAGCTGGCAGCTAAAATATGTTGATGTCATTATGCAAATGTTTGCCACCCTCACCTCTCCCTGTCGCTGTTGCAGCCTGCTGTGGGCACCTGGGAAATACTTCTCCCTACCGGCAGGTGTTCCTGGGACACAGCCTCTCAGTTCTTTTGATGTTATGCCCTTGATGTTCATTTTGTGCAGATTTCAATTGGTAAAAACGTATGAGAAAAGCAAAAAGTCCAGAAGAAAATTTATACCTCCCCAAATTATTAGCATGTAAAAGAGCCTTTCATTCGTCCTAAATCCTAAAAGTTTGGTTCTGTATATCTTGTATAAAACCTAGGTGGGGCCGGTGCGGTCTGCAATCTCACACTTTGGGAGGCCGAGGTGGGAGGATTGCTTGAGGCCAGGAGTTCAAGACCAGCCTGGGCAACATAGCAAGACCCCTGTCTCTACCAAAAGAAAAAAAATTAGCCAGGCATGGTGGCACGTGCCTGTAGTCTCAGCAACTAGGGAGGCTGAGGCAAGAGGATTGCTTGAGCCCTGGAGTTTGAGGTTACAGTGAGCTGTAACTGTGCCACTGCACTCCAGCCTGGGTGACAAAGTAAGACCCTGTCTCAAAAAAAACAAAAACAAAAACAACAAAAAAGAGCAAAACCTAGGTGGGTCAGCACTTGGAGGAATGTGTGTGTGCAAGTTTAGTCATTGCACTGCTTAAGGAAGAACCTGTATAGGGCTCATAGGATGAGGCAAACAGAATTATTGAGAGGAACATATGTTTGAGCACGAGTTCAAAGGATGTGGACTCAAGTGTGGGAAGACCAGAGCTTTGAAGAAATAAGCAAATGCCACAAATTCAAGAAGGGCGTAGCCAAGATGCCTGTAAAGCAACTTGTTCCCCAAATTCCAATAGACACAAATAAGAGGGGCACCCATGAAGTTTCAAAAGGATAAAAGCAGTACAAATATTAAGTGCAAGTGGTTTCAAACAATGGTGGCAAACACATGGAATTCATTACCTTTATCCATAGCACTGTGTCAAAAGATAAAGTCCTTTGGGATTTTGGATAAATTCATGGGTGAGGGAGCAAGAGTGAGTCTTCAGAGACTTGAAAGTGCTCTCAACTCAATACAGCCCTACCCATGGAAGACAATCACATCCACCCCCAATACATCTGTCAGAGATGGGGTGTTAGACAAGAGTCCAGATGGCTCCTGGGCAGGTCCAGGGCAGGTCTTAAAGGAGATCTGCTGACTGTTTGAGTTTTTTTTTTTTTTTTGGACGGGGATGTTTTTCATTAGAATTAATATTATGGATGAATAATCAAGAGAATAAAGGAAGGAGATGAGTAGATGAAGATGAGTAGAAAGCCTTTGGTAACATTTTATTTTGAAATAGAGACCCAAAGAAAAGTCACAATGAGTAGAGTCACATGTACCCTTCCCTCAGTTTCCCTCAGTGGTGACATCTTATAAAGCTATAGTCTAATAGTAAAACCAGGAAATTGACACTGGTACGTTACTGTTAAGTACACTGCAGACCTTACTCCATCTTCACTGTTTTTTTTAAAGCCTGCATTTGTGTGTGTGTATAATTTTATCCCGTGTATGTAACGAGCATCACAATCAAGATCCAGAACTGTTCCCTCCTTGTGAAATAATTCCACGCCACGTCGTTGTAGTCCTACTCCTGCATTCTCCCATCCCCCTGGCAACCGCTAATCTGTTCTCTTTCTGTAGTTTGGTCATTTCAAGAATGTTATGTTCACATGAGTGGAATCACATCTAAAAAGTACGTAACCTTTTGAGATCAACCTTTTTCACTAAGCATAATGCCCTTGAGGTCTGTGCACATTGCTGCATGGACCAACCGTTCATTTGTTTTCATTGCTGAGTGGTATTCTGCCATATGGAGGTACCGGAGTTTGTTCTACGTTCACCTATTGAAGGACCCTTGGGTTTTTTTAAATCAGGGTTTTGCTATTATGAATAAAGCAGCTATGAACATTTGTATGCAGGTTTTTTTATAAACATAAATTTTCATTTCTCTGGGATAAATGCCCAGGAGTGTGATTGCTGGGTCATATGGTAAATGCTTGTTTAATTTTGTAAGAAACTGCCAGACTGTTTTCCAAGGGAGCTGTACTATTGTACATGCCCACCAGCAATGTATGAGAGACCTAGTTTCCTTTCAGCCTCACCAGCATTTGATATTATCACATTTTTTATTTTAGCTGTTCTAAAAGGTGTGTAGGGGTTTATTATTGTGGTTTTAATTTGCATTTTCCTAAGAGCTAATGATATTGAACAACTTTTCTTAGGCTTATTTGCCATCTGTCTCTCCTCTTTGATGAAATAACTGTTCATGTTCTTTGGCCATTTTAAAAATTGGATTGTATTTTTTTTACTGTCGCATTTTGAGAGTTGTTTATATATTCTGGATACAAGGCGTTTGTCAGATATATGGCTTGCAGATATTTTTTCCCAGTCTGCAGGTTGTCTGCCCTCTAAATAAAGTTTTTCCATAGCTTCTCAGCCTTTTGGCTAAGAGAAAGTATAAAAAAAAGTCTTTCAAAGGCCGAAACAAATGGAGATTTTAAATATTCCCATTTCAGAAAAGCCTGACCCAGCCTTGAGAGGATGGGACCTGGTCACTCCACCGGTTACCAATCACGAGGGCAGATCACGGGTTTAATCCCTGTTCGCTGTGCTCATTCAGCTTTACAGTAGCTCACCCACCATGGGCTTCACGCTACTCAGTGGCCACAGGTGAGTGTGTTTCAGGGCATCACAAAAAGATGAGCTGAGAAAGATTGGTCCATTATTGACAGAACAACGTGAAGGGCAAGTCCTCACTGACCCAGAAAGTGAGTGAGTAGCGTCGTCCCCTTCTTAGAAAACTGGAAAATGCATCATTGTCATTGTAGAGTGAGAGCCAGCATTCAAAACCCTGGAGGCTTCTCAGGCCGTTTCACCACAACACCAAGTAACAGACAGACTTGAATGCATCCGGCAAATTTGACCAACGTAGCCAAAACACACATGGAATTCAAAACCAGAAATCATCCCAAGTTTGAGTCATCCAATGTGCTTGTCTACATTGACTGCATTCACCAGATAAAAGTTAAATCCAGTCTGCGCGGCCAAGCAACCTCGGCCTCAGGTCGGGGCTTGCTACCATGGAGACCACTAGAGTGGAGATTTTCTGACACACTAAAAGGAATGGATTACAGCTCCATCTTATGTAAATTTCCGCTGGGGGGAAAAAGACTAAAAGGAAAGTAATTATGCTTTAGTCATTTTCATTTAAGATAACAGGATCCTTTCATTCGTTCTTTGAGAAGAAGGCAACAGTTGTCTGTCACAAATGGGAAGACACTTTGTCTGACATTTTGCAGGAACCAAATCTTTAGCTGCAGTTTTGACCTAATGGTTGCACTGAGTTGTGTTTTTAATAGAAAGATAGATTTTCTTTAAACATATGACATAAACGAATCCAAGAATTAAGAATTAATTGCACCAACCTCAATTTCTGAAGTGGACAGAGAAATCTTATCCTTCTTGCTTTTCCGTGTTCGGGCTGAGTAGGTCAGGAGGAGAGTGAACTATTAGGTAAGGAATATGTATCAGGATTATTTAGCAAACATTGGATGTTTGCTCCTACAGCATTCATCCTTTTTCATTTTGGCCACAGCCCCCAACTTTCATGTGGGGATGGACCCTCACCCCAGATCTCAGCCCGTGTGGTTCCCTAGCTGAGCACTCTAATAAATGACTGCATCTTGTTTTCACAGCTCTTTGATGCACATGTTGTTGCTGTTGTTGTTAGTTATTATTATTATTATTATTACCATTAACCAATGAAGAACTGCTTCTCAGGCAGGGCAGCTTGCCATCTATATCCTTTTTGGTGTCAAAAGCTGATGAGTGAGGACTAGGGTTGGAACCCAAGTGATCATGCTCAGCGTCCACATATTCAAGTCTTCCTGCTCTCTGTACTGACAAGTTCAATGTCCATCTTTGATCTCCACCTATGCTCCAGAATAATAGCAACTCTTGGTTGTTTTTCTCAGCGACATAAGAGAGGTGTGGAGAGATTTTTAGAAGAGTCATCTGGAGAATTTAATCTTATTTTGGGAATTTTACTGGCAGCTTCAAGTGGGGGAAATTTTGATATTTTCTACCCTATTATAGGTCGTAGAAGAAAGGGAAAAAAGCTGGTGAGGGGATGAGAAAGAAATGACTGTATTCGCCCTTTGTCAGGTGATGGGTGAGCAGCTTGCAAGCTGTGAAGTTTACAGAAATCCAGGTAACCAAGCCCCCAGCTGCCAGAGATGGTACCCAGTGTCCTGGGTACACCTGCCTGAGGGCCTGGAAAGAACTTGAAACCAAGTGCATGGATCAGGTCCCTAGCAAGGTGAAAGAGCCAGGAATCAGGTATCAGAGGGCATTTAATACTCATGAGAGCAGGGTTTTGGCCAGTTCTGTTCATTGCTGGATCACTAGAACCTGGACTGCTACCTGGCCAGGTAGTGGCTTAATCAACACTTGTTGAATGAATAAATGAATGAAAGAGTGGACGACTGTAGCAGATGCTGGCAGGGCTTCCTATTTCTTCAGTCATCATGAAGGTGAAGGACATCCAACACAAGGGCATTTAGATAATCCTCAGGAATTTTCAGGCACCGTATCCTGACCTGATGCTTCTATTAGTTATATTTATTTGTAATTCAATCTTTCTTTTTAAAAAGTCACTCTCTTTTCTTTCTTTATCTTCAGACTTCCCTCTCACCTGCTAATTCAAGTCCTTTGTAGCCTAAAATATCTTCCTTTGATCCTGTTTCTTTCTCTGTAGCCTCTCTATTTCTACTTCTCCTTTCAGCCAAATTTCTTAGGTCATCTACAGTTTGGTTTCCATTTTTTCTTTTTCTACCCACACTTCGAGTCATTGCCAACTACCCAGCCCTCCCCACTTCCCACAACCCCACCAAAAGTAATGCCAACATTTTACCAATCCATCAAAGTTTTTTTTTTATTTTAATGAAATATATTTTAGTTGCATTTGAAAGAGTTGTTCACTCAATGTTACAATTTTCCTTCCTTGGTGTCTGTAAATATCATTTGATTCTTATTCTACTCCCAATTCTCTGACCTTCCTTTGCTGAATTCTCTTGTTTTGTTCACTCTTTTGTGTGGGGTCCTTGGAGTTCCATCTTCTGGCCACTGTTTGTTCTGTTCCACTCATTCTCCTCATGTGAGCACTGTGTTTTACACTGGGAGTGGCCACAGGATCCAGCCAGGCCAGTCAAAGTCTTCCCTGGGACTTTAGTTAGAATTATCGGAAAAGAATTTCTCCTTTCTTGGAAACAATTGGCTTTAAAAATCACAGCAGCCTGTAGATCTTCATGAACAGAGAACTTTCCTGAGGATAAAGTCAAAACATGGGAAAGCAGAACAGAGAGACATACTGTCTTCATGTTTCCCCTGGATCTAGCCATACCTGGGGCTTAAACTAATGCTGGACTCTAAAGTTAAATGAACTAATATGTACTTTTACATAATTTAAGCGGGTTTGAGTTGGGTTTCTGACACTTGCAACTAAGAATCCTGAGAAATATACCTTCTATCCAGTCTTCCTATCTCCAGTCTGGTCCTCGTAGCTCCAACCTCCCCACTGCTGCCAGAAGGATCGATAGGAGACACAGAACTGGCAGGACCATTGCCCTGTTTAAGACCCTTCAGTGGCTCCCCAGAGCCTAATCAGAGGAACAAACTCAAAAGCCTTAAGGGAACAGGCTGATGACATAACCCAGGGAAGCAGGCTGGGTGTAAGACAACAGAAAGGGGCAGTCCCAGAGTCCAGCCCTGAGCAAGCGCCCTGCCTCCGGCCATTCACACTTAGAACGCAAACACCATGTGCCTGCCAGACAGAACACATCCCACCAGAGGTTGGATTTGGTCTCCAGCCTCCAAGTTTGCAATCTCTGGCCTATGTTGCAAGTTCAAGCTCTTCACACAGCCCCAGAGGCCTTTGTGACCAGGCCCTTGGCCCTTCCCAAGACTCATTTCCTGCTATTAGATGCTCTAGTGACACTAAGTTGGTGCCCACATCTTGCTCCTTCACAGTCCCAGGCTTTTGCTCACATTGGAACCTTGATCCACCCCATTCTTTCTATCCTCATCTTTATCTCACTTAATCCTCTTTGTCTCTCAGTATTCATTGCAGGTGTCACCAGCTCCAGGGAGC
Source organism: Varecia variegata (assembly GCA_028533085.1). Taxonomy (NCBI): domain Eukaryota; kingdom Metazoa; phylum Chordata; class Mammalia; order Primates; family Lemuridae; genus Varecia; species Varecia variegata. The sequence goes on from CM052438.1 coordinate 35,628,430, forward strand.
CTCCTCTTCATGGGGCAGGTGTCCTTCCTCCACGCTCCATGGCCAGCTGTATGCTTCCTCTGTCATTGCACCAGACATGTACACCAGACCTTGTTGATTGCTCACCCACAATCATTCCTTCTCCTGTTTGCTTGCTGGCAGAATTTTCCTCTCTGAACTAAAGCTGAAAATATCAGATATTCCCTTTTCCAGCCTGCATGGAAGCTAAAGTCTGGGGATGTGATCTAATTCTGCTCAAAGGGATAAGATGGGAAGTCTGCAAAGGGATTCTTGGGAAAGATTTTCCTCCATGAGAACAAAAAAAGAGATCCTTTAATTTCTGCCATTGAATGTAGTTCTGTCAGGATGTGATGTTTGGAGCTACAGCAGTCACCTTGCAACTATGAGGGGAAAGCCAGTAGAATCACAGAGAGAGTGAACCAGATCCTTGCTATTCCTGCACTGCTGAACCAACCTGGGCACTGTCTCCTCCAGATTTTTTGATTTGTAAGATACAGTAATAACCCCCGGATGTCTAAGTCACATTTTTGGGGGAAGGGGTAGGTATTCCATTACTTGCAGGTGGACACACTTTAAATGATTCAGCATATTATGTTCACTTTGCCTATGTGTTTTTCTCCTCTATTATTCTGTAAGTTATTTGTAGGGAGGGATGATCTTATACCTCATGTCTAGCATAGAGTCAGAATTCAGCAAATGTTCACTGAAATATTTTTTTCCCATAATTTTTCCACTAAGAGCTATAGAGTGTGCCAGATATCTGTCCCATTTTGGAGATAGCAGCTGAGTGTTGGGGAATGGTAAATTTGTCAGTAAATCTTAAGTGAGTAACCCTCCCATCCAGGATGCATGGGAATGAAGGATTTTATACAAATGTTACAACATCTCAGTGGAATTGACTAGTGCTACTCACATTATTTATTCAGACCTTTCTTTATATGAAAGTTCCCTACTGAGTCCAGCGTGTATGTCACATGAAAGCGTGGTGCACTGGTTGAAGAAGGGAAGGGATGTGGGGTGCTTACAGCCCCCTTGTTCATGTTGGGCTCCTTTCCTTTCCTGCTGTGCTTCCTGAGGCCCCCTTTTCTGACTCACTCCCCTGGGTCAGTGGAGCAGACAATTATAGCTGCTTTTGTGATCTCGAATTCATCAAACCCCTTGGTCTTCCCTTGGTCCTCAGCTCTGTTATTAGAAATTGGAGGTCACAATTAGGCTCTTGGAGGTTTGTGAGATTCTGCTTTTATTGGAACGTTTAGAGCATTGTATCAGCTTTGGCTAAAAATGGTGCAGCAAATCAAAAAGGCAAAGATGCTTTGGAGAATCCATTTGGCAGCCCTAGTCCTTCAAGTACATACATTTAATTTTATGGTTTGTTACACAAATCCATTGAATTTGTCATACCAAAGGGAGCCCATGTGTTCTGAAAGGCCCTGTAAAGTAAGAGCAGACATTTTTATGTGGCATTTGGGCTCTTTTGTTCTTAGTAATAAGGGGGAAAATCATTTTAGATTCCAATATTGACTCAAAGAGAAGTCCTTCCTTTTCACATCTCCACGCCCACGTTAATGTAAGTCCTAATCTCCTCAGATCTTCTTCCCTCAGAAATTTAGATAGTGGAATCAGATCCTCACATGATCTAGGGTTGCGGGCTTGGAACCTCTGTAGCCAGGAAAGAGAGTTGTGTGACAGTGCTCTCATGGTGGAGGGCTTGCGTGGGCTGGGGTGGAGGAGGTCATGGAGACGGCACCACACCTAGAACATTAGTGACCACACACAAAAGAAGGCCAGTTTCTGTGTGTGTGTGTGTGTGTGTGTGTGTGTGTGTGCTTTCTAAAGAGGAAAGGTAAGATTATATTTATACTTTTTAATGGCCACTGGTTTGTTCCTTTTAGTTTCAGAAAACTAAATTTAAATCTCTCAGCCTGGGTGAATTGAAACCTATAACTACCTAATGACCCTGTATCTTCAAACTCTTGGCTGAATTCCCTCACCTTGCGGCTTCTCTGAATCCCGTCTCTTCCCCAAGGTGACAGTGTTCTTGAAGCCCTCTCAATTGCAGTCTGTTCTTTCGCCTATGTAGCCTGGGATGAAAAGATGACTTTGGTTTCCTCTTTGATTCACAACATGACTTTGAGATCTTTACACTGTCGCCTTCATGTTATAAGGCCTTTGCAGGCCATGCTATCCATCCATGAATCCAGCAAATGTTTGCTGAGCACTTTTTATTAGCCAAATGTTGCCCTAGAGCTGAGGATCTAGCAGGGAACAAGCCGGGCATGCCCTTCTTGTCATGGAGCTTATATTTTTAGCTTGAGGACAATTATAAACAAATAAATGCTAAAGTGTCATGCAAAAGTGCTATGGAGGAAAATTGGGGTGGCCATGAGAATGAGCCCCTCAGATCCCATGCTGCGGGGCGTGGAAGTGGCCGAGAGCCCCAGCAGGTGCATTCTCAAATCCATCACTGTGTTTGCACTGAGACCTGCTTCCCAGGGGCTGCTGTCACCAGTGACTGAGTAGTGGGGACACTGAGGCAGATTTGGGACTCAACGATGGAAAACTTTGGCTTGAGTACTCTCTGAAGCCCTTGCTGGAATTTTCTCAGAAGTGCATTATAGGCTAAGACCTTCCCTCCCTCCTTCCCTCCTTCCCTTCTTCCCTTCCTTTCTTCTCTCTGTCTGCACTCAGGAGCAGATCCTCACGGCAGTTTGGTAGCTCTCCCAACCCATCCCAGCTCTCTCACTTCATTTTCTCATATCTGTTTCCTCTAATAAAATCTTGCATTTCCTATTCCATTCTTGCGTCTATTTCTCAGAAGTCCTGGGCTAACCCAAGATGAACACAGACCGCAAGAACAGAGGGCGACTTGGAGCAGGGGCTGCTTTAGGTAAATGGCCAGGAAAGGCCTCTCAGGGAGGCGACATTTGTTCAGTGACTCGACTAGACTGGGAGGATGATCCATGCAAACACCCGGGAGAGGAGCGTTCAGGGCAGAAGGAGGAAGGGCGAGCACACCTCCAGCCTCGGAGACTGGGGTTTCTGAGGGCTCCCTTCAACACTGCTGAGGGGTGGGAGTGAGAGGAGGCAGATCTCCGGGCTCCCGCCATCTCTGTTCCATTTGAGTGGCTCTGTCTTTATCCGCTTTGCATATTTGGCTTCACCTAAGACTTCCTGTGGACAAAGACTTCCAGGTTTAAAATAGAGATACTCTGGGAACCACAGCTCTGGAGAAACTGTACGATCTCTGTCCTGTTTTATGAGTGTGTCAGGCCATTGGCCACAGGGAGAATGGGCAGCGGAAGAAATTACCTCTATTTGGAAGCCTAATTGTTCCATGGAGATAGATACAGGATTAGTGTGAGGCAGGTGTAGATAAGGGGAATTAGAGCAAGTGATTAAGGGACTTGATGCATGAAGGCTGGGAGGGAGAGTGGGGGCTGGCTGATTTGGGGGCTTTTATGTTAAGCTCGGAAGCCCTACAGCTGGACAGCAGCCAGAGAAGACTGGCATATATCAAGCAGACAGAAGTGGACAAAGGACGGCCGTGAGTGCTCAGGTCTGGGAAGGGGATGGGAGTTAAAGTGTCGTCTTCCATGTGAATTGGAGAGGAGTTTAGAGAAGCAGAGAAGCGGTGGAGGATAACAGCTGTGCTCAAGGACTTTGATTTCAAAATGTAAAATATTAATATTGCCCAGAAGAAAGATGACAGAATTCACCTGTTACCGGGGATGGTGGTGGAAACAGAATGTATAAAAATCTCCTGGCACTTCTAAAAGTAAAACTTTATCTCTCCATCCCCCACCCCCTGAGTTTTCAGTTGAAAGAGAGGCTGGCAGCCGTAATGCAAAGACTGAGCTGGATGGGAGAGGTTTTTTCTCCAGTCTTTTAAGGACAGGGAGGGAATGCCAGAACAGCTGATAGGAAGGCAAACGGGTAACACACTGAAATGAAGGTGTGTTCACCCAGTGAACTCAGGGAATCCTTGAGGTATGTTTTAGAATTAAGTTTGTTTATAAATAAGAGGTTCAACTACAGTGGCTTAAACATACAAGAGTCTATCACCTCATATAAAAAAACTGGGAGATAAGTAGTAAGTACAGAGGTGCTAAGGCAGTTCCTTGCATTATCAGAGACCCAGGAACCTTCTATCTTTCTACTTTGTTATGTGTATGTACATTCCATTCTCATGGTCCAGGATGGCTGCTAAGATTCCTGCCATTACATCTGGATTCCGGGCAGTGGGAAGGAGGAATGCAAGAAGACTTGTCCTGTTCCTGTGAAGAAGCCATTCAGCAGGTTCCATGTAATATCTCTGTTTATATGTCACTGGCCAGAACTTAGTTTCATAGGAACACCTAGCTGAAAGGAAGGTTGAGAAATGAATGATAAAGTTCCCAGTTTAAAACTTGGGTTTTGTTTTACAAGGAAGAAGGAGAGAATGGCTATTGGGAGACCACCAGCTTACTGAGTAAACTAAGGAGAAATGTACATGCCTGAAATGGAACACAGCAAGCATTCATTCGTTTATTCCCTGAATCATTCATTCACTTGCTCACTCATTAAGTCAATAAATACTGAGTACTTAGGTTCTGCGGACCTGAGAATGAATAAGGCAACTTTGCCCACAGACTGTTTCCTCAGTGTGCAGACGTAAAGGTGATGGTGTGTGGGAAGAGATCTAACAGATGATTCTATGTATAGTGATGATCAAACCAAAAATTTAGCTCGGTTGGACCGGGGGGCTTTGCAGAAAAGAAGATGCATGAACTGGGATTTGGAAGACGAATAGGATTTCTTCAAGTGCAGATGGGGAAAAGGCGTTCTGGGCAGGAGGGCTGGGAGGATTGGCAGTGTCTGCACATCCTGTTGGTGTGAAATACTATGAAGGATCCGCTTGGGAACTGCAAGGCTGGTCAGGGGAAAGCTGAAGAGATGGCAGAAATGAACAACGAAGCCCTTTTACGTTCTGCTAAAGACAGAAAGGAAAACAAACCCTTATGTATTTATAGTCTACCTGATTTTAATAAAGAAGTGAGGGCGGTGATGGCATTTGGACTTTATCCTATAGGTAACAGGGAGCCACTAACGGGCTTTGGTTAATGGAACATGACTGAAGTGACAATGTGCCAGTTCTGAGCCTCAGGAGGCACCCTTGTTTCTGCTGGCCCCTGGGACCTTCACCTCGGGAAGGTTGGCTCCAGAACAACCTTCTGGATGTTGTTCTGGAGATGCATGGGGCAGACCTGAACTTGACCATAACCTGAAGCACATCTGTCCCAGCCACCTCTCAAAGCTACAAGCAACAAATAAATGCTGATTTTGTTTGTCCCAGAGATTTGTCATTGTTATGCAGTGTCATTGTCTTAGAAATCTGCTAAGACATCTGCTAACTGGATTCCTCTCTGTTATCTTGTACTACGGGTGCTAGACAGGGGTTGTGGCCAATCCTACGTGTTCAATATACCAGGTGATCCCTGAGATGGGGGAGGGAAATGCCATAAAAATGGTATTCCACAAAAAAGGGATGTGGGGTGCATCTGGATGTGAGAGCTGACACCCAGGTGAGCTCCAGGGTGGGTTCAGCTCAGGGCTTCTCAACCTCAGCACCACTGATTTTGCTGTGGGGGACTGTCTGGTGCATGGAGGTTTAGAAGTATCCCTGGCCTCTACCCACTAGATACCGGCAGTACCCCCCTCCCGCCTACATTGTGACAATCAAAAATGTCTCCAGACATTGCCAAATATACGCCAGGCAGTAAAATATCTCCCAGTTGAGAACCACAGATTTAGCTAAGAGGGCTTCTGTTCTTCTGTCATAGGTAAGACCAGAAAATGACAACTAATGACACCAATTATTGAGCATGTACTGAATATGTTTAATGTGTGCTGGTGCTAAGGCCCAGCTGTCCTGCTCCAGAATCTGGACTTTGGTTCACACTCCGTATACTGCCTCCCCAAGAAATCAGTCCCTTGGGGGAGTCTAGAAAAAAATGCATCAACACAAGTGTTAAGCGATGAATTCTGTGTGCATGTTTTATAGTAGAAAAAACAGAACGGGCTCATTCAGGTGCAATTCTCGCTCCCCTTACATAGCTGTGCTTGGGAAAAACCTCAGTAGTCACACTTGCTCTTCCCTGCTCACCTGAGCGAAGCTACACAGACTGCAGGACGTATTCAACCTCTGCAGGCCTCCTCTGGGCAATTCAGTCCTACTCAGTGAAAATGCATTTCTAGCCCCTGTGTCTCTTTGATGATAGAGATAAAAAGCCTTAAGAAAAGATTTCTACCTGTTAATCTAGCAATTCCACTTCTTGAAATTTATCCTTAGGAAGGAATCAACTATGTCAAATCAAATAAAGATTTATGCATAGGATATTTGATTTTAGTGTGATTTGCAAGAGCAAACATTGGATAAGATATTGGGCAAATAAATTACAGCATGTCCAGATGGTGGTATGTTCAACTTGTAGATGAATATTTTCTTCCAAGGGAAAAACTTCATGATATATTATTCTTTGAGAAAAAAAAAAGATTTGAATACCATGTAGCATATGATCCCAATTTTGGAAATTGTGTATGTATAGATGTCCCCATCATATTGAACAAGCAGGGACTTGTAGGACGCAACAGGAATGAATTGTATTTTTGGTCTCCCGCTGTCTTGTCAAGCTTGTTCTGCAGTTTTTATCCTGCTCCTTCCTTGATAAAAGTGGAACAAGTCCCATGACTTCTTTTGTCACTCTTTTCTTAGAAAAAATCATCCAGTTACTTCTTCCACGAGAGCCCAGTCTCCATTAATAATTAATACGTCCACTCCAGGGCAAGGACCCACATCCTCCAATCTTTGTTGAAGATCTCTCTCCTCTCCCGGTGTGGCTGTATCAGGCCGGACGCTGAGTGAGAAGTGGAGTTTGGGCCTGTGCACCTCTCTTTGCCTCACCTGGTGCTTCTGTTTTCCTCCCATGCTCCCTTGGCTGCCTCTGGCTTTTCCAGAGTTGGGGAGGGGAGGTGAGGAGGAAAGGGTTGGGAAAAGACGTGCTGCAAGGGTGTTGTTCTAGTCATCTGGGGTGGACAGTTGACTCATTTTCTCATGGGTTCTTTCTGAATAATTTCCAGCAAGCTCCCCTCTTTCACTGGCAGGGCTCCTGCAGTTTGCTTGATCAGGAGCACATATCTCTTCTGAATATTACTCTGCTACTTCTCCTTCACCTGGCCAGCATCTGGCGTCATGCCTCCTAGGCCAGTTCTGGTCCAGTTCCCACGTCCTAGGCCCTGACAAATGTGGGGGACACAAGCCTCCTTCAACACAACTCCACCCTCAGCACAACTAGCCTGCCGCCATCGCTTGCCCGTTACATGTCTCAGGGTGAGTCGGACACCAGTCTACAGAGTCCCCCATGTTCCAGGGAACACACGGCAAGCCTTCCGGGAGGTCTCGTTGAAGCCCCTTTGCCTCGGCTCAGGCGAGGTGAGAAGAAAGAGCTCCTCCCCCAGAGGGACGATGGGGGTCTGGACTCCAGCAGCTCTCTCCCCAAATCCTTGTCTAATCCCAGCCCCCATCTCCGCCTCTACAACTTCTTCAAGGTTCTGAGGTGGCTAGATTGGGGTCCTAAAACCTGTCCTTTACCACCTCCTCCAGAAGTGTTGGTGATCTTACACCTCCCTTAGACATGGGGAATGGGCTGCACTTACTACCTTGAAGCCTCAGCTGATACTGAAACAGAACCTGTTTTCACATCCTGTTCTGCACAAACACAGAAGAAAGAGGCAGACAACATGGTTACCAGCATCTCTAGGGGAGAGAGGATGGAGCACTGGGTACCGTGATCTTCAGGTGCCTGCCAACCCAGAGATCGTACAGCAGGCTGGCAGGGAATAGGAGAAAGCATTGAACATATACCCTGACGGTGCTGTTGAAGAGACAAGACACACACAGAACATAGTAGCAGACCATTGCAATGCTCGTTGATAGTTATAAATGCAATAACACTAAGTATGAATGATCAAGCATTGAATCGTTTGGACCAAGCTTTACATCTCAGAGAACAGAGAGGAATTAGCTCACTGCTGCAGGAAATTGCCAAGAAGAGGTAGATGTAAACTCAACCTGATATTCTGAGAGGGAAGGTATCCCTCACTTTAAATCTCCTCTGCCTCTCCTCCTGGGCACTTTGCACTTGTTTGTCTCCCAGATGCCACCCTGCCAGGAAGTCATTCCCAGTCCCTGTAGTGGGAGGTAAACTTGTCATCCATTTGTCCCCATCCCATGTATCTATATTCCTTTCTTGCTTCTTATCTTATAATTGAGTGGAAATTTTAGGAGGGCAAAAGCTTCTTTCTTTACTCACAGTAGAATTCTCCCTCTGGACCTGCAACATGGAGGCAAACATACACACACACACACACACACACACACACAGACTCTCTCTCTCTCTCTTATTTTTTGGTCCAAGGCACTGAGTTAGATGTTGGCTGAGTCAGGATTACAGCTGCGTTTCTGGGTTTCCACTACATGGCTTGTTCCACCTCCTCTCTTGGACTCACCGCTCTCTGGCCTCCCAGGTCTCTTGGGCACCAGAGCCTGGAAAGCGCTTCACTGGGTATTCCAATTCTGCCGGCATTAGTGACTGAGGATGTGTGCCCAAATCCATCTTGTATGTTTTCAACTCACAGCCTCCTGAACGGAGGTGCTCCCCAGAGACAGGGAAAATGCAGCCCGGGGAGATGGGCCATAGAAGGCTATACTCCCAGCGCCGGTCCTGCTGGGCAGGTCTGGCCCTCTGTCTGAGCTGCCTGCCCTTCTGTGTATCTTTAATGAGCCTTTGGCCTGCGTTTCAACAGACCTGGCCTTGGGCATTGGGCATGGAAATGAACTCCTGAGTTAGCTCTCTAGGAGAAAAATAAAGGCCTGGCCTTGGGCCTGATTGGAGCCTCACTTCTCTGCCAATGCTATGTAGAGAAAAAGGCAGTTGTGTTGAGTTGCTGCATTTTTAAGTAGAGACGTTAAACCCTGCTATTTTATGGATGGAAACCAAGGCTCAGAGAGGAGTACTGATGCCGAAACTCATACATCTGGTTTGGCAGTGGATGTGGTCACCACTAGGCTCTGCAGAGTCACCACAGAGGCCAGCTGGAGAGAGGTCCAGACCCCTTCCGACCTTGTTCAGGTGCCACCTCATCTTTGGAGAGTTCCCTGCTCACAGGTGAGTTAGCTGCTTCTGCACATACCTATACCACTGCATGTGTCCTACTGAGCCATGTGTCCCTGCAGCGTCAGCACCATGCATTTATCATCCCGGGTCACCGGGGGAGGGGGGACTTTGGCATTGGGGCAGCTTTTCCTAGGAAGTCAGGCTCAGCTCTTCCTGCGGACAGTGCTTTTCCTCCCTGTCTCCCCATCCTTCCCCAGCTTCAGGAGGCTGAGCGATTTTTGCTGAGGATTAACCTGTTCATTCTCACAGGGCAGCCCTCCCAGGGGCAGCCAAAGTTTCCAGCATGTTTTCCCAAGCGAAAGACAAGTGGAAAATGGTCCAGGAAAGCACCGTCCAATAGAAATGCAACGTGAGTGACACATGTAATTAAACATTTTCTAGTATAGCCACATTAGAAAAAGAAACTGATGAGATTAATTTTAATAATATATTTCATTTAACCTAAGATATCCAAAATATCATTTCCACATGCAATCAATATAAACAATTATGGATGAGATGTTTTGCATTTCTTTATACTAGTGTTCAAAACCTGTTATGTATTTTTATAATACAGGCTGTCTCAATCTGGACTCTAAGTTTGCATAGGAAATATTTGGTCTGATTTCATAAAATTTACAATTGAAAAAAATACAGTCACCTCCCCACATTGTTCCAAACATAATCTTTTTTTTTTTTTTTTTTGAGACAGAGTCCTGCTCTGTTGCCCAGGCTAGAGTGCCGTAGTGTCAGCCTAACTCACAGCAACCTCAAACGCCTGGGCTCAAGCAATCCTCCTGCCTCAGCCTCCCAAGTAGCTGGGACTACAGGCATGCACCACCATGCCCGGCTAATTTTTCTATGTATATTTTTAGCTGTACAGATCATTTCTTTCTATTTTTTAGTAGAGACGGGGGTCTCACTCTTGCTCAGGCTGGTCTCGAACTCCTGACCTCGAGTGATCCACCCGCCTCGGCCTCCCAGACAGAGTGCTAGGATTACAGGCATGAGCCACCGCCCCCGGCCTTAATCTTTTCTAATAACTGAATTGTTTTTAAATTTACATTTAATTAAAATAAAAAATTCAGTTCCTCAGTGACGCTAGTCACTTTTCCAGACCCACACATGGGCTCTAGAAGATGAGGAGGGTCTCAGGGAGCAGGCGACTGAATCAGGGGAGAGCCCGTGCCCCTAAGGGTCAGAAGGCAGGTGCAGTCCCTGTGGACGCCCTGCTAGCTTCCATCACAGTGGGATCTCGCTTCTCCGCATTTTCAGCACCATGTGGAATTTCAGAAAGCACTGCCTTTCCTGCAGGGATGGGGCTGGGAGGATTGATGCTCTGGGGAGAGTGTCCTCCGTCCAGGGGCCCCAGAGGATGTCTGCAGCCTTGGGGGGTGGGGTGGGGGTGGGGGTGGGGACCCTTGAGCTGACAGAGGGGACAGCTGCTCCCCCTACTGGGCACCAGAGGAACAACAGTCCCGCCTGGCTGGGGGAGGCGGGGTGTGCAATGGCGGAGGCAGCCTGTTCTTTTCTGGGCTCCCCATCTAGGTGCAGGAGGCAGAGGAGTCTGCTGGAGGGTGGTGGCCAAGGGTCTGGGGAGAGACTGTATCCTTTTGGGGTTTCCAAGCCTCAGAACACAGGGGCCCTTGACTTTGGAAGCATAGCAACATGGGTACAGAGAAGAACCTTAGAAAGTAAGAGTAAGGTTATTTAATAAAGTACTGTGGTTTCCAAACTCAAATGAAAAACTATTTATTTTTCTCTAGATTTAGTCAGGCAACAAATATGTGTTAGGAATCTGCAATCACCATATTCAGAAAGACCTCACATTTGAAAATACACGTTTTGCAAAAATGGCCTATCAGATCCCTTTGGTTAGCCATTCTAAAATATTTACAAACTGAAATTATGTACATAGTACAATGATGTACATAGTGAAAAATTCCAACTGTACCAAAAGTTATACTATGGAAAGTAAAAGTCCCCTCTTCCTCCCTTGGACATTGTTTAAAAATGTCCAAAGCATCTGCGGGTAGTGGCTGTTCAATAAACATTAGTTTGTTACATTTGAATGTTGAAGGTGGGTCAAAAAGCTAGCAATGGAAACCTCATGTCAAACTGCGAACCAGTTGGGTGGGGTTCGTGAGAGAAGGAGGTGTGGCGGCTGGTTGAGCAATGCTGCTTCCGAATTTGATGCCTTTGAACTTTGTTGCTTTTAGATTTTGCTCTAAAAGTTATTTAATCCACACACTCTACCAAACATTAGGGAAGACACTCTGACTATGCTCGTCTGGAAGCCACTGGAAGGAGAGTACCTGGGATAGGAGGGCAGGTGGGGACATTGCTTTTTGGGGCCTGTGGAGGGCAAGTGGGGAGTAGGAGCCAGTCTGGGATGAGACAGACATGTCCCAGGAAAGAGGAAGTTGGGCGCAGTGTCCTGTGCTTGGCAGCTGGGTTATGTCACCTTGGGCTAACTCAATCCAACCAATATTTAGGCTAGCGGACAGGATTATAAGAGACAGCCTTTATCTTCAAGGAGTTTGCATCTGAGGGTGACACGTGGGTGCATCCACTTACCATAAAGTAATGCAGAGCATGGTGGTTGCAATGGCAAATTTCCATGGAGTCCAAAGGATGCATCAGCAAACAATGGTCTAAGGCCAAGTACAGCCACCACCTGTTTTTTTTTTTTTTTTTTAATAGATTTTATTTTTTAGAGAAGTTTTAGGTTCACAGCAAAATCGAGAGGAAGATACGGAGATTTTTCACTTATTCCCTGCCCTCACACATGCACAACCTCCTCTGTTACCAACATCTTCCACCAGAGTGGTACATTTGTCACAATTGATGAATCTACATTGACACATCACTGTCACTCAGAGTCCATAGTTTCCATTAGGGTTCACTCTTGGTGTTGCACATTCTATGGGTGTGGACAAATGTATGATGACATGTATCCACCATTACAGTATCACACAGAGTAGCTTCACTGCCATAAAAATCCTCCATGCTCCACCTATTCATCCCTCCCATCCTCGAACTGGAAACCCCTGATCTTCTTACTGCCTGAATAATTTTGCCTTTTCTTCAGTGTCATGTAGTTGGAATCATATAGTATTTAGCCTTTTTAGATTAGCTTCTTTACCTAGTAATATGCATTTAAGTTTCTCTATGTCTTTTCATGGCTTGCTAGCTCATTTCTTTTTAATGCTGAATATTTCACTGTCTGGATGTACCACAGTCTATTCATTTACTTACTGAAGGACAACTTGGTTGCTTCCAAGTTTTGAAAATTACTAATAAAGCTGCTCTAGACATCCATGTGCAGGTTTTCATATGGACATAAATTTTGGGATAATCATCTTTTTGGGTAAATACCAAGGAGAGCAATTACTGGATCCTATGGTAAGAGTATGTTTAGTTTTATGAGAAACCACCAAGCTGTCTTCCCAAGTGGCTGTACCATTTTGCATCCTCATCAGCAGTGAATGAGAGTTCCTGTTGCTCCACATCCTCACCAGCATTAGATGCTGTCAGAGTTCCAGATTACAGCCTGCCCATTTTTGTAAATAAAGTTTTATTGGAACACAGCCATGCCCATTTGTTTTTGTATTTTCTGTCAAAGCTTTCATGCTGCAACAGTAGAGGTGAGCAGTTATGACAGAGACATAATGGCCATTAAAAAAAAAGCCTAAAATATTTACTCCCGGGTCCTTTACAGAAAAGGCTTGCTGACCTCTGGTCTAACAGAACAGCTATTTTCAATAGAGAAGGCATGTTGGTGTTGGAGCTGCTTCTTGGAATGGGAAGGGCGAGAAAAAGGGGATTCCAGGCACAGGGAACAGTCAGAGCAAGGACAGGGGCCTGCCCAAGATGGGGAAGCAGGCTAGTCCTCAAGACTCGGCTCTTTAAGCCTCTCCTCAGCTCTGAGCTAGAAGGAATGGAATCAGTTTTTCTACATCTTGTAGAAGAGAGAGAGGATGAGTGAGCTGATGTCTGTAAATGCTTTGAGCAAAATACGAGAAAAGCATCCATTCATCAAAAAATGTTATTTCTATTTTATTGTTAAATGAATGCTAATTTTCTGTTTTTCTTTCTTTCTTTTTCTTCCTAGTTTGGGCTGCCAATTTCATTCTTCTTGTTGTTCTGCCTTGAAAAACAAAACAAAACAAAACAAACCCAGGCATACCATCACAAACTGTAATGTGTTTACTTAGAAGAAATGTATTTTCATTCTTTTTCAGATAGGTAATATACTCCTAGGGTCCAAAATTCAAAAGGTTTAAAGAGTGTGCAGAGAAACATCTCCCTCCTATTCTATAGCCTCCCTGGAGGCAGATGATGGTACCAGTTTCATGCACTGTATATCCTTCTATCGATATTTTCTGCAGGTACAAATATTTGCACATGTTCCTTTACCACAAATGATTATCTCATATATATATATACACACACATACACACATATATTTATATAATAACTTTTCACTTTGCTTTTTACCCTTAGTAGCAGAGTTGGAAAGTGTTTTGCGTCAATACATCCAGTGCTTCCTCATTCTCTTTTTATTGCTGTGTAGTGCTCTATGTGGATGCACCATATTATGTTTAAGCGTTTTAGAGGCAAATCATGTCTGTTGCTCTCTCCTCCCTTTCCTGCCAGCAACAAGCCCTGGACAACATTGCTGGGTTCGGGCAATGGGGTCAATAGCAGTGACTAGGTCGAAGTTCATGGTGCTGATGGCTTTGACACAGCCCTTCTGTGGTCCTCCATAGGCAAACTGAGGGGAAGTGGGGGGCTAGATGTCAGGAATCTTGCAGGCAGGGTTCTTCTGCCTGCTTTGGCTGCTGGAGTGAGGTTTGGCTTCCTAGGTGGGGTTGTCCCTGTCCCTGTGATTCCCCTTCCTCAGGCTGCTGGTGGAGAAAGACCTGTTGGAAATGGAAGACATCAAGATTATTCTGATGCTGTGGAATCAGGTGGGTGTACAGTGGTGGTGGCATTTGGCAGGTGTATTAGCCATGGCTTTTTGATTGAAAGCTATAAATACTTGCCTCATCCCAGCTTAAGCATAAAGAAGTATTTATGGGTCTATGCAGGCAAACAAGGATATTTAGGAGTTGTGGCAGTCACCACTAGTTTCCTACCTGGTATATATTTCCTCT
>CM052438.1:35643279-35667287 GCA_028533085.1 Varecia variegata
GTGTCTTTCCTTGAATAATAAAATCCTTAGTTCCAGAAACCATAGCTTACACTTGCTTGTTTACCCCACAGAATATTGAATATTTATTGCTATATGTTCAATAGATGAGCAGCAAGTGCTGTTGATTGATGGGTTGTTGTATCATTTGCCTATTGTAGCTCTAATTAGTATACTTGCCTGGGAAATTATTTACAAAAGACAGATTGGCCCAGGCCATCATTAACACTTCTCTGAAATATTTTCATGCGTTTAGATGCTTTGCAAAATGTATTGCCCAAATGGCATGATGTGTCTACGTGTGCACATAACAAAGGGAAGCCAAATTAAAATCATCCTTTTAATTTATTGTTGATGCATGATCATTTTAAAATTTAGTTTTCATTTTTATCAAAGTTATACACAGCCATAATTTTCAGGGTTGAATAATTTCAGAAGGCACATTGAAAAATAAAAGACCCCTCTTGCCCCACCGTTTCCTGCTTTCTAGAATCAACATAATCAACTCTCTTAGCTGATTATTTTGGTATTACCACCATGTCGCTGCTATATGCTTATAGTACTCCTTTTTTTTTTCCCTTCCAGCTTTAGGCATTATCTTTTATTCCCCCACTATTTTTCTTTCTCCGCTCCTACCCTGCCCCACCATACATAATTCCTGACCCCTGCCTCCTTCCCACCCCCAATTATCCCACTGCTGTTATTTCATAATTTGGCTTAGGTTAATATTTAGTGTGTATATTATCCCACCCATATAAACACTCTTCACAGCTGAAACATTATTATTTTTACTTTCTCGTACAACCTTTAGGTTTTCCTGGAGTTAATAGTGATATTGTTTTTCCTTCCTTTGTTTTGTGTTCTATCATGAATTCATTTCAAACTGTCTCCTAAATTGTTTAAATTTTCTCTCAATACATTCATTTACATCAGGTATTCTAATAAGGCCATCTTTCTGGTCATCTTTCCTGCCCTTCTGAGCTGCTCTGACCTGGACTAGTTTCTTTCTAGGCTGAATGCATAACTGTGCTTGGATCCTCCTTCACCTTCATCTCTGGGATTTGCCTTGCTCTTTCTTGGATTGATGTTCTCATTCCCCAGACTCTCTGTCTTCCTCTTTCTTGGCTTGTCTCCTAATTTTGGATGAACAACTTATCTAGCAGCTTCTTCAGAATGGGTTCATTGCAGGTAAATGTTTTGAGACCTATCATGCCTGAAATGTTTGTATTCTACTCTAATATTTAATTGATAGCTTTGATAGGTGTAGAATTCTAGGCTGAAAATGATTTTTTCTACAGAATTCTGAAGTCATTGTTACATTGTCTTTTTAATTCTTGTGTGGCTATTGAGAAATCCATAGTCAACCTGATTTTTTTTTATTTCAGCATATTACGGTGGTACAGATGTTTAGGTTACATGTATTGCCTTTGCCTCACCTGAGTCGAGCTTCAAGCATGCCCATCACCCAGACGGTGCACACCACACCCATTAGGTATGAATATAACCATCCCTTCCTCCCGTCAACCTGATTTTTTAAGCAACCAATTTTACTTTTCATAGAAACTTTTAAAATTGTCTCTTTGTCGTCGTGATTCTGAAAATTGAAGATAATGGAACTTAGCATGACTTTATTTTTATCTCTAGCACCCGGTGTTTAATATGTCTTTTCAGTCTAGAAACTCATGTCCTTCAGTACTGGAAAATTTCTTGGATTACTTTTTGTGTCTTCTTTTCCTCTATTTTTCAAGTTCTTTTTCTGAAACTTTGGTTATTCATTTGGTGGACTCCTATATATGTTCCTTATATTCCTCCTGTTTATGTTCCTTCTCTTTTGTATAATGTCTCCTACTTCTTTGACTTTTCACTCTACTTTCTAAGAGCTTTCCTTAACTTTATCTTCTAACTGTTCCATTGAACTTTACATTCTGGCTATCAAATTTGAATTTCTAAGCACCCTCTCATGTTTTACAATTGTTTTCTTTTTGTTAGAATAGTGTCTTTTATTTAATAAATATGATAACTTCTTCTACTTGTCTGAGGATGTTAATGATAGTTTCCTTTTGAAGTTCTTATTTTCCTGCAGAGTTTTCTACAAGTTGCTTTCCCCCCACTAGTATTTTGGCTTCTACAGTTGAACCCTGAAAAACATGAGTTTGAACTGCGCCGGTCCACTTATACGCAGATTTTCTTCCTCTTCTGCCACTCTTGAGACAGCAAGACCAAACTCTCCTCTTCCTCCTCCTCCTCAGCCTACTCAACGTGAAGATGGCGAGGATGAAGGCCTTTATGATGCTCCACTGTCACTTAATGGATAGTAAATGTATTTTCTTTTTCTTATGAGTTTCTTAATAACATTTTATTTTCTCTAGTTACTTTATGGTAAGAATACAGTATACAATATATACAACATACAAAATACGTGTCCATTAACTGTTTATATTATTCATAATGGTTAGAGAAGAGGTTTATGTAAAAGTTTCCTAATTAGCATCCCAGTGCTGGAAAAGGAGAAGAATAAAAGTATATCAAGGGACCATGGATCTTTCTTCTTCATTTTTTGGATTTTATAACCGCTCTGAACTACTGCTACCGTCACCACCACTACCACTACTATTACTATTTGTAATGGCCACTATTTGTTGAGCACCTATGAGGGTTCAAGCACCATTCTAAGTAATTGGCATGTATTCCTTCATTTGATTCACACACAAATATGTATGACGTATCATTTGCACAGGCATTCAATAAATACTTAAATGAATAACAGTAACTAATAATTATTGAGAGATTACTATGACCCACATGATCTTCAAAGTTCTTTATATGCATAACTCATTAAAGCCTCATAATAGCCTTATGAAATTGGTTCTTCATAATCACTATTCAATAGATGAAGAGTCTGAGCCTCAGAAGGTTAAAGAACTTTTCCAAGGTCAGATCTGGCAGATTTGGAGATGGCCCAGGATTGCATTACTCTTTCTACTCTACAAATAGGGGACAGTATCTGGATTCAAGAGGGGAAAATGATGTACCATCTTTTGGGGAAATGGTAATAGAAAAAAGAGGTGAAGGTCATCAGAGACAAAGTTTTATCTCTCAGAGTTTGGCCAAAGACTACCCTGGTATCTCAAATAAGATAATATACCAATAATTCTAGGTGATACTTCTATAATTCTTGTTGCTTAGAAGACATATTTACATTCATAATCTGATTTGATCCTCATAATAACCCTATAAAGTAGACTATTCAGAGACTACTATCTTTATTTTACAGATGAGGAAACTGAACTCAGAAAAATGAAATAATTTGCCCATATTCATGCAGGCAGTAAATGAGAGATTCACTTGTGTGAGCTTCATTTTTTTCACTTGTTCATTCAACACATACATATTTTTTTGAAGTCTACCATTTACCTGATAGTGTTTTACATTCTCGAGATTTAATAGTGAGCAAGACAAAGTTCTTGCCATCATAGAATTTATATTCTAGAAGGGGAGACAGAAAATAAACAAATAAAAAATTGTATAATATATTGATTAATAGTGATAGGTGCTATGAAGTAAAGTAGAGCCAAGTGGGAAGAGGGAATAGGCTGTCTTAAACCAGATATTCAGGAAAACTCAGAGAGGGTGACATTTGAGCACAGATCTGTAGGAAGTGAGGGGGTTAGCAATACAAATATATTGAGGATAAGCACTCCAGTCATAGGGAGCAGTAAATGCAAAATCTCTGATGTTGAAATGAGCTTGGCTTACTCAAGAAGCAGTGAGAAAGCCAGTGTGCACTGAGAGAAGAGAGCAAGAGGAAGGAAGCAGGAGATGCTATCAGAGTGGTGAGCTAGAATTCAACCTCAAAGGGGCTGTTGACAAGATGAGAGGGCTGTATTTTATTCTAAGTTAAGTGAAAAGCCTTTGGAGGACTTTGAGTGGGGAAATGACATGATCTAATTTACTCTTGCAAAATATTCCTTCTTGTACTATGTGGAGAATTTATTGTGTGTGTGGTCGGGGAGGGTGAAAAAGTAGAGTCTGGGTGGTAAGTGTTTTAGTCAGGATGGGCTGAGTCATGCCAGAGAAATAGTGCTTCAGGTTTTGCAGCTCTGTTTCACACCATCTCTGCTCTAGGATCCAGGTTGGTGGAGCAGCTCCACCTGGAACATTGCTGGTCTCATGGCAGAGACAAAGAAATCATGGTGAATCATATGCTGTTTCTGAACTCTTTTGCCTGGAAGTGACAAACATCATTTCCATCACATTTCCTTGACCACAGCAGGTCATGTGGCTAAGCCTGGCATCAGTGGGGGTGGGGAAGGAGCAGTGAATACTTGGACTCCACAGGAGGCTGTTGCAGTGATCAAGGCAAAAATGAAGGTGACTTGGGCTAGGGTGGTAGCAGTTGAGGAGTTGAAAGCACTTGCTGATTGAATAAATGTGGAGCGTGAAAAAAAAGAAGAGTTGAGAAAGACTCCAGGGCTTCGGTCTGAACACCTTAGTGAACAGTTGATGCCATTTGGTGAGTTGGAAAAGTCTGAGGGAGGAGCAGGGTTAAGTGGGGGAGAGTTAGAAATTCCATTTTGGACATGTTAAGTTTGAGTTTCTAATGGGGGAAACATTGGATTTGAAGGTAAAATTTGGAAGTCATCAGCATATAGAATGACTTTGAAGCCATGGGACTGGATGAGATCACAAAGAGAATAAGAGTAGACAGAGGAAATAAAAAGGCTGAAGTTGAGCCCTGGGCATGCCAATGTAGAAAGGTCAGGAAGAAGAGGAGAGTCCAGCAAAAGACAGAGGGAAGAGCCAGATTGGGAGGGGGGGAAAAAAAAAAAGAGTGGTATGGCCAAGAAGCCCAGTGAAAAAAGTGTTTCATGAAAAGAAGGATTGACAGTGTGAGCTGCTGCTGAGATGTTAAGAAGAGGATTAAAATTCATTGTTGGATTTGGTCAGATGCAGGCACTGGTGACCTTGACAAGCCATTGGTGACCTTGTTACATGGTGGGGGTGAAAGTCTGATTGGAATGGGTGAAGGAAAGCCAGATTGTCCTTCTGATTCCAAATTTAGCTCTTCCCTTAGTTTGCTAAACTGCATGGAAATTTCTCACGTACAGAAGGGAGTCATTGAAAGTGTTGTAGAAACAAAGAATTTGTACTCAGCCTTGGAGAACAACTCCCTATAAACTTGAAGACAACCACCTGAACATAACTGGTTTACTGCCTTTTTTTCTGTAGTGTATAGAGTAAAAATAGGGCAGAAATATCTTTGTTTCTGCACTCAGGCTCTAGGCAAAGTCTCCACAGACAATGAAGCATGATAACAAGTTTGTTAGCCCCCTTAACCATGAAGACACAAGGGGAGGCTGAAAATTAGGATTGGGAAAAATAGAAGTATTTTGTTTACTGTCCAGCATCAAGCACAAGAAATAAAACCTTTTTCCAAGAGTAAATATTGAATTAAATGAAGCAATTTTACTCCAGAATAATACTCTGAGGGGCTTTCCCAAGTACTAAAACAGACAGCAAAACTCTGAAATAAAGTGAGAAAAAAGGTGGGAAATGGAAAAGAATAGGAAATGTGCATTTTTGTTTGGCCTGTAGGGCTTGCCTGCTGACAACCGTTTCTGGTTGTGTGTGAGATATGCCACGGAGACTTGGGAGCACCAGATGTCACTTCTGTGCCTCAGCCTCAGGTACTGATTGTACCCAAAGCAGGCCAGGTTGGGGAGGCCAGGGAGGCAAGGCTGGGGGGAAGTTTTCTATAAACTTTAAAGATTCCATCATTTTCCAAAGATGATTATGATTCTTGCCTCTTACAATGCTGTGGTCTCAGGCAAGGGCAGTATTCCAAATATTTAATAACCAGTAAAGAAAGGGCCCTGAATAGTTGGAATGGACACCAGACCAATCAGAATAGAGGCTGACTGTACCCAACATTTTAACTGAATATCAGGCTTATTCTCTATGTCTGGTGAAAAGAACAGGAGTTCTACAGTCAATAATAGCTGAGTTTAATCTTAAATTCTTGAATATCTCTTAGAATCCCTTTTTCTCTGGGTGTTTGAGCAAGATAAAGATTTGTTGAGCCTCATTTTCATCATATCTAAATGGAGAGAATATGACTGTATTCTCTCTGTTACATATTCTATTATATTCTACAAAAGATGATAACTTAATGACATTATTTTAAAAACAAAATGAAATATGTTTCAGTTATCTATTGCTATATAACAAATCATTCAAAAACTTAGTGTCTTAAAGCAACAATGATTTACTATTGCTCGTGATTTAGAGGGTCAAGAATGCAGGCAGGGCTCAACTGGGCCGTTCTTCTGTTCCACGTGGTATGTGCTGGGAGTCACTCATCCAGCTGCTGCATCCATCTGGCAGCTGGGCTGGGCTGAGAGGTCCAGGAAGGCCTCACACGTGTGTCTGGCACCTCACTGCTCCTCCACATGGCCTTTCTCCCCATATGGTGTCTCATCATTCAGGAATTTGAGCTACTTTACAGCAAGCTGCCTGGTATCTATAAATTTAACCCCACAACTGGCTAAATGTCACTTCTGTCACACTCTCTATAGGACAAGGTAAGTCATGAGGCAGGCAAGATTCAAGGGCAAGGGGAAGGAAAAAGGACCCCACCTCTTGGTGGGTGGAACGTCATGTGTGTACCGGAATTACTGGTAACCATTGTGGGAGGCTGTCTACTTCAAAATGAGTTATGTGAACAGATCCAGTATTGTGCTTAAAATCCTTTATAGCTCCCAACATCTTCATGCTAGTGGCCAAAGTCTTTAGCATGACATTTGAGGCTTTTGATGATCTGGCCTTGCCTGTTTCTCCAGCCTCATTTATCAGTGTTCCCTTCCTTGAAGTTTTCACTCTAATCAAATAAACCTCTTGCCAAAATTCATTCCACCTTTGTGTCTTTCCATATGCTACTCTCTCTAAATAAAATCCTTTTCCTTCATACATTCCTTCCCAACTCCTGCTTATACTTCAGGACTTTGCTCAGGGGTTGCCTCCTCTGGGATGTCTTCCCAATGCCCTGCCTCAGCCTCACCTTTGTGCACTGATCTTCACCTGAGCAAAGGCTTCATCTGTCCACATTGTGTAATTCACCTGTTTAATATGCCTCTTCCACCAGCCTCGTTAGGAGCGAGATAAAGTTGTTATTGGTTCGGTGGCTGGCATAGAGAAAGTTTTTATATGTGGTAGTTGACTGAATGGCAGAACAGGCATGCAGCAGTTGTGATCTTTGTGGGCTTGGCACAGCTTGGTGTAGAGACCCATTGATTTCTTTCCCATGAATAGGTGGCTGGGATGGGGTGGAATAAAAGACAGCTGGAGTTAAGGAGCCAAGAAAGTGAAAGACCAGTGTGTTTACGGTGCCATTTATGTGATTTTAGACTCACCAGGAATGGTAAGAGGGGTTGTAAATAGGTAGACAGTCAGCCAGGCACTGGCCACCTCAATGAATCATGAGAGAGGTTTGGGGTCATGAGATGATGAGAGGAAGTGAGGATAGAGGTGGGAAAGGAAAACTCATAGCAGGTGAGAGTTTTTTTTTTTTTTTAAATGGAGCAAGAAGGAAAACTTGCTTGGAAGAAACAATGGGAACAAAAAGGATACCTACTTCACCTCCACACCCTGAGGTTTAAGTGGTTATGGGAGAAAAAAATTCATCTCTTCTTGAGTGGACGGTGGAACAACCAGGGATTGGCTAAATTTTAGTCAGTGGAAGAAGGTGACTGGGATGTTCAGAGAAGAAGCTGAGGATGAAGAGGCATTTGCTGGTGAAAGTCTGAGTTCCAGAGGGCTCTGTGGAAAGGCTTTGGGGGAGACGAGGGCTGTGAGATGGTTTTGATTAGAGCATGTACGGGCATCCTCCACTAAGGGTCCATACGAGGATGGGATTTTCAGTGGTGCCTGAGATGATTCAGGATGGAAACATGATGGACTTGAGCCTGGATGTCTCTTAGAAGAAAACAGATACTCAGCAAGAGTATGGCTGGTATTTAGCTGGGGCCCCTGGGAAGCTGCTTAGTCCTGTGATAAGAAGCAGACAGGGGCACCATTAGGTAGCTCACAAGCTGTGGGCCTTGCGGGCAAGGTTTGGGGAAGGCCTGTCTTTCAGGTGTAGGTGTTGGGGCAGTTGGAAGCCACGGCAGGTGAAGATCGTGTGGCGGCTGACTTCTCCTTAGTGGAAAGGGGCTCACTGACTTGAGCGAGGGGATTGAAGGCCGGTGTCTCTCTCATGGTTGGAGTGTGGCATTGAAGAATTCAGAATAGGAGCAATGGTTTGCCTAAAGCTGCATAGTTGATAAATATCTGACCTGGAGTTCAAACCCAGGTTTTCTGAATTTGAGTTCATTTCACTTTCAAGACACTCCTCCTAGGGAGGGGAGAAGACAGGGCTGAATGTAGGGAATAAAGGTGGCTGAGGAAGGAGAGAGAAGCGGGGAGTTGGAGGGGTTGCTAGAACCTCCAGAAAAGTTTTTAGGCATCGTAGAGCAGAAGCAACTCTTGTTCAGGCTTCTGGATGTTCAGAGAAGTCCAGCCTCATCGCGGCACCTGGGTGGTGGGTGAGAAACAACTGCCAGGGGCTTCTTGATCCATGAAAGGAGGTGGCACTCCTGGTTCTCTGCAGGTGGCCCTTGGAGGATATAGTGGGTTGAATTGTGTCCCCACACAAGATATGCCCACGTCCTAATCCCCTGTACCTGTGAATGTGACCTTATTTGGAAATAGGGTCTTTACAGATATAATTAAGGATCTTGAAATGAAATTATCCTGGATTTAGGGTGGGCCCTGTATCCAATGACTAGTGTGTCTTTATAAAAAAAATAGAGGGGGATTTGGGGTGCAGAACACAGGGAAGGAGGCCAGTTGAAGATGGAGGCAGACATTTGAGTGATGCTGCTACAACCCCAGCAAGGCCAGGCGCCATCCAAGGATGGAAGAGGCAAGAAAGGATTCTTCCTTGGGGCCTTTGGTGGGAGGATGGTCCTACCAACGTCTCGATTTCGGACTTCTGGCCTCCAGACTGTGAGAGAATACATTTCTGTTGTCTTAAGCTGCACAGTTTGAGGTAATTTGTTAAGACAGCCCTCGGAAAACACTACAGTGGAGGCACAGTGCAGTCGGAAATAACTGCTGGGCCAGCACAGGCCTGGGTCAGGACTGAACGTACAGAGACAGTTCGACTGCAGCCGGAGAGCTGGGACCACACACTGTAGCGGCTGGTGCCAGCTGACTGCCCCAAAGGATAGGAGGGACCCACTGTGCCTGAGGAGACACCTGTGCTGGGTCCCAGGGCAGACTCGCCTTGCCCCAGAGGAGGTCTTACATCTGAGGTCTTATCCCCAGTCACTGCAAGATGAAAGCTGTCCTCTGCACCCAGGCATGACAAAAACCCTGAAAGACTGAGCACTTACCTCCCAGCCAGCGACTGAGCTTGAAAGAGGCTGCTTTAAACTGGAAGAGGTCGAGAAGCCTTCCCTTGGTGAGTTGATGCTTTTCCCTGTTCCTCTGTGGCATGGTTCTCATTAAGAAGTATAGGTGAGGTTTAGGAAATAAAAGAATGATTTTTTTTTGCATAATTTAAGTGCAATCGCATTTCCAAATTCCAAACCTCTTAATGTGGTAATGAGAAGCCAAAGGAATTTTAATTTGCAGCCATGTTGCAGTTTTCCAGCATGTGAAGAAAGCATCCTCCGTTAAAAGGTCACATGTGGGATTAGTTGCTAGGCTGTGGGATTACTTTCCTGGGCTTGCTAGGGAAAAGGCGAAAGGGAAGTGAACTAGCAGAGTCGTGGAGTGTTTCTGTCCTGGGACTTAGGCAAATTATGTAACCGTCCTTTGCATTCAAATCTGCTCCACTTCCACCTGATGTTTTGCTGAAGGGACAAGTGAGATTCCAAAGCTCAGTTTGCTGGAGTATGCAAAATGCTAATCAGCTTTGGCAGCCAGCAAAGTGGCAAGGGGCGTGCCTCTCTGGAGAAGGGAGGAGAGGCTGGACTGGGAGCCTGGAGGAGTCTGGCTGACTCAGCGGCCCCTGACAAATGCACTTCCCTCCTCGCTCATTTCCACAGTGAGCTCTTCTCAGTGGGCAAGGGAGGACTCAGAACAACTGTGTTCTCTTTTTTTACAGAGAAGGATGATGTGCAAGGGGGGTCATTAACAAGAGGATCAAGGGTTTGGCTATGTTGGGAGGTGCTAATTTTGATAAATGCATCCATATCTCTACAGACATGCCATTCTGAGTCCCCTGTTAGATTTGAAAAAGACTTGGGAGATTGTCTTCTGCACAGTGGCTCTGAGACTGGGCACCTAGCAGATGCTCAGTAAATATTTGAATGAACAAATGGATAGAGTTCAAGCTACTAGGTTATGCATCCCATTTGTGGCATAGTTAGGTCTCTGACATCCAGTACTCTAACCACTGAGCTGGGAGTTTTCTGTCTGTTCCATCTTGCTGCCAGGACAACTGTAGTCACCCAAAAGGATGTTTCAGTACTCTTGAAAGTTCTCTGGCTGAATGTTGCTATGATACAGTCTTGCAAAGAGCTGATTGCTCAGTAGCAAGAGCAAGTGCTTTTTATGTTCGGTAAATAAGAAGGAATGCAGCCCTGCAGATATTTTGTTAAGTGCCTCTTTAATATTTGTGAGGAGGCTGTCTTGATAACATTTTGTGAGTATGTACACACTGGTAAATTTTACCTTTTAGGGGTTGTGCTATCCTATTGCTATTTGATTTAAAAATCTTTCTTTCCTTTCATATGTATTACCTACATGAAGAAGAAGAACAGCAAAAAACAGCAGCAAACACACACACACACACACACACACACACACCCCCAATGTATTCAAATTAAATTGACTTAGAATATGAGGAGAAATTTATAAATGTCTCTTCAGATTACTTAAAACTGTTAGGGTGACCCCAAAGCTAAACTGTGGCTCATGGTCTCAAACACTTGCTTATAAGGTTTTTAACTCTGATGGTTTTGTTAGTTAATCTATTAATTGCTCATTGCTCTCCCTCCTCCACTTATTTGCAGTGTGGTTTTAAAACTCAAGTTAGCTGCTTGCCTTGTTGAAGGAAGGAGCCGTTAACAGAATATTCAGTGAACCTGTGCAACCCCGAGAATCCAAATCTCTGCTTCCCTTTTTTCATAAGGACCCCTGGTGTCTTCTTGTGCCCTTCGGCCCATAGGACTTGATTAATCAGATTAACGCAAGGTCAAATAACAACTGCTGCATATAGCACTTTACAGTTTAGCAATTAATACTACATATTATTCATTGATAACTTAGGTTCTAGGCATTGTGCATGCATCTGGAAGCCTTACAGAGATGTTATTTATAATGTTCTTGGCAAAAAAATTCTATATGGTGAGTGATATGCCTGTTTTTTTTTTAAATAGGTGAGGATTCTGAGTCTATAACTTGCTTCAGGTCACACAACTGGTCAATAATGGGGCACGATTTCAAACCAGATTTGTCTGACTCCAAAGTCTGAGCTTTCTTCATTGTACCACACTCACTTAGCTGAGCGTTCTCGCATGTCGCTTCAGGATTGATTTCTTAAGTGCCAGCTATATGCCTTCCCATTCATTCTCCCTACCTGCCCCATCCTAACTCAGTTGATAGTGGATAAAGGAGTCAGATAGGAACCAAAGCACCAGCTTTGTCATTGGTGAAGCTGGATTGAAGACTGTGGCTTGGACCTAAGCCCCAAAGCACTACCTGATATGTAGCTCTTGACGTTTGACTCACCCTTTTAGGCACATGGTAGAGAATCACTGCCCTGGGAAGACTACCTACCTCATGGAATAGTAGAGAGAGAACCTGTGTGCACTGAACGTAGGCTAGATCCCCATTTAAAAGGTACCAGAAAGAGCTACAGTACCTGGGGCATCACCAAATATCCATGGATTTTTTCTCATTTGTCTGCCTCCCTTGCAGAAGTATGGAGGGGCCATGAGACTGGGTCTGGCTAATGCAACAAGGACAATTTCCAAGCCTGGCCCTTAAAAAGTCTTCTGGGATCCATGGTTCACTCTCTCCCCATAATGTAGTGAATTTAGGGGCTGTACGATTCATATGGCATAGCTACAAGGTTGAGGAGGGCTGTAACTATGAATCGTCAGTAGCCAACTCTCTTGGAGGCTGGGGAATGAGTACCTTTGGTCTTGAAGGAGGTATCTGGATACTTCACTGAAGCATCTACTGAAGTTCACCCCTTGCTCCAGGAAGATACACTTGCTTCTTGTAAGTCAGCAAATGTTTCACTGAGAGTGATTCTAAATGGGCTCCCCCCGCCCCACCCAATTCTACCCCTTGGCTCCTGGCCCATGTATTCTACGTGTTGGGTACAGAGCACTATAAATTGGTTGTTGACTTAGGGTGTATACCATGTCCTGAAGGATGGCATTCCATCATTGCAGGGTATCATCTCCAAACTGCACCTTCCTAGGGCTCTATTTGGTTGGCTGCTTTTGCATTTTGTGGTATGAATTAGAACTGGTGAATCCAATAGTCATCTGTCCATTGCTGCACTTCCTTTGCTGTAGAGTCTACCTTGGACAGAAGTGATGTACTGTAAGATCCCATTTTGGTGGATCTACCACTGTGAGAGCTCAGGTAGTGGTGCTGGCCAAGACCCTGGTAAATGTGATGGCAAACCTGCATCTGGATGCATGTTGATTTCATTCAGTGCGAATTCCTGCCCCTTCCTTGTGGAAAGGAGGTAATGTAATCTACTTGCCAACACATGGCTATTTGGGGTCCTCGAAGGATAGGGCCATACAGGAAGCTCAGCATTGGTCTCTGTTGCTGTTACCAGTGGCTGTAGCTAGATCAGCCTTGGTGACTCTGCTGGGTCCATGCACATTCTCCATCTCTGCCATCATGGCCACTCTGTTCATGCCTCCATTGTGCCAGTGCTGGGGTGACTAATCACAGATGTTGGCTGAGGTTAAGCTACTCTGTCTGCTTAGCCGTTTCATGCCTCTTCCATGGTGAATGCTCTTTGAAATATGGTACACTGATATCTACATACTATGCCATTTCCACAGATTCATCCACATGCCTCTTCCTAAGACCTTCTTTCCCCCGGTTTTCTAATCTTTTCCTTCCTAGGCTTCTGACCAATCAAGCTCATCTTTTGCCAGTGTCCATATTCTTGCCTTAGGCTGTTTTTCTACCCACACAAAATGGATGACCAGGTACACCACCTGAAGCTCTGACCACCAGGAAGATGTTTCCTCACCACTGTCTTTCAGGGCCACATCTCATGGGACTGTAATTCAGCTAGGGTCCATTTTTGACTTGGATAAACCTGCTGAACCAATACACAGAATACCAAGCTTGACCTTTTTTCTATTTCTATCACTAGTCATAAGGTAACCTCCCTCCTCTGTTGCCACAGGGTTGAGTTGAGGGAGAGATATTAGTGTGTGGGTGGTACTAATGGTGGATGATAGGATCTGGGCCAGCTGCTTGTGTAGCTTATTTGTGCCCTCTGACCTGTTAGTGCCTGATTATGGACATACCACCTCCATTTTGCAATGAATTGCTGCAGGGTTGCCTTGCCTTTGACTCGGTGGGTCTGATGGAACCCAGCTCATGATGGGAATCTCTGGCCACAGCATCAGTTGATGTCCATGGTTCTGTGCTCTGTCTTGACTAGCATGCGAGGATTGTTTTTTGAATGGTAGTTCTCTGCTTTAAATGGCATGGAATTGCTATAGAACACTCGGGACCCTCCACACTGTAATTTTTTTTATTTGGTTTCTCATAAACCTTATGCACATCATTTTCCAGGGCAAGTACCTCTAGAACTCTGTGGATCAGGCTCCCCTGGCTGACATTCCAACCTTGCCACTCATTACAATAATTGTGACCACTTTGCTTTTGATACTTCAACATTGCTCCATGGCCTCCATCATTTTAAGACCCAGTCAGGCCCTTTGTTGTTAGGGGGTCTGGAACAGCATCTGCTGCGACTCACAGAAGATGATCACCCTGAGCATCACACTGATGCTGACGCCCTGCCTCATGGACACATTTCTTATTACTTTGGTGAGTGAGGCACCCTCTTGGCCCTCCCTGGGAACATCATTGGCTGGTGAGTTTTCCAGCTGTAAGAAGTATATTAGTTATCTATTGCTACAAAACAAATTGCCACAAAATTAGCAATTTAAAATAACATGTGGTTATTATCTCAAAGCGTCTAGAGGTCAGAAGTCTGGACATGGCTTGACTAGGTCCTTTGTTCAGGGTCTCACAAGGCTGCAGTCAAGGTGCTGGGCAGGCTGCATTCCTATCTGGAGCTCAGGATTCTCTTCCAAGCTTACATCCTAAATGGCAGAATTCAGTTCTTTGTGGATGTAGGACTGAGGTCCTTGTTTTCTTGTTGATGGTCAGCTGGGAGCTACTCTCAGTTCCTAGAGGTGGCCTGCAGTTCCTCGCTGCAGAGTCCTCTCACAACGTGGCAGCCCACTTCTTCAATCCAGCAGAAGAACCTCTCACTCCAGCATGATAAGCTGGAGTATTATATAATGTGATGTAATCATGGAATGATTATCCAATCCCCTTTTCCAGACACTGTAGACTGGAAGTGAGTCACAGGTTCTGCCTGCACACAAGGGCATGGCTCATTGAGGTCGCCTGAGGGTGTGCCCACTGCAAGTACTGTAGCGACTCTAGTATGCCTCCTTCTCTGAGCCTTTCCATCCCTTCCTACACTGCCTGCTGTATTCTGGCATTTGTATCTCACTTAGTGTGAGCCATCACTTTCCCCAAGTTCTCAAGAGCCATCTAAGATGCATATCGGCACCATCTCCTATGGTCCTTGCCAGAGTGTTAAGTCATTTTCCCACACCAATAAACTTTACTTTACTCACCTTTATATTCTTTACCCTTGATCCAGACCCTCAAGATCCAGTCCCGTAGAGACTCTGGCTCCTGGTGGTTCATCTTGGTGAGGACCAGGATCTTCTTTGGCATGTGGGCCTCTCTTAGCAGGCCCAGCATTTCCCTACACTGATTATGTTGTGATTCAACCCTAGTTTTTGTTCTGGTGGCCAGGAGAGGAGGTCGGGTGAAATCCCAAGGAGGGCATTTGTCGTCTTTCACTTGAAGGCCTCTGCACTCAAGCTGTCTTCAAGTCAAAGTGTGGGTGTGGGGTGAAGTGCCAGCCTATAACAAGGAGGAATGGGCAACTTCTTTAGGCCCAGGGGGTTCAGAAGGATCTGGTGTTTCAGGGCTTATGAGTGCGTTGACCCAGTTGTCTCCACCCAAATATCAAGGGTCCCACTTCTTCCCAATCATAGCTCTAACCTAGATACAGCAGCCTTGCTGCAGTTGGGATCTCAACCTTCTCTGGAGCTCTGTTACCTTATAAATTAAGTTTTTTTCTGCCCTCTGGCTGCAGAAGATGAGAGCCTCTTTACTGAATGCCAGGAAGGCACCCTGAGTTTCATTTCTCACCTTTAAATGATGATGAATCACCTCAGCCTTTCATTGTCTATCTCTAATGCATTTACAGAACCCAGCAGCAGCCATTTGATTCCATTGTGCTTCTAATTACTATTTCTGTTGCCCCGTACCTCTCAAAGCTTTATCTATTC
The DNA here is from genome assembly GCA_028533085.1 of Varecia variegata. Lineage (NCBI taxonomy): Eukaryota > Metazoa > Chordata > Mammalia > Primates > Lemuridae > Varecia > Varecia variegata. Next base: position 35,658,909 of record CM052438.1, read on the forward strand.
ACCAGACAGTGCAGTCCCTTCCATAGGGATCTCATCCAGTTCAGAACAGGTGACAGTGTTAACAATTGTGGTGTCAACATACTGGAGCTCTCAGTACTCCGCCTACCACCAGTGATGTGGTACTTATTGCCAGCCAGCTGGTGGGGGATCCAGCTCCTAAAATTCCATGTTAGGGGAGTGACAACAGCAAGATGGCAGAATAGAAGATCCTCCCAGCATCACTTCCCCCACAAAAATGCAACTAGAAACTACTCAAATAAAAGAACAACATCCTGAGTTCACCAGAACTTGAGGGAGAAGCAGAGAACACCCCTGGGCTAACAGAATTGAGAGAAGTTGTGACTGGTAAGAGAAACATCTTTTTCAGACTGTGCCCCACGCCCCTGCCCTGCCCCCAGGTAGCATAAAGGCACTCACAAAGAATTTTCCTAGACTTACAGTTTATGAAGTGAGCAGAGGGAATTGGAAGTGGATGTTGCACACCTTGTGGGTGGGAAAACAAGATTGGATTGGGATTGTTCTGAGTCCACATTCTTCTTTATGTACTAGGACATGGGGCTGGTGGGTGGACTAGTCTCCAGATCATATGGCACACGTAGGACTTGGTGATGGACTTGGATCATTCCTGGACATTTCAGCGAATTCTGGCTCCTTGACAAGTTGCTTGGCTATTCAATAGTCATACAGCTGTTCTCAATTGGGCTACAGAACATAGACAATGATTTGTGTGATCTTCTCTGAGTCTCCTAATGTTGGTACATAATGAATGCCATTATACATGCATAGAGAGAAGTTGATTCATTATAGACAGTGGATGGCTTAGGACTTTCAGTTTAATTCTCTTGCAGAAACCTGATTGAGAATCCCATTTATTAATGTATTTGTTCATTCAGTCATTTTTCTTTGACTTATTTGTTACTTCATTTAGCAAGCAGTTATGCTCAGTGGTAGGCATTCCCACATCATAGGCATAAGATTTTAGAATAGAAAGTGACTTGAGCTATTGTTGTCAGATGATTCTATCAATGATGGAATTGAGAAATCGAGACAGGTTAGTAACTTACTTGAAGGTCTTAGAGCCTATTCAAGACAGAGTCAGGGTTAGAACCAAGTTCCAGAAGGGGACAAGTGTGCCCAGGGAAGACAACAGTACCATCCTTTACTGCAAGGACAGGAATATTAGCTAATCTTAATTTGTATTTTATTAATATGCATTATGTAGTAATTATATCTACCCACAACCCAAAGGTACAGAAGGTAGCCTTTCTTTCTGCCTGTATTTCTCTAGAAAACTGTGTGCCACCAGGAGCTTCTGAACAGGTCTCACAGTCCTAGCTTTGATTCAGTTTGAGCCAAGGGAGCAGTTTGTATCCTGGAAGTATTCAGCTGTAATTCAGAGTACAGAAATGCGAGTGCTCCTGAATCTCTAGGAAATGAAAGCTCTATCTGGCCATTTAAGTGAACAATCTGTGAAACTACTCTCTCCAAACGTTAAACCAAGCCTTTGCCAACCTTAATTGTAAGCAGAGAAGCCATTGTCAAGAGGACATAAATTGGAATTCTTCTCAGGCTCGGAACGCTGACTAGAAATCATGTTGCCTTCTTGCTCTGCCTTACTCCCAGTGCAAACTTAATTTTTGCATTCTTCTGGGACTGAGTTATGTACCTTTTGTTGCTAGTATAATGCTGGGGAGAAATATGATTTTATTTTTACTACCACAGACCAAATTCACTCTGTTTAATTAATATCTGAGCGCTGCCAATTCCCAGTCTTGTAATCCAGTCAAGAATATTATATGATCATTACCACAAAAGTGGCTTTCCCCGGCATTTGGCTACTCGTGCCAGAGGGTACCTTGGGTTTCAGGGAAAATGTTTCCATTACCCATTATAGGTTAGAGGAATTATTTCCACAGTAACCACACATGCTCCAAATGTACTACCAGTGGATTTAAGCCTAAATTATTTACACTGTGAATCTCTATTAATTTTTAATTTTTTACTTAAGTTCTTATCTTGATTAGGTTAGACCTCAAGCCTGCAGATGAATCCTGCTAGCACTTGCTATGAGCGAGGGGGTTTATTGGCTCAGGCAAGTGACACGGTCAGGGGTGGGACTGGCCTACGTGATAACTGAAACCAGGGACCCAGCAGCTGTCAGCGTGGTCTGGTCCGGACAGATGTATTAGGGGGAAAAGCTTCCCTAATCCTGGCACATCCCTACATATGGAGGGGGTGCCACTAGGCCAACACCTGGGCCTTTCCCTTTGCCTCTATTTGCAGGAGAGGAGGTGACTCATCTCTGATGGTTAATTGTGGGAGAACAGACTGGGCATTTTTCTTAGCTCAGTGTTTTCCTCCTCATAGAGTCCCAGATGAGATGTCTCTTCTCTGCCTGTCCCATGTGCTTGGGGGCAAGGCTGTGGCTTTCCAATCCTGTCCAGGACTGGGTGGAAAAGTCTGTCTAATTCTGGAGTTTCCTATTGCTTATTTCCTGTTTCCTATACTTTCCTACAAATAGGACCCATATTCTCTAGTCTACCTGTTTTCAGTAATAAAGGTGATATTTTGGCCTCTACAGGCCTGATCTTGTCTGTATCTCAAGTGATTTTGAACCTGGGTGGGGAAAGAAGTTATTTATCAGGCCTTCTTCAATAACATCATTAACTCTTCATTCAGCAATTGTTTATTGTGCGATCATTATGTATCAGTTGCATAGAGAAAAGAGATGATTTTTGCCCTTGAGGGGCTCAGTCTAGGGAGAGCTGCCTGCTAATGTATTTCTAGGGCTTTTCACTGTTGATAAGTGTTCACTGAATGAAAGAAAGCATGAACACACTGCACTACGATGCAGTCAGCATGCAGGGAATGCTGTGGTGAGCTCTCCAGATCTCTGTTTGTGACTCAGGTACTCTGTCCTCCAGTTGCTGGGAGTGTTGGCTGCTGGCAGCTCTTGGCTGAGTCTCTCTCCAGGAATTGCCCTTGGTGGAGGAAAGCAGCCTCACCTGAGATCATGTCCTCTTCCCAAGAAACCTCCTGCATGTGGATTTTCATCTCAAACCCAGTTTCCAGGAACCTTATCAAGACACAAGTGTAAACTATTGTGTGATTACAGGGGAGGGGTTATTAAGTCAAGCCTGGGTATTTGGAGAAGTGGATGGTCCTGAGATTGGAGGAGAAGGCGGGAAGGCTGGGCAGAGGATGGCAGGAGGCTTGCTGCAGAATGAAGGCAAGGATGCGTTTTGGAAGGAGAGCTGGCTGGAGTGACTGGGGGCTTGAGGAGCTCCTGAGTCAGAGGGAGCTCATGCCCATCGCTGAGAAAAGATGCTTCTGCTTGCTGCTGCTCTCAGTTTGCCCTGCCCTCTCCAAGCAAGCAGCCCAGCCAGAGAGGTCACAAGATGTCTAGGCCCTGGGTTGCAGCGGTGGCAGGACTTACCCCAAACAATTAGGGAAGAGCAGGTGTGGAGTCAGGGATCTGAGGGCACTGCAGAGGGCAGCGTGACATGTGGATGGGGATTCCTGGGAGGAGAAGACCAGAAGGTGACAGGCTGTCGTGACCGACCTCATGGAGGGCCAGCTGCATCTGACTGACTTGGGAAGGGTTTGTTGTAGTTCCTGGAGTTCCTGATGTAATGGCTGTGCATGAACACAGGAGGCAGGGAGTGGAGAGACCAGAACGCCTGCTGTGGCCAAGCAGCACTAGCCAAGATGAGCATCTCCTTCTCTGGCAGGTGCCAGGGTAGAGGGACAGAGCCAGCAAGGAGCAAGCTGCCCACAGGGTATGAGAGATGGGGATGAGCAGGGACTGAGGAAGTGGCCCGAGAAGAGGGTCAGGCAGATGCAAAAGCCTCTGACTTTATTTTATTCATTTTTTCATATAAAATATTGGGGATTTTATTCCCCCTAGGAGCTGCAGAAAAAGAAAAGCAAGTCACTTTAGCTTTCTAGGTGGCTAAAGTTTTTGATCATGCTTATTGTTTCTACCTAGTAGAAGATTTGTGCAATTAGAGTTCAATTCAAATGACCCTGCACATCTAACATATGCCAGGAACTGTGCTATGCAGCCTGGCGTCATTTGCTAGCTGTATAGTCAAAGACGAAGCAGTACATAAATAATTCTCTTTAATGAGAGAAGGATGAACGTAGCATTTGGTTGATTGTGCTTACCTTGCCGTGGACGTTAGCTACCTTGATTCTCTACCAGCAAATATGTATTCATTTCATGAATTTATGAAACACAATATTATTGACCCACACCGGTGCTGGAAAATACATGTCTGCTGTAATGGAAAGCGAGGAGACAGAATCCTGAGTGCGCCGTACAGTCCAACGTGGAAAGGCTCATGTGGTGCCTCAGCTGCAGTCCCCGCCTCCTGGGTCTTCTATAGCCACGGCCACAGTAATGATCCTGTCATCATAGCAAGATTCTAGAGTGGCCTCTGGCTTAACCAGAAGGTACTTCTGACTGAATACTGAATCACAGTCTGTATAGTTTAGTGCAAAAGTGCTTTCTTTTTTACTCTCAGACTTTAAAACATTGGCTATTCTGCTACTGTCTCTTTAGCTATCCTGTTAGCCATTAGTCAGAATATTTGATTAGGAGAAAGCTAGTCCTTCTTTAGCCAGGCAGACTCAATGTTCACTTTAGGCTATGTAGGTATTTTTCTCATGCATTGTTTTGGTAATGATATTTACAAAATAGTTCAATTTAAGGGTTTGATCTTTTATTTAGTGGTAACACAGAGGTTTGCTTTAACTGCACTTAAGGACTATGGATTTTGGGCCTGGGCTTTTAACACACAAACACACTTTGTTTTTTGGACATTAATTCCTTTAGATTGAACATCTTTACACTTTAGCTTTCAGAAGGCTTTCATTTGAATGTATATTTTTCTCTAAGAATTTGATAATGGGACACCTCTAAGTTGCAGTCATTCTACTATGTGAGTGATTTCAAGAAGTTTATTATTGGAGCATTTTACTGCTGTCATTAATTTCATTGCTGAATCTTGGATACACTATGTCAGACGATGTGGCTGTGCCTAGTGTGATATGGGAAATGTAACAGGGAGTGAATTTTAAGACTTGGATCTGGTTTTATCCTGTCATTGATTGAATTTGGTTCTGTTCTGATGCATTTCAGAGCCTTCAGGAAGTGATGTCTAAACCACCCTTCAGTGGTCTCAGGAGTGGCTTTTGGTACTGCAGGTGCAATCTCATATTCTGGTGATATCAGGGCCATGGCCACTGTGGTTGACCATGGACTTAACAATGAAGCTGACTGAGTTCAGAGCAAAAAGCTAAAAAATGTCAGGGGAGAACATTTCTTCCCCTTTTCTTGTGTTTTCTTCTGTGTTAAAGAAACTCAGTTTGACTTCTCACCTCTCTCCACTCCAGGAGGAGTAGAGTAATTTACCTGATGGGCTATGTGAGAAGAACAAATGGGGCATGTTTGGATCCACCCTTCTTCCTCTTGGGAATGTGCTGCCCTCATGGAGCTGTGTCCCCCTTGGTTCTTCCAGGGAAAGACTCACCCCGATTCAACCCTGCTGCCTGCACCAGGGTGGGTACATCCACTTAGCTCACTGAGCCCACCTGTGTTTTCTTCTAACCCATTTCAGAGACTTCTGGAAGCAAAATATAAACTGTCCACCAGTGGTCTCAGGAGATCACAAAGGAGGAGAATCTAGCCCTCGGTTTCATTTGGAAACCTCATCCTCCTACCTTTTTAGTAATAGGGAGAATATTTTGAATTCCCACCAGCAACTCTTATTTTTACATTGGATTTCAAATGTGGAAAATGGAATCAACAATAGTAAAGGAAATTTACGGGTATGTGAAATAAAAATTCAGTCTCCAATTATGTGTGCTAATTTTGAGTGTAAATTACTATTAGGAAAGTGAAGGCAAATGAAATCAACCTTACATCCTTCACAGTGCAGCCTAGTCCTCTGTCCTGGCATCTCTAGAAGCTCCCCTTCCCTGGATTCAGTTCGAGGTGCTCTTCCTCCACGCTGCCAGCTCACTCTGTGGCTGCCTGTCTCACACAATACTCACCATCCTAAATTGAAATTCCACATTTACGTGATTGCCTCTGTGTCAGTTTGGGTCCTCCACGAAGCAGACTCAGAGATGGAATTAGATGTCGGAGAGATTTACTGGGGGTTGCCTGTGAAGGATACAGGGGGAGGGAACAGGTAGCCAAGGAGAACCTTCAGATCTCAATGCTGGTCTGGCACCTGTGAAAAGAGAGAGCAGGACAGACTGGGTTGAAAAAGCCAAAGACTGTAGCGTGATCCTGGGGGTGTTTTGGCCAGGTCAGTGGAGAGTTACTGAGCCAAAGCTGCTCGTTAGAAAAACACCACACTGGGGAGGAACGAACTGCCAGTCATTGGCCGGGAGCAGCCTAGGGGAAGCTTGGCGATGGCAGTGCTGCGGGTCACAGCTGGGTCTGCCAGCTCTGTTCCCTGCTGCGGTAGGCTCTCTCTCGAAGGCGATCTATGAGACATGTTTCTATGGCTACCAGAGTCCCTCCTCCAGACAGGAGGCTCTTCAAGGGTAGTGATCGACCTTAACATTTCTCTGCATCCTCAGAGCTTGGACAGTGGGCAGGTCTGACTCACAGAAGGTACTTAGTAAACATCTGTTGAAAGATTGTCAGGAATATATTTTAGAGAGATTTGAAGTTGGGTGAGTAGTTTCTATTAATTTGTTAGGAAATTGAAAGTGATTGAAGGTTTTGGAACAGAGGATCAGAGCTTCACTTAAGGAAGAATGTAGAGTGGATTTAAGTGGAACTTACTCACTTTCGCAATAGTACAGGAATGTGATTAATGGTAGGCATAGAAAGGAAGACACTGACAGTAGAAGATTTTGGAGGTGGAGTCTATAGGAATTGGAAACTTGTTTGGACTTGGGATGGGTAAAGCGAGGAGTTAAAAATGGCAATGAAGTTCCCAACCTCAGAGAGTGGGTGCATGGGAAGGGAGAGGGAGAGGAGCTGGCATTTTAGGGGGGAGTACTCAGTTTGGTGTTAGATTTGCTTAGCTAGAGTTGCTCTTAAAACATCCTAGTGGAAGTATCAAACTGGCAGTTAGAATTGCCTGCCAGGGAGGTCCGAGTTAGAGATACATATTGAGAAAAAGAGGCAACAAGATCAAGGTGAAAATAGACAATGGAGTTCAAAGATGAATTGAAATGGATCTGTTCCATGTTTTGCAGACAGCTGCTAGGCCATTGTGCATTCTTTTGTAGTACTGAATAAAACAGAATGATACTGTTTTCCTTTGATTTTTCCTTTGATTCTTGGGTGATAGAGAGGGATTCTTCTTAGCTGTCTGCTTTTCCTCCTAAACTGTGAGCTTCCCAAGACTGTATCTTTTTACCTTTGATGCTCAGAGAACAAGCACAGCGATTTGCACAAAGTTTGTGAACTTCTGTAGGGTAGAGACCTTGCTCATTTATCTCTGTCTAGTGTCTAAAATGGTGACTAGACAATAGGAGGCACTCAGTTAATAGACATCAAATTGAATTATTGAATCTGTATAATGCTTTATAATTTGGTAAGTCTTTGAAGATACATTATAACACTTAATCCTCACAATGAGGCTGGTCAGTACCCCTATTTACCAATGAGGAAGCTGAACTTTAAAGAGGTTAAGTAACTTACTTGAAATCATACAGTTCATAAGAGGCTGTATCAGTCATCATAGGCCAGGTTATGCTTAGTAAGAAACAAACTTGAAAAACTCAATGGTTTCACACATAAAGGTTTATTTATTATTTGTGTAAAGTCCATTGAGGGTCTGGGAAACCCTCTGGAGAAGCTGTCCTCCATTCCGATGTCTTAGAATTCCAGGCTTTTTCAATCTTCTGTCAACAAGTGCTTCCATAGTTGCTGCAAAAGAGAAAAGAGAACACAGAATCATACACTGGTTCTTAAATGCTTCCTCCAGGTAGTGAATCATGTGTCTTTCACTCACATCTCATTGGCCCAAAATGCCCCAGGCTTCACCTAACTCCAAGAGAGCAGAGACGAATAATCTCCCCATGTGCCTGGAGGGAGAACTGGAACCATTGGTGAGTACCTCGATCACCTATCACAAATGCAGAACTATGTCTGGAACTTAGATTTCTGATTTCAAATGTAGGCTGCTTTTTACTCTTTGCCTCAAGTTTCATTTTTTACTAAGCCTATTCAGAACACTGTCGACATTAATGTTAGTTAAAATAATTAATATCCTGAAAAACAATCATGCTCTCCACCCTCCCCTCCTGCTTTCTCTTGCCATAGGCCTAACCTCTGTCTCTTAGCCTTGGGCCTTAGAGTATAAAGGCTCAAAGGTACCCAAGACATCAGGGAGGTACTGATCCCTTTTT
>CM052438.1:35667787-35732892 GCA_028533085.1 Varecia variegata
GCCACAATCCCCCTCCTGTACTTCCTTGGACATGCCCCACCCTTCCTCCCTCCTTGCTTTTCCCCTTCCTTTTCCATTAACCTGGAATGATGTCCTGCCCATCATTCAAAATCCCAGGGGTCACCTCTTCCCTAACCTTCCCTAATACCCTCTGGCTGGATGCATTTTCTCTGACAGCCATAGCATTTTTCTTGAACTTCTCTCATGGCTTTTAGAGTTGCTCATTCGAGTACAATTTTGCTGTAGCTGCCTCTGGCTAAGTTCACGTATGATGAGTCATCTGAGGTCTGTGCAGTCAATTCTAGTGAAAATGATAATATTTTTATGCACGAATGTTGTTTATTTTGTTTTTCAGTTTTTGCACTCTTTGTAATTTTCTACCTCCTACATCCACCTACGTATCACCTTTCTGGACATCCTTTTGTTTTCATAAAATTGGGGCAGTGGTATTATTGGCTTCAGAGTTTCTGAAATGAGTTAATTTAATTTATGCAAAGTGCTTATAACTGTACCTGGCACAGAGTATGTGCTCAGTAAATATTAGTTATTATTATACTATTATTGTAATTATTATGATCTCATCACCATTAGGATAACAACACTTCTCCAATTTGACTTCATACCCAGGTTCTAGCCAGAGGGGAGGCCTGCATTTGCTTTTCACTGGGATGCATGAAGAAGTGAACCTTTTGACTCCTGGCTTGGATGCTGGATATATGAAGTGAGAATTAGTCATGGCCTTGTTCACAATCTGAGAACATTCACACTCCTGCACCTGCTTGGAGAAGCTTGACTTCAACCCGCAGATTTCACATTTCCCAACCCCCGCCTGGGGAAGAGCTTGACTTAAAAAGTCTTGCAAAGGCCTCCTCTCCACAACTCAGTGATTTTATTCAGGAACTGGCCCCTCCAGGGAGCAAGTGAGGCAAGCTCTGCTGAAAGGCAGGAGAAAGCTGTGTCAGCTGCAGCCATGTTTTCGCAGGCAGGGTTCTCTTGGGGCACCCATCTTGGTCTGTTCCCAGCTTGTGCCTTCAAGTCCAGGCAGCAATAGAGCATCCTTTTGCTAAAGAGACCCAGGGTCATTCAGGAAACTGTTCCTTGGAGACAGTATATTGGGATGCCAGGTTCTTGGCTGGAATCATTAAGTGAATTTACAACCCGATCTGCTGTAAATGAAGCATCCTCCAGTTAGGAAGGGCTTTAGCTGGGTTTTAGGTGCTTACGTTTTAGGATACTTTGTTTTTTCTTTGTCCTATCTATTGGCTTTCCTGATTGCTGGACAACTTGCATTCCTGTATTTACCATGCTCTCTCTTACCTTTGGGTTTTTACCTAGAAAAACTGCACCCCCCCCTCCTTCTCTCATCCTCTATATGAGCCATTTAGGTTTCAATTTCCACACCATTTTCCCCAGAAGTTTCTCTTGACCCCCAAAGCCTTTTGGATGCTGTCTTTTCCTTCAGGATCGTGTACCCGTCTCCACGACGAAGCTCCTAACACTGGGTTATCTTGGCTTGTTTCCTTGTTTATCTCTCCCACTCAAAAATCACCTGCAGACTCCCAGAAACTCTGCTATTTGTTCAAGGTTCTAACTCTGGGGCTTGGCTGGGAACCTGGTCAAAAAAATGTACAACTTAGTGAATACAAGAAGGAACAAATAAATGAATGAATAAATGAATCAAGAATAAATGTTTATTTCTGTTTATCTCATTTTTAATGATCTTACCCAAGAATGAGAAGATGAAGAGTGACACAGAAAAATGGATCTTTTTAATAATAAAATTGTGTGCAATATTTCCAGTTTTGGAACAGATAAGAGCAGGGATTTTCTGTGCACAGGAGGGGTGAGGCCTTATCTATTTCACATCCCCCTTCATCCTTTGTGGGTATCTAGGCTCCTTGGGTAGAATTTGAAAACTACTGTGTCTAAAAAGCTAGTATTGATTTGAAAAGAACTGAGCAGAGGGACCACGATCCAGCTGGGGTCCCGATTCCTGGGTTAGCCGTGGCTAATAGAACTTTTTACACATGAACACTGGGCCACTTGCTCTGCTAAGTGCTTTGTTTATATCAATTTTACGTCCTCACAGTAATCTTATGTGGTGAGCATTATGCTTATTTCTATTTTAGAACTGGAAGCATAGAGAGGTTAAGTAACTTGCCTGAAGTCCCACAATTACTGAGTAGCTGAGACCAGAGTCAAACTCTGGATTATCTGCCTCTAGGGGCTGAGCCCTGGGCAGCCATGTGCAGCTGAGCAGCAGAACCGCCCATGGGAACGTCTGCCATGCACACAGCGGGCAAGGTCGCGGCCAGGCACCGTGCTAAGTTGTTCACAGGTGCAATTAGCTTGTTCACTCCCCAACACACCCCATGAAGTGGGGACCTTATTGCCACAGCATCACATCAGTGCCTGCATCTATCTATGCCCTTCTCCGTGGGTTATCCGGGCCTCCTATTGCCAACAACCAGGTTGAGTAGAAAGCAATTAGCTCAGTGTTTGCATACCTTTTGTAAAAGGATGACTTTTTTCTTTTCTTTTTTAAGAGAAGTCTAGATTACTTGGGACCAGTGATGCTAATTAGGCTCGGCTGTCTCAGCAGGATAAAGTAAATCAACCAATCTACTTTTGGAAGCAGAAGATGGGAAAGTGGCTGCTCCTGAGCCGACTGTGCACCGAGGGACAGATCCTTGTTTCATATAAATTGTCTATGAAAATTCCCCCAGACAATGCAGGAGGGAAACCTGGCACAGGCTCCAGAGCAGGGTAAAGACGTTTGAAAATCCTTTCAGGAATCATAACCTAGATGCCCCATTTCTGCCTATTGCCTGTGAGAAATATGACCCTCTGTCTCACAGGTCCTCAATGCACAGGACAGACTCTGGAATGAGATGCAGAGCAGGAAGTGTTGCTGCTTTTCACAGTGGACAATTCCAAACCTCATGGACCCCTCTCTGATTAGACTGTCAGGCTGAGCACCTGTGTTAACAAGGCCAATGTGAGGTGTTATCCTTTGTCCCATCTTCCTTCAGGGGAATCTTGGTGTACTATGAAAACAGAAAGTTTCAGCCAATGCAGTGAAAAAGGAAAGGACTAAGGGCGATGGTATTCTTTGCAAAAATTAAGATGCAATTAGGATACTGAGGTTTTCCTTAAGGCTGCCCATAAATGTTTTGGTTCTGTTCTGGGCCCATAGGATTGTTCATTCTTGACCTCATTAATGTTAGGCTGTGTGGCTTGCTGTGGTCAATGAAATAAGAGTGAAAGTGAGATGTCTCAGTTCTGAGATGAAATGTGAAGAGCCAGGGTGATTTGCTGTGTTTTCTTTCCCTTTGCCACAATGACAGGAACATTTGACATGGTGGCAAATGACATGGCTCCTTCTTTAGCTTAGGCATGATGGTTAGTTTTATGTGTCACCTTGGCTAGGCTGTGATGCCCAGTTGTTTGGTCAAACACCAGTCTAGATGTTGGTGTGAAGGTATGTTTTAGATGTGGTTAATGTTTAAGTCAGTAGACTTTGAGTAAAGCAGATATTATCCTCCATGAAGTAGATGAGCTCATCTAATCAGTTGAAGGCCTTAAGAGCAAAGAATAAGGTTTCCCAAAGAGAAAGGAATTTTCCTCAAGACTGCAACATAGAATACCTGCCTGAATTTCTAGACTTCTGTAGAATTCAGATTCAAGACTACAACCTCAACTCTTACATGAATTTCCAGGCTGCTGGCCTGCCCTGCAGATTTTGGACTTTCCAGCTCCACAATCATGTGAGCTGATTCTTTAAAATAAATCTCTGTCTATGTATATATCCTATGGTTCTGTTTCTTTGTCCTATTTCCCTGACTAATCCACTGGGTGAAGATGAACAGGAGCAGAGCACTGAGCATCTGCCAGCTCAGAATGGAAATGTAGTGTGAAGAATAAATAAACATTTGTTGTTAAAAGCCATTGAGATTTTGGGGTTGTTTGTTACTGCAACATAACCTAGACTGTTTTTACTGATAGGGACACTATACATAATTGGTTCCATTCATCTATTTTTTCCCTATACTTTTTCAGGAGTACAACTGAATCTCAGCTGGACACTGTAGTGCAGTTTGGCTTACATGAACTTCAAATCATTCCAGTGAGTACCGTTTTTCTAAATATTGGTTTAAAATATCAAAACCAAATCTATACCATAGTGGCTGGAAGTAAGAAAGATTGGAAGAAAATCAGCATTAGCTGATGGCTTACTCTTGAACCCGGTACTGACCTAGGCATATATTGTCTTATTTATTAATATTTCTAAAACCATTTTTAAGGTATGTCCTATGGGTTGAATGTGTCCCCCCAAAAGCGTGTGTTGGAAACTTAATCCCCAGTGCAACAGTATTGGGAGGTGGGGCCTAATGGGTGGCGTTCATATTCCACCCTCATGAATGGATTAATGTTGGTTATAAAAGGGCTTGAGGCTGTGAGTTTGATCTCTTGCCCTCTCTTGCCCATATGCTTTCTGCATGGGATGATGCAGCAAGACGTCCTTCGCCAGATGTGGCTCCTTGACCTTGGACTTCCCAGCCTCTGGAAGTGTAAGAAGTAAATTTATTTTAAAAAAATAAATTACCCAGTCTGTGATATTCTGTTATAGCAACACAAAATGGACTAATTTTTTATTATATTATTTTTATAGATGAGAAAATCAAAACCAAGGATACAGAGTTAGTGAATGTCACAGGCAGAATTTAGAGTCATAATGATGTGTTTTAAAGCCTATGGTAATTCTATCAATTAGGATTTTTAACAGCAGAAAAGAAATGTATTATAATAGCATCAGGTAGCTCTCAGGATTGATGGGAGGGAGGATGAGGTTTATAAAAGGGCACATATGACGATGGTGTCAGGAGTCTAGGAATCAAGAATCCCTCAATGGTCTCACTGGGAGATGTTGCTGGAATGAATGTGCTCATTCTGGTGTTTTAGGTTTTTCTGCCATTTCTGGTCAAGTTCAAGAAGTCTTGAGTTCAGTCATCCTAACTTAGATCACTACCTGGCACTTGCATTGACAATCCCAATATGACTACTTACCACTGGGGTAGGTGATTCCTCAGGAGGAAATTTTTTGTTGTCACAAAAAAGAATGTGTGTGTGTGTGTGTGTGTGTGTGTGTGTGAGAAAAGGATGAGCAAATATAAAATTTGGTTTTGCTGGAAGAGTCCCAGTTTTCTGCCTGTTGTCCTGATGTAATTATTAATAAAAGCCGCCTTTATTCTTAAAAATATCCTTATTTAGAGAACAAATTATGGGATCACTGAACAGCACTCCCTATACACAACCCTCTTACGTTCTTGGAGCCTCGAGTGGATGAAACGGGTGTTTCATTATCAGGCATGGAGGATCATTACAGCGTGATCTTTGTGATCTTCAGATTTGTTTTGGTTCAGTTCCTAGTAGTGTATTTCTGAGCTCCTGAATCATTTCTATCTGATTGGTTATCATCTAATTCTATCAGCTAGAAATTATATGTGCCCTTTGCTGATGAGTGAAGAATTATGCTGTTTCTATTCTAATTATGCAGTCTGATTCTCTCTGATGAGAAGGACCAGTGGTGATGTGTCAGTTGGAACCACTCCCAAGCTCTGTGCAGGGCTTTGATTGTTCAAGAGACTATACAGAGGGCATGTGTCAAGTTGGCTATAACTGTGAGCATGTCCTATAGATTCAAATTCCTAAATATCTTTTGAACCCATCTATTAATACTCTCTTATATCCTCACTGCTAGTACCTTGGTTCAAGTTGCGACTGTCACCAGGATTACCATGACTGCCTCCTGACTGGCACCTGGCCGTCCTTGTTGCCTCTGGTCAATGCATTCACTGCATGGTGATCAGAGTGATCTTCTTAAGCTGAAAGCCTCATTATGTCAGCTGCCCTGCGCTGATGAGGTCCTGTTGCTCTTGGTTCAAGTCCAAATGCCTCCCCCCAGCCTGCAAGTACTTGCATAATCTGGCCCAGCCTAACTCCTTAGCCTCTTCTCTCAGACTCCCCACCTTTTGTCCTTTCTTTATGATTCTCTGGGACTCAGTGATTTTGAAGATGTCATTCCTTCTGTCTGAACATCTCTCATTTTCCTGATCCCCACCAGCTCCAACTTATCCTCAGCTCTTACTTTAGCATTGGGAATAATCATCTTATTAATATCTCGTCTACACAGAACACTTATTTATCGCCAGATGCCATACTAAGGGCTTCCCATGGAGGAACTTATTTGATCCTTTCAGCAATCCTAGCAAGTAGGTGCTGCTATCATTAGCATCCCTATTTTACAGATCAGGGGATTGATTGGGGTGCAGAGATGGTAAATGTCTTGCCAGGATACATAGCTAGTAGTAAGAGGTGGAGCCAGGATTTGAACCTGGTGAAGCAGACACAGAGCCTTTTCTCTTAATCCTGTGCTAGGTGGATTTTTAAGCACTTCCTCCAGGTGGCTTCTGCTTTCCCTGGCTTTCTAAGTCTGCGTTAGCTTCCTCTTCTCAGTGCTTCCATAGCATAGAACTTTCTCTAGCATGGTCCTCACCACTCTTTGCTGTAATGGTCTGTTTATTTATTTATTTTTTTCTATAGTGTTAAGTCCCAAGAGTTTAGTGTCTGTTTCATTCTTTCCTACTCAAGTAGGTATAGTTCTTTTCACACAGTAGGTGCTTAATAAAGTTTGGTTGAATGGATCATTAAAACTAAGATGTTGGTGTTTAGGTCTTGAAAAGTTATCAATTGTCTCTCCCATTCTGCCTCTATACCTGGTTCCTCACATCATCCTCCATTACCAATGGCCCAGGAACTGTTTCTCCTACTGTATTAGATTCTATTAATAATATCCCCTCCTCTAGGTTTTGCCTGCGAGATTTCCTCCATGCAAAACTCTCTCCTTTCTCCTCTCCGCTAACTCATGGTCTTCTTGTTTCAAATGCCTTTAGGGCGTGAGTCTTCTCTGACTTGCTCAGCAGGCTTCTCTTATCCATTTCCCATCACCTGGAGCCTGGCCCTGGGTGTGGCATAAACCCAAGATGTTCCTCTAGATGTGTTTTCCTCTCATCACTAAGGTGATGACATGTTGCCATTGACTGCATGATTACCTCTCCCATTCTCTTTTGGAGGTGGGAAGAAACCTTTTGATTGACTTCAATTTTGGCCAATGAGATAAGGGTTGTGAGTGAACTCAGAAAGTGGGTCCCCTAAAGGGAATAGGCACACTTTTCTTCTTACTTTTCCTCCCTGCTACTGTCAAAGGTATAAGCTGCAGCTCTAGCAAAGCACCCTGGACCATGAGAAGCAGAGTTACCCTCCAGAGATGTCAGTGTGGCACACTAGAAGGAACCCGAGTCCCAGACAACTTTGTGTTGCTTCCATGCCATCCCTAGACTGTCTACTATTGACTTATACCAGTGAGAAATATACACACTTATTTTTAACTTCTTTGTTATCTGCAGCCAAACCCAATTCTGCCTGATACGCTGGTCCAAGGGAGACTCCACACATGTCGAGCAGTCTTGAGAAACTGAGTGGTAACTCTAAGTGGCACGTGGCAGCTGTCAGGGGAAAGAGGTAGCTTTCGTGCCAATATTTAAAAGGTATATAAAAGATAGCCTTCTATATATATGCTCTAAGTTCCTACCACAGCTGTGACTTGAATTGTCTATATATGCTTGGACAAGCCACGTCACCTTTCTGGACCTCATTTTCCTACTGAGGATGGCTGGTAGGTAGATAAAATTGGACCATGAAATTTAAAAGGTCTCTGGTGTCAAAGGCCATGTCCTCAAGATAAGAACTGCTAAAGATAGAGATCTGGACAAACAACTCCCCCCTCCCCTTAAAACTAAACAACAACAATAAACTGATTCTGGCAGAAAAATTTCTCATTTTTTTTTGAGACCTCCTGTGCCTCATCCTCTGTCCTTGCCCAGATATGATGTCTGTGTCCTTGCTTCAACCTTGTAAGCAAATATAAGAGAAATCTGTAGGATCTTGGCTGGAGCAAATATTAGTGCTGTTTATGAGTGATAGCTCTGACCCTGCTGTTCAATTTTAGGTGTCTCTTAGATCTCAAAGTATGATCTTGTTCTCCTGGCCTAGCCCAGATTCCACTTCTGTCAACTCTAATAAAAATGCTTCAGTTCTAAAATTATCTTCCTTTAATAAGCTGGGAGCAAAGGCAAAGCTGGTAGGACCACCCTAGTCCTGGGCTCACACGTGACTTCTCTTACACATAACCATTATGAGTTGTTTGCCCTTTAAGGTTTTCCTAACCTTCGTTTGACCTGATTTCATAGGAGTGTGTGTGTGTGTGTGTGTGTGTGTATACATGTGTAAGTCTGTGTTTGGAGGCATAGGGAGAAGACAGAGAACAGAGGAAGGGAGTGATCTTCTGAGGTTAAAATGTAATTGTCAATCGTCCAGATCTTTCCCTGAGATAGTCTGAGTCTTGCACTCTAGTTTGGTTTTCTCTGCATTAGAAATCATGTCATCCTCATGTGCCTAGGCCATCAAGCCTGCAGGCTAACAATACCCACCACTCCCCATTCTCAATTATCAATGTCCCCATGGCAGGCATTGATAATCCATCTCTGCCCTCTTTTCCTCTGAGCTGGATAACGTCATACAAGTTGGTTTCAACATGGTCCTCCAGGCAACCTTTATTGGTCCCAAACTGCACAATTGTCTCTGGCCTTCCCAGTAAAGTGTGTACTTCTGAGTGGCAAGGACCTGCAACTGCTGTTGTGCTGAGCAGCCAGCGCACACCCAGGAAATGGGGCTGGCACACTGAACATGGAAGGTGAGCTGGAGGACTCCAATGGTGTGCGTAAATGACATTCCTCATTTGTATCAGGTACCCACGTTCTTTCTATTTCAACTCCTTTTAGGATGCTCTTTCCATAGTGGGAGAAAAAACCAGCCCTGGAATTGGGGTTAGGTGAGTTAGTTGGAAGGTCACGTGAGCACGAATGATTTGAAAAATGTAACATGCTGGTGGTGGCAGGAGCCCAGGATTTAGAGTCAGATTTGAGTTAAAAGTCCAGATTCTGCCGTTTTCCTTGGATAAATTCATGGAGCTATCTATTTTTCTAATTTTCCTTAATTACAAAATGGGGATGAGAATAATGCTTAGCTCCCAAACCAGTAATGTGAGGACATATGATAGAAAGAACGTGGCTTTGGGACGGGAAACCCTGGGTTTAAACACTGCTCTTCCTCTTCTGGACCAACAAATGCTAGGAAAGTCATTTAACTCTGAGCCTTCATTTCCTCACCTATTAAATTGAATTAAAAATAAATTCTACTGCAGAGGGGGTTATGAATATTAAGTGAGAAAACATAGATAAATATGCTCTAATTATATACTATTATTATTGTCAGTAAGAATGATAATGACTTTCTTCCATATCCTACCTTAGAACCGTTCATACCTGCATGCTAATAATATCCACCCCTCCCCATTCTCAATTATCAATGTCCCCATGGAAGATATTGACAATTCATCTCTGCTTTCTTTTCCTTCTTGCCCAATGGGCCAATGGGCCCTGCGACATTGCTAGTTGCACTCTGACATCTGCCTGCTAAGCAGTGAGTACAGGACTACTTATACAGTATAGACCATGCATAGATGAGTGATAGCATATTATGTGAATGGCACCACCTAGAATGGTGCAGTGCACAACTTGTACAACTGTATGTGGTAGCATTGGCATCTAGATGTCCATCCATAGACATCTAGATTCTTTTTCCCTCTAGAGTGGTATTTAAATAAAGGGTCCACCTTTGCTGGCAGTGTTTTTGTGGTCTTAGAGAGTTTTCTTTACCTGAGTCATCAGGGGACCACAAATTCAAGGCAGCATGCAGAGAAAAGAACTGTGAATAAGGCTAAAATCTAGAAGCAAGCAGGTGAACCCAGGTGGTTGCCTAGATGAGGGGACCTGAGACAGTTGTCAAAGTTGGGAGGGGGAACAGGCAAGCCCAGAACAAGAGAAAAGAGCAACTGCAAGTAGATGGAATGCACAGGGAGAGTTGAGTTAACTCTCTGGACCACACAAGGTTGATTTGAGATTTGCTTTAATGTTCAGGCTGAGGTGTGATGCACCATGAACCTGCCAAGTTCAAGGGCCAGGTATTTGGCTTGGCTCTGATATAGACAGAATTTTGTCCACCTAGTGTAACAGTGTTTGGAGATAGGGCTTTAGGAGCTAATTAAGGTTAAATGAGGTCATAAGAGTAAGATCCTAACTCAATAGGATTGGTGGCCTTATAAGAAGAGGAAGAGAGAGAAAGAGAGAGAGAGGGAGATATTTATTTTCTCTGTTTGCTATATGAGGATGCAGTGAGAAGGTGGCTGTCTACAAGCCAGGAAGATGGGCCCCTCACCAGAATCTGACCATGCTGGCACCCTGATCTTGGATTCTAGCCTCCAGAATTGTAAGAAAATAAATTTCTGTTGTTTAAGCTACCCAGTCTGTGGTATTTTGTTATGGCAGCTTTGGGTAGACTAAGACAGACTCTTTTTTGTTGTTGTTGTTGTTGTTAGAGGTAGGGTCTCTGTCACCCAGGCTGGAGTATAGTGGCATGATCACAGCTCACTGCAGCCTCCAACTCCTGGGCTCAAGCGATCCTCCTGTCTCAGCTTCCCGAGTAGCTGGGACCACAGGCATGCGCCACCATGCCTGGCCATTTTAAATTTTTTGTAGAGACAGGGTCTCACTATGTTGCCCTGGTTGGTCTTGAATTCCTATGCTCAAGGCCTATGCTCCTATGAAAGGATTGCTTTCACCTTGGCTTCCCAAAGTGCTGGGATTACAGACATGACACTGTGTCTGGCATAACAGACTCTTTATAACAGAAACCATCAAGTAATAATTTATTTTAAAGGTTTTATCTTCTTATGTAAAAGAAGACTGGAGTAGGCATGGCCTTATAGAATAGTTAAGGGGCCATCCTCCTTCTATCTTTCTATTTCAAGGCTTCTATCTCAAGTTTGCCTAATGGTCCAAGAAGGCACTTAGAGCTCCAGTTGTTACAGCAGCATCTCAGGTAGCAGAACAGAGGATGGGAGGAAGGGCAAAAGAGATGAACCTTCCTGGCTGAGGCTTAACTCCTTTTAAGCAATCCTCCTGGAAGCCCCGCCCCCACACACACTCTGTTAACCATTTTTGGTCCAAATTAGTCTCATGGCCATGTCTAATTGACGAGGTGATGAGGAAATTTGGAATTTAAGCTGAGTGCTTAAATTTCTGCCCCCAATAAAATTGGAGTGTTATTTCAAACAAAGAAGGGAAACATAGATATTATAGACAAGTAGCAGCCTCTGCCACAGCCCTTTTGCATATCTCTTTATACCACTATTTTTTGTTGGAATTACCCTTCTTGAAAACAACTAGCAAGTACTGGTGATTGTGCTCAGCATATAGTTACTGCTCAATAAATACCAACTGGATTATTGAATTAGAACGTCTGTTAAACCATTACACTGATTGAAGGGCAGAGGAAAATGTGAGCTCCTCTTTTTGAAGACTTGGTGGCCAGGGCCAGAACAAACATTCCCCGTCATGTCAACCTGGCTTGCAGAAAGCCCAACTGTTCCAACAACTCAGCATGGGTCAGAACTTGATCTTTCCTTTGTTGCTGCTTCAAATGACAGTTGCTCATTATTACATAGTGTAAGGTGGCTACTGGTGCCACAGGAAAGAAGTCTGTGACTCATGAAATTACTTCGTAGCCAGAAATGTATTAAGCTAAAGTAATGAGGCAATGACATTATGTTTTTTTCACCTATATTCCACGGCATTCCTTGCCAGTGATTGCTCAAGGAAACTTGGCCTTGACGTGGCATACCAGTGTATATTGAATGCTGCAAACGTTTTAGGGTCACTCGATAAATGGAAAAGCCAGACCATATGTGTTAGATCATTAGAAGTTCAGCTTTGCTGATGTATGCTTTGAAGTGTCAATCATTACTGTAAAAAAAAATTATTGAACGTATACTGTGTCATAATGTTGGGTGTGTGGGGGTCCCCCGCAAAGAACTAATATTTGGTTTTTGCTTTCAAAGACCTTACCGTTTAGTGGAGGAGGTAGGATGTGGATGGTGGAATTAAACAAGGTAAATTGTAAGAAGGCCTGCAATTGAGGAGCAGTGGGGAGCAGAGCAGAGAGGCTCAGGTTGGGGCTGGGAAGGGGGACTCCAGGGAAAGCTGAACCCTGAAGGCTGGGCAAACATTGGGCCATGGAGACAGAGGTTGAGCGCATGGAGGGCCACTCGCTCTGAGAGGAACAGCAGAGGGAAGGCTTGGAGAGAAGGCAGTCTGGGGCATCTGGGGAAGCTGCTGGGAAATCCAGCTGTGCTCTGCAGATGTAAATGTACACTGTGGGCAAAAGGGCCCCATAAGCAAATAAGCTTGGGGAGATGCCAGAGATTTTAATTAAATATTAGCATATCGAGGGTTCTAAGAAGGCCCTTTTTTAAAAGGCCAACTGACATCTATTTAATTTTGTTAAACAAGCAAACAAATTTATGTGAGCAGGAAAGAAGATGTTGTGTTTTTTTTTTTTTTTTTAAACTTGGAACTATTTTCTGAAGCTATTCGTTTGGGAAATACTGTATTGAAATGCTTGGTATAAAGGTTTTAGGCTGTTTACAAATGCCAGCTAACAATGATAATTATACTACACATAATAAAGTAATATAATTTAATTTTGGCTGGAACACAATTTTGGCATAAATGTAGTCCTGAGAAATAATGCTGGAAAGGCACATTGGGATCAGAGTGTGAAGGGGTTGGGTGTCATGTGTGTTAGTCAGGGTTCTCCAGAGAAACAGAACAAATATGTAGGAGACAAATAGAACAAATACATGTAAAGAGATTTATGATGAGGCATTGACTCACGTGACTAGGGAGGCTGTGAGGTTCCGTGATCTGCTGTCTGCTGGCTGGAGACCCAGGAAAGCTGGGGCCATGGTTTTCAGGCCCGTGTAGATTCCAGCCTGGGTCTGAAGGCCTGAGAACCAGGAGCAGCAAGGGCAGGACAAGACCCATGTCCCTGCTCAGCTGTCAGGCATTGAGGGAGTCCAGCCTGCCTCTGCCTGCCTGTTCTATTTAGGCTCTCAAAGGATGGGATGATGTCCACCCACATTGGGGAGGGCCATCTACTTTCCTCGGGCCACCAATTCAGATGCTAATCTATTCCAGAAACACCCTCACAGATACCTCCAGTATTGTTTAATGAGATCTCCAGGCATATCATGGCCCAAAGACGTTGACACATTAAAATAACCATCACACCGTGCTAAACTGTTGGATTTTGCTCTGTAGGCCTAGAGATTAATGCCTACTAATGTTACACCTACAAAGTATAATACAACCTGCGTAGATTTTCTATGATAACATAATGTTAGATGAATATCTGAATTAGACTTCCTGGGATTTAAAGATCAATATACTTCCCATCACTGTGTTTCACCCTTTAAGAAAAAAAGCTTAGGCTTAAGTCATGAACTAGAATGAATGTTTGACTACTTAAATTGAGCCAGTTTGAATATACAGTTAACTAAATTAATTACAGCTGTAGTTTTGATGTTCATGTGACATTCAGACAGGTCAAAATAGAAATGGTGGTTTAAAGGAAGCCATATGCATGAGATTGAGGGCCTTTAAATGTGGCAAGAACGCACTTCAGAATCAAATCATAGTCAGGGGTATTAGTAGGGGTATAAGTCAGGATAATTAGTGGTTTCACACACGCACACAAACACACACACATGCATGTGTGTACACATGTTTCTTGCTTATGCAGTTTTCTACAGTTATTCTTTGTTAGGAAGCTCTTCTGGGCAGTTCCTCCAAGCTGTGAGTCAGTAATCCGTTTACCTTGTGGCTCCACCGTTGAACACATGGTTTCAAGGTCCCTCTGGTGTCACCAGTGGGCAAATGAGAAGAGAGACTCACAGAGAAGGTATATGGCTCTTCTCCACCTTGGCCTGGAAGAGTACATCACTTTTTCTCATCTTCCGTTGACTACAATCAATCCCATGGCCTCATTCGCATGCAGAGTGTTGGAAATGCTGTCAATGGTGTTTCCAGAAAGCAGAAATGGGTTTGCTGAGGATCCAGCCAGTCAGCTTACTGACACCCTGCTCAGACTGCCACATGGCCCAACAGCAGGACAGGGTTCCAAGTCCAGGGTTCTTTCCTCTTTACCACCAATTCTATTGCTCATCCAAAAGAAAGCAAAAAGCAGCAGTCTTCAAAGTTTTTGCTCTTTTATTCCCTAAAAGTATTATGCAAAATTATGTATTCCCTTATATATTTCTTAAATTGACTTATAAATTTTTCTTCATAAGTTTAAATAATTTCAAAGGATGAAACTTCTAACATAAACATTGAACATTTTAATGTAAAATAATATATCACTCTTTTAAAATTAATCCGGTGGCATATAGATATCATAGTCATTTGAAACTCACTATCATCTGATTTAAAAAAAAAAATCACATGAATAAGCTTTTATTTAATAGTGGGAAATTCCACATTATATCTTTTTCACCTTAAAAACCACATTTCCATTCTATTTTCATTACAGAGTTTTATCATATCATAATATATTTTTATGTTTGGAGCTCTTCTACTGATCAACGTAGGCAACATTTCTGTGAAAGAAAATATGTTTAAAAACTGAAAAAAAACATTGTTTCCTCTGACTCCAAGGCTCTAAGTGGCAAAACAGATTTCTTTTGAATTGAACTATCATTACAATTATTATTAGTTTACAATTGATCACAATAACATGTGTATATGCTGTACATTCTACTAAGTAATTATTAGTTAGCTTCCCAAGGTCGGACGAGAACCCGGCGCCTTCAGGCTGCTGTGGCCGTAGACAGTAATTATTAGTTATAAAAATAAAATATTGGAAATGCTTTTCTTCATGATAAATGCGGGGTGAGGGTTATGTTTCTTTGTTCATGGAGGCTCCACAGATATCAAAATTTTGAATCATCCTTTTGTTTGGCGTCTTGGGATTGTTCCATGCCACGCACGGCTGAGAAGTATGATTTTTTGTGAAGGAGGGAGGAGGGATCTGGGAGAAGAGAATTGGCTTGCTGCTTCAAGGGGCTTTCTCACACAGATCAATTTTGTCAAAGAATGCATCTTTAATAATTGTGGATCTGGGATTTGTTTCCTCTAAAACTATTTTATTTGTGTGCACGTGAAGGGAGGTCTTCATGCAAATGTAGCCCAGTTTGAAGACGGCAGGTGCATGGAAGAGAAAAATGACCCTGGAATCAGGATACCCCATCTTGCTCATAGCTGCTCTCCTTAAATAAGTTACCTAAAAGGAAGGGACTTGGTCTCCTGTATCAAAGAGTTTAGGGCCCTTTCGTACCCACATTCTGATTCCCAGCTATCCTTCTGGGGGCGAAAGTGATTGCATAACTGAGGCTGCATTTGGTACTGACTGTATCCACCAAATTATGGTTTCCAAGCAATTAGATGCTGCAGCAGTCTCATCTCAACATATCAAACAGATTTATGAAATTAATCTTTGACCTTTGCAAACACTAGAAAGGAACATAGACGAAGGGAACAGAGCTTTCAGGCATTTCTTGTTCTTTTCTTTTCCTTTTTCTTTTTTGGCTTGATTAGATATTTGGTTTCCACAGCTTGCATGACTAATTCTGTGCTTCAATGACTCTCTTATAACCTTAGCATGTAAAGATGGAAAAATTCCCCCAACATTTTCAGGAGACATTTATTACAGACTATTTTATACGTCTGGTCAGAACGGGCTAACTGATTTTTCACAAGAACAGAATTTGGCAGAAAGCCTGGCCTCCCTTAGTCTCCCTCTTGCCAAAAATCACTCTGGAGCCAGCCTGGAGGCCTCTTGATGTCCCATACGAGGCAAGATTGAGAAATGGCTTTGGTGAGAGTAACTCTTTCACCTACAATCAGAAAGAAGATCCGTGTAGAGGCAGGGGACCCCTCCCTGCCTGCGTTTGTGGGGAATGCAAGAGAAAGCTTAGCAGCTGTATCTCCCAAGAGCGAGAATAATGACATGTTACACGTGGAAGTTGGGAGGGGCACAGGGAAGCCCGATCACATTTGTCCTACCAGCAAGAAAGACAATGTAGGAGTATGGCCACCCACTCTTTCAAATCTTCCCGAATTCTATAATTTGCCTGGCCCAGCCAGGTTCCCAGCCACTGCAACACCTCCTTCCCCCTCCAGTGTGGCCACTTTGTCCCCATCTGAAGATTCAGCCTCACTCTGCCTTCCCAGGCAAATACTGACAAGAGACAGGAGGTCCTGAAGCCACAGGAGGGATTTAAAGAGGGGTGTGTCAGGATCACGTTTCAGTTTTCGATTCACTGCTCTGACTGCAGCTGTGTGGAGGATGTTCAGGTTACACAGTGGTGATAAAGTTGTTATTCTGCTGGAGAAACCCAATGAGTTTTACATGTGTGCTGCCTGTGTTATGCGGTGACCCCTGACGGCCCCTAGGGCTTGCTGCAGAAGGCTGTTGTCATCTGTTTTTGGAGATGGGCAAACCAGGCTGAGTTTCCAAAAATGGATACTTTAAAGAGGGTCTCCACTAAACCTGCTTGGTAGGCCCTGAGCTCTGGACTCAGATGGTCCAGGGTCTGACCACCCACACCTCTGCGTACTGTGTGATATTGGGCAAGTTACTGAACTTCTCTCGGCTTATTCCTTATCTGTAAACTAGGGAGGATACTTGTATCTACTCCACAGGGTTATTGTGACGATCATGTTCCTCGTTCATACAACTATTAAGCTATCTATTTTCATTTCTGAACCAGGTTAGAGTGGAGGGAGCTATGGTTAGAGGAAGGAGAGACCAAGAACAGTGGGTATGGAGGCAGTGTGGGAGCTGGAGGATATGATGTCCTTGAGTTGAATAAGCAGACATTCTACAATTTTGGCTTAGAATAGCTCCTGTTTCTGTCTGTCTAGCTCAAACATCCCAACCGATGTTCCAGAGGTTGGAAGTGGTCTAAAAAGTTTTTTTTTTTTTTTTTTGGTCTCTGAGATTAGTTGGAGCTGAGTAATAATAGCTGGTTTCTTGAGGTGGGTGTATAGTCAGTGTCTCCAGAGAAATAGAATCAACAGGATGTGTGTGTGTGTGTGTGTGTGTGTGTAACAGAGAGGAGGAATTTATTTTAAGGAATTGACATGGTACAAGTCAAAATTTGCAGGGCCAGCAAGCAGGCTGGAGACCCAGGGGAGGGTTGCAGTCCGAGTCCAAAGACAGTCCGCTGGCAGAATTCCCTCTTGCTTGGTGGAGGTCAGTCTTTGCTCAACTGATTGGACATGGCCCACCTGCATTGTGGATGGTAATCTGCTTCACTGAAGATCCACCAGTCTAAATGTTCATCCCACCCAAAAAAAGCTTCACAGAAACATCTAGAATAATGTTTGACCAAAGATCTGTGCACTATGGCCCAGCCAAGTGGACACATCCGATTCACCGTCACAGTGGGCCTGCACGATCGTTGGCTGTGACCCGGGTCGCCTCACACCTGATCTGTGCCACTCATTTACTTATCTGCCTGACTCTGGTAGATGTTTGAGTTTGTGGGCCTTACGCTAGTGTTTCTCTTCATAGTTGTGCATAAGATTTCACCGTCAGACACTACAGGATACAGTTTGACTTGCTGGTCTTGAGTCCCCCATCTACTGTCGTGGACGGGCTAGAGGACAACAGTAAAGGGTGTTGGGGTCTTTGACTCGGGCGGATGTGCCGTAACTCACATGAGCTTGGGTGTGAGGTGTGTTGGGATTGTAACAGCATGGCCCCAGGTGGAGCGAAAGCCTGACATAGCAGGTGGGCGCTGGGAAAACTAACAGGCAGGAGTGACCGCCCCACGGGGCAGCTTGGGGGCCCAATACACAGTGTCCCAAGGATGTGGCAAGTTCTTATGTGTGTTTGGACAGGGAGGTCCAGTCTGCAAGTGAGGTCTCCCTGCAGTGGGAGGGCCCAAAAGGCTGGCAGGGCTCTTCAGAGCAGGCTCTGAGCCAGGAGGAAGGCAGCGTGAGCTACCTTGGGTATGCGCTTCCCTTTCGAAAGCTCAGGTTCACAGAAGGTCAAGCTCTCTCTATCAGGAAATGGAGACAGGACCTGAGCCTAGGGAATGGCCAGAGCTTACGACAGGGGCTGGAGTTAAAGCTTCTGTGGTTTAGAGGCCACACGGTGAGCCCAAGTTCATCCCAGTACAGTGGCATCCAGACTACAGGCAGCAGGATTCATTTCAGACTTTGCTGCTACTGCCGAGGCTGCTGCCCTGACCCAGACGGACAAGGGACTGAGGCTGAGGCCGACTGCGAGCAATGTGGACGTCACCGTGGACTGTGACGTGCAGGCACCAGGGCCCTGTGTGAGTGGGAATGTGTGTCCACGATAGCGGCGCCAGCGGAAAGGCACACACTGACGGGGCAGTGGTGGATTTCCCCATGAGAGGGCGCTCATGGTTTGTCTTCGTGTGTGCTTGTGTTTTTTTGGCTTTGATAAAAAAGTATGTACTGTAAATTCTACTGTTTTAGAATTCATAGAAATATGACTTATCTTTCCTGATCTCAAAAGCAGATTTCATGTACTTTCATGCTTTCGAGGGATTATATTTCTGATAGCTAATTTTTTTTCCTTCTGGGATGCAGTGATGGAGGGAGGCAGGGAATATCTTACAGTCTCTTGCCCCAGCACCCCTGGAGCCCAGCCCTGGCCCAGGGAGCTCGCAGTCTAGCTAGAATAGAAGATCCACCTCCTCCTCTGATGCCAGGTAGACTTTGTTATTCTATGTTAGAGATCAAACCAACATGCTATTACTGGATGGGAGAGGAGAAGACTGATTCTGCCTGGAAGCTTCTTGAGGAAAGGTTGGGACATCGATAGGTCATAAAAGAAGGTTAATATTTAACGTGGAAAATACTTTTTCTGAAGTCTGTGTAGCTGGGGCATCACAAACAACCCAGGTCTCCTTGTGACAAAATTGCCCAGGGCAGATCATTTCCTACCAGCTGCTGGACATGGGGACCTTGTTTGTGAGTCTTAAGAAGGAGCGAGGAAGGGACATAATTTTACAAAATCCAGGAAGTGCCCCCAACTTCTGGGGACAGGAGGGATCAGGTAAATACTAAAGCGGGGCCTTGGTAATTATGAGGAAGTAGACTCTTCTGAAGTTATTTCAGGCAGAAATAAACTAGAAGTAGTAAACATGCACAGCCTGAGAATCAATAAATAATTAATAGTACATTTATATCATACTTTATGGTTTAGAAAGCAGTATTACAATATAGAAATTTTTGACATTTCTGTTTAACTAATGAGGAAGCAGAGGCTTAGAGAAATTAAATGGGTTACTTAAGGTCACATAAACAGTAAGTGGCCAAATCCTATTGAAAGAATGGGTCAATCTGTCTTTAGAAACTTATGAAATCTTAATCTTTCTTTCTTCAATAAACATTCATTGAGCACTTACTATGTGCAGATTCTAGGTATCTGATGATTTCTATTACAGTTCGTACTATCTGGGAGCTCCCAGCCTAAGGAATGGTTCTCAATAGAGGTGATCTTGCCTCCCAGCGGAATTTGGCAATGTTTGGAGACATTTTTGGTTGTCATGACTGGGGGGTGGGTGTCACTGGCATCTAGTGGGCCAGGAATGCTGCTAGTTATCCTGCAATACCCACAATAAAGAGCAATCTGTCCGTTTTTATTTCCCATGGTTTTGGAGGCTGGGAAGTCAGGGTCCCAGCAGATCTGGTGTCTGGTGAGGGCCACTTCCTGGCTTGTAGACAGCTGCCTTCTCCCCATACTCTCACATGGCAGAGAGAGAGAGAGAGAGAGAGGATGCGTGCATCACTCTGGTCCCTTCATCTCCTTATAAGAGCACTATTTCCATCAGGGGAGCTCCACCCTCATGACCTTATCTACACTTATTCACCTCCAAAAGCCCCTCTCCAAATACCATCCCACTGAGGGTTAGGATTTCAACATATGAATTTTGGGGGACACAAACCCACAGTCTGTAACACTGACCCAAACTGTCAACAGTGTGGCGATTGAGAAACTCCGGTCTAGTTCCTCATTCATTCTACTATTTATTCTATAAAATTTTTGAGAACGGACCAGGGACAGTTCTAAGCACAGAGGATATGGTGGTGAACAAGACAGGAAAAGCCCCTGCTCTCCTGTCCCTTCTACTTTAGGTGCAGGGTGGGGGATGGAGGGGAGGCAGAGGTGCACATTAACAAGTAAACAAATGAATTAGTAACCAGGAAAATGTCAGGGGGTGATGTTGTTCAGATGTGTTGGTACAATTATGTGTAACTTGGTGATGGCTTTCAGTTGGTTGGTCACGGAAAGCCTTTCTGAAGGGATAGTATTTAAGATTAAGTTTGAATGGCTAGAAGCTGTCCCAGGAAAGGGCATGTTGATTCAGGGGAACAGCAAGTGCAAAGTGTCTAAGGTGGGAATGAGGTCAGCATGTTCTTTCCAGGAACAGAAGGATGGCCTGGGCGTTTGAAGTGTGGTGGGAGAGGGAGAGAGTGAAGGAGCTGACGTGGGAGAGGGCAGCAGGGACTGCATCCTACTAGGGCTTTGTTAGCCAAGATAAGGAGTGTGGGTTTTCTTCTAAAGCCTTACATGTGCTGTTCTCATGGGGAAAAATGATAAGGGCTGTGAAGAAAATGAGATAGAGTCTTGGGAATAAAGTATCTGAGAGGGTGTGACGTTGCATCTGACGGTCAGAGAGAGACCTGGATGTTGACAATGAGACAGTCCAGTCGTGGGAGCCTGGACAGAACTATGCGTGCCCTGGGGTTTTGTGTCCCCCTCTCCCAAGTTCACGTGCTGCAGCCCCACTACCCCCTAGCTCGGAATGTGACTGTATTTAGATATATGGCCTTTAGAGAGGTGATTAACTTAAAATGAGACCACTAATAGGACTGATAGGCCCTAGTCTAATAGGACTGGTGTCCTTATAAGAAAAGGAAATTTGGACACAGAAAAGGGATGACAGGGAGGCACAAGCACAGAGGAAAGGCCATGTGAGGACACAGGGAAAAGCCAAGGAGAGAGGCCCTAGAAGACACCAAACCTGCTGGGAACTTGATCTTGGATGTTTAGTCTCCAGAACCATGATAAAATAAATTTCTGTTGTTTAAGCCCCCAGTCTGGAATATTTTGTTACGGCAGCCTGAGGACCCTAATATATCTGGGGTTCGGTTTTATCACCTGTTGAATAGAGGATGTTGTGGATCTTTGAGTTAAGTTTCTTTCTAGTTCTAAGAGCCTTTGATGCTAAGAAATACACGGGCTCCTTGTCAGGGCTGCCTGTGCCCCATTAACCTTAGCAATAAGGACAGAGCAGTCTGAGGGGAAACAGAAGAGCCCTCGGGAGGATTTGGAATTGGATACGAATTTCCCATCAATTTCAAAGAGGTCCCAGCTGGAAGAACAGCCCAGTCACTCTTCTCCCACACAAGGGAGACTTGAAACCCTGGATGGGGACCTATGGGGTCACAGTGGCATGCACGTCTCCACTGGGGATCTGCGGAATTCTGGGCCCGAGTTTCTGGAAGGGAGATGGAACTTCAGGAATTCTCCCCTTGGAAAGAGTTCACTAGAGCCTGACGGGTCCCGTGGGGGACTTTTAATGCCCTTGTGCAGGCTGGATGCGCCATTCCAGGCGTAGGGACTCCCTGCCTTCTGTGTGGAAGATGCCTCGTGGGCTCCTCATGTCCTTTGTGGCTTCTGTCTTGTCTCTGAGAGGGAAGGGCTGAAGCTGAGTGGCTCCAGGACTCAGGAACAGGGTGATCGAGGCTTCCGCAAAATTCATGGGTCTCCTGCTTCATAAAGAAAAATCTGACCTAGGAAACGGCTCCATGGTCCTCTAAACAATGGTGGTTATTGTTTGAGTTTTACTTTCGTTTCTAACTTTTTCTTCACAAATTGAGATATATCAGAACATATTGAAGGGGCAGACTTGGTCCCTTGCTGCCCAGCCTTTCATAGTTAGCCATCTGTCCAAATATCATAAATTCAACAAATATTTACTAAGCAATACACATTGCTTACAATTTTGTCATGGAGGCGGGAGGTTGGGAGTGGGGAGAAGACGCAGACACTAAACTGGGATGTCATTTGTGTGTGTGCGTGTGTGTGCGCACGTGTGTGTGTGTGTGTGTGTGTGTGTGTGTGTGAAGTGAAAAGGACAAAATGGCTGGCAGGGAGTTGCTCATTCAGTGAGTGTTAACTGAATGGAGGAATGAATGAATGAGGAAACAAATGAATGGACTAGACATTCTACACCTTAGGTGCCATTCCACTCTCTGCCTCTCTGTATCAGTGTAAAACCTTGCTAGAAAGTAACTTCCTGTCTCCCTCAGAGGGATAGCAGGGATTTTTGTTTGTATTGTTCAATGCTGCATCTGCAACACCCAGAATAATACCTGGCATATAGTAGGCACTCAACTAATATTTATGGAATGAATGAGTGAATAACCTTAAGAGAATAAGTGGATGTCTTTGGGTCTCATTCATTCCGTTGACAAACACATACTGGGTCCTATGTTAGGTATTGAGCATGCAGAGACGGTCAAGCTGAAGTCCCTGCCCTTGTGGACAGTTTCCCGAGGGAAGCAGGCAAGTGAGTGTACAGTCATAATACAGTCAGGTGATGTCTATGAAGGAGGAAAGCAAAGGGTGTGATAAGAGCACAGAGGTGGTGACCCTCGAGCCAGGCAGGAAAGGGGCTGAGGAAGGCATGGATGAAGGCACACAGGTGCAGGAGGCCCAGGCTGCAGTGGTTTAGCAGGGCCGGATTACAGGGATAGGGGAACAGGAGATGAGAATAGAGGCCCAGTGCCATGCGCAGAGTTGTGGACTGTAATGTGGACCTAGTGATCAGCTATTTAGTCACAGAAGTGTAAGGACAAGACTTACATTTTAGAAAGATCTCTCTGTTTGCGAGTTGGAGAATGGCTTGAAGGAGGTTGAAACAAGATGGAGGGAGACCATGGAGGATGTTATTCCGGTAATTCAGGTCAGAGATGATCAGGCAGAGGACATGAGTTACCGTACATGGTAACTCATCAGTTGTGAGGCTCAGGAGAAGTAAGTCTGAGGAAACTGCCAGGGTTCTGCATGTGGATGAATGGGGGCCAATAACAAAGACAGGAGGAGGTGGGAAGACCCCAGCCAGTTACAAAGAGGCATCTGGAGCCTTCGAGGGAAGTCAGTATCAATAATACTGAGTTAGAATTGTTAACATAAGGTGCCAATTGAAGTCTGATGAAGATGAGCGGAGGGTTCAAGAGAGAATCCTGGGGAAATGGCAACAACTAAATGGGGAGGAAAGAGTCCACCTTGGACACTGAGCGATCAGATAGGTGGCAGGAAAATGAGGAGAGAGTGATACCTCCTAAAATCAGATCTTGTCATGTCACTACTCTGTAGGCTCCTGTAGAACTAAACCTTGAACCATTAACATGCATACATGGAGCACATTGCAAGTTGCTGACCCAGAATTCATCCCTTTGTGCTTCTTTCTTCCTAACAGAAGACTAATTCACTCAGGTATCTACCCTCTTCTCATGGATTCAAGGGAGGCTGGCCTCACCCGAGCTCCACGGATAGATCCTAAGTAGTGTTTGCTGATCAGCACATGACAGTCCCTGGTTTGCGGACCTAACATGGCGTGATGTAAAATGGCCCTATCAGACTGAAAACAAGAATTTCATTCCATGCTAGAGGTGAATAAAAATGCTGTAGCTCCAGTTTCTATCGGCAGTCTTGGAATGAAGTCAATACTGTGGATAGCCGAAGAGAGAGGCAGAGGGAATCGAGGTTTTTGATGATGGTACCTGTTGCAGCTGCTATAACAAAAAAAGTCCCTTAATTTATAAAGGACAGAAATTTATTTCTCACAGTTCTGGTGGCTGGGAAGTCCAAGATCAAGGCAACAGCAGAGCTGGTGTCTGGTGAGGGCCTATTCCTCATAGATGGTGCTTTCTTCCTGCATTCACACATGGCAGAAGAGGCAAGGTGGCTCCCTTTGACCTCTTTTATAAGGGCACTAATTCCATTCATGAGAGTGGAGCCCTCATGACTAATCACTTCCCCAAAGGCCCCACCTCTTAATACTGTCACATTGGGTATTAGGTTCTAACATGAATTTTGGGCACCAACATTCAGATGATAGCAGTGATAGATCATACTATTATTACTATTATTTTATAGTTCTTTATTCCTGCCCACCTTAGCCACACTGACCCACACCACTGACTTCGGCATGGGCCAGGTGACATGCTTGTGCCAATGGCTGTAAATAGATATTCCCTTTACCCTTTCTGAGCAGAAGCTTTAGGTGTGATTGTGGGTGTGGCTGGCTTCTTCCTTCTCCACTGCTCTCCACCCTGAGAACAGCATGCTCCAGGTAGTGGCAACTCCTGCAGTCCAGACCCTAGAATGAGAAGACATAAAAGCTGAACCGAGCTATGACTAGCTGAGCCTGGTCACGCCCTGCTGAGGCCAGCAGAGCCCAGTCAAGCCCAATTGACAGTGTTATGAGCAAGAAATAAATATGTGCTATGGTAAACTACCGAAATTTTAATGTTCTTTTATTATACAGCATAAGTGAGTGAGAACTACCAGAACAAGTGGCTGCTGAGCACTGGAATCCATCCACTCAGGTGATTCAGTATGTGCTTTTAGACCATCAAGGAAAACATCTTTATCATCAAACCACTGTGAGTTATGGTTTTCTGTTACTTGCAACCAAAATCATCTGCCCCACAAATCAAACTGCAGGGGCTAATTGTTTCCAGTCATATCTCCCTAAGCGTCTTTGGCCTGCTGGCATCATTTCTTCTCCCTGGAGACACTTGGCTTCACCTGACAAGCTTTTATCCATCCTCTACAACCTAGATCAATACTGTCTTCTATGTGAGATCTTCTTTGACTTTCCTGGGAAAGATTATTTTTATAGTACTTTAATCTTTCTTTTATTATAATCTCATCACATTGCATTGGGCCTGTTGACAAATCTGTCTTGCTTACTAGACAGTGGGTATGATTTGTGTCTTATGCATTTGTGTATCTGTTGTATCTAGCACATACCTTGTATGTAGTGGGTACTCAGGAAAATTTTGCTAAATAGGTAATTTTAAAAAATGTATTCCTGTGAGGCATTACTGGGAAGAGATCAGGTATTTGTTCTGTGCATCCTCCCTGAATTGTAGGTCGCTAGTGGAGTTAGACCATACTGGATGGTGTGATATGGAAGCATCAGCCTTCCAGATTTGAATGCGAATGGAAAAATATTGAGAATCCAAGATTGTCTTTATTAGTCTGACCAAGGCATTCCAACAGGCCAGCAGGCTCTGGGATTTGGCAGCAATTTTTGTGCATTCAGAGACTGAAAGAATTTACCAACCCCCTGAGAACCATTTTTGCAAAGACAATGAGACTTTTAGGTCATCTTGTCTGATACATTTCCCACCACAAATGGCCTGAAGAAGCATATGTTGATGCACCCCATTGAAGTCTACTTTTGTCATGTGGACGTACAGTTTAAACTAGTATATGTTGACCCCTGCCATGTTTCAGATGCTGTGCCAGGCATTTTAAATAAAAATCTCTCATACTACCAGATACCCATTTTACAGATTTAAAAAATGAGAGGCTAAGAGAGGTAAAATAACAAACTCAAGGTCACAAAACTCATATGGCACACTTGGGATTCAACCTCAGATTCTCCAACTCCAAGTCCAATTTTTTGTTTGTTTTCTGGTCTACAAATAGAGAGAACATCTTCTTTGATCACCTTCCAGGGTTACAGCAAGGATTACCTAAGATTATACAGATAAAGCTCTTATTTAGATAGTATTAAAATCAGTGATGCTTAGCTAGAGTTTGTTTTTAATGCTTTCACCCAAAGAATTGAGAAACATGGAGATTTTTGGCATCCTAGAATACCAGTGGGGAAATATATTTTGTGAGGAGTGTGGGGCTGTCCAACCACTTCTCACATGCCATCATGGAGGAAGGTGTCTACCCTGCCAAGGGGTAGGCCACACGCTACCCAGTATCCTAATTGCTAAAAATGTAATGGAAATAATAGCTTCCATTTAGCTACCATATCTGCAGACCTACTGTTTTTCTCATATTATTTTTGATCCTGCAATAAGATACCTTTTGCTATTTTCTTTTTATTAGGGGCCACAGTGAGGTGCAGAGAGGTTAAGTAACTTGCCCAAGGTAACACAGGTGATGAAAGGCAGAGCTGGCTCTTGAATCCAGATGTGTGTGATTCTAAAGAACAAGATCACCCTATTGGGTCATTGAATTATTCTTTATTCTAACAGTTTACAGATGTGGTTCTCAGTAATTCCTTTCTCCTGATACTTTATCAAGACTTAGGACCTTTTAAATAATTCAGTGTCCTTCCTTAGGTGAAAATGCTGTGGTTTGCCAACTGCTCTACGTACATTTTAAAACACAATTTCAGCTGGTATGGATGAGGAACTAAATTTAATTGTGTGTGTGTTGGCTGTTTGAACGTAGGTTGAACAAGAGCATTTAACGATTTGGAAATTAAATTGATGTCAAGTCATTGAATCTTATTCTCCTCTGCCTTGATCAAATAAAGCTCAGTAAGTCAGACGTTTAAAATGTGAAATAGGCAGGTGGACTTTGACGAAGGAGCTGAGGACACAGGCCACCTCTGGATTCCTGCCTGTTCTTCTATGGCCCTCAAGAGCTAAGAGTGGTTTTTACGTTTCTAAGTGATTTGAAAAAAATTTATGGAAATATGTTTTTTTCTTGTTATGTACATATCTGCTAATATCTTTGATCTTGCTTCTGGGGCCATAAAACCTGACATGTTCACTATCTGTTCTCTCATAGTGAAAGTTTGCTGACACCTGCCACAGGCCTTTCTCTCCCTAAGGTAAAGAAGGACGGGCTCAGCATCGTTTATTTCTGGAGCATCTGCTCGCCTTACCCCTTCCGTTCAATGCAACAGACACTCCGAGCAGGGCTCTGTGCAGACACTGTGCTGCACGCAGTGGGGAAATGAAGTAGGTAAGGCCAGTTGCTCACTGAGCCCTTGGACTCTGTGGAATTGCTGTTACAGAAGAAGAGGTTTTTTTTTTTTTTTTTCCTGGGAGGAAAGGAAACTATTTCAGGGAAACCATCATGCAGTGAGCAGAGCGGACCCATTTGTGAATACCTGGCTTCCAATCACAGGCCCACCGTGAGCCTGCGCCTGGGCTGGGCTCTCTTATTGCACAAATAGCAGGAAGAACGTTTCGGTTTTGTTGGGAAAAGAAAGACTTCCTCTCTTCTACAGCGCAGAGAAATTAATGGCGGAAAGTCCGAGAAAAGCCCTCCTTTCTACATCAAGAATGAAAGGGAGTCTGTTTGAACAGGTTTCAAGCAAGAATCAGAGCTCCCTGGGCGCTCGGCTCCACAGGTGGGCTTTTCGGCTTCCTGTTGTATTAAAGCTTCCCAGCTAACCCCTCCTGGCAGCCTGTCTTCTTCTGAAGGCCCAGATGTTTGACTTTGGAGGCTGTGATGAGAGCTCAAAGAAACTGTGGCTAGAGCACGCGTTCCTTCAGATCTGTGCTTCCTCGTGTCCCTTAGCCACCGGGCAGAGACCCGTGCTTTGTGGCGTTGGTATAAACACTCACCCCGCGGGCTGTCTGCTCCCCTGTCCTTATTAGAGATATCACGTTGGATTTTTTCTATCACGTTTGGGAAGGCCCTTGCCCTGCACTTCCTTGCTGGTCAATAGGTTCTAAGTTCTCTTCCTGCAGGGCCCCACTCCCGTCTCTGGATCTCCAGTGATTGCATCCTCCTGCTCCCTTCCTGCCCCATTGTCCCTCTGGCTGTCCCTCCTCTGTCACTGCAGTGGACTCCTGGCATCTAGCCTCATCCATTAAACACTCCAGGCAACACGGGGAGATGGGAGGGGTGGAGATTCTTTTGTTTTCCTTTACTCACCAGGTGTGGAATTTACATGACAGCACATTTGCTCTCTGGATTGCACTTTTAACACATCTGAGAGTAAACAGCTGCAAGTTGGGTTTCCCAGGCTGCTCCAACCTGAGGGTACACAAACAAAGTCACAGTAACACCAAGGACAATATTCTTTTCTGGCTCTGACTGGCTCTGACACCCCCGCCCACCCCCCCTGCAGTTCTCTCCTACTCTCTGGGAAGCTCTGGCAGTGGCTCCAACGTGGCTAGAAGTTCAGTCCTGTTGCCACGCTGGCTGTACCACCTACCTGCCTTTATCCTGGTCTCCTCCTCTGCTTCAGGCTCTAGATGCATGAGATGACGTCCCCAGCCTAGACCTCCGAAGCCAAGATGCCACAACACTGAGACCATTGCTGGGCCAGACCCAAATCGCTCAGCAGGGCCATAGCTGGGGCTGGCAGCCTTGCCACGGTCCTCAGTGGAACAGAGACATTCTCTCCTCCTCCTTTGGGTCACTCACCATCGCTTCGGTCTCCATGTAGAGCAGCCTTGTGTCGTAGCTCAGCAAGACTTGTTGCAAAAATGGCTGTTTTGTCTCTGGCAGCCCCTCTCTCTCAGGCTCAAGTGCCGGGCCCCGGGGGGGCCCCTGGGTAGCCTCAGAATCTCTTCTGACCTGGGGAGGGTGGGAGATCTATGTGGATCCAACTTGTGTGCCTGGCTCCTGGCTCTCTGTTGTAGATGCCAAATCCCTTATGGGTTTCTCTGATTCTTATGAAACAGACTCATGGCTGCCTTATCCCAAATTCATCTTCCAGGCTTAACCAGACTTATAAGAAATGAGGAGCTTAGGCTCCACCTAGGGCTCCTGCTGCACACACAGCTCTGCCTTTTTACTTGCTGTGTGGAACAGATAGCCAGGCCCTCGGTAAGTTCTTTAGGATTTACAGAGGGCATTCGCAGATAGTAGCTCCTTTAAGTTTTACACATATTCTCTTAATTTGGTATCATTTTGATGTCCATTTTAGAGATGAGAAAATAGAGGCCTGAAGATAGTAAGTAATTCTCCCAATATTACATAGCAGAGCTGAGATTTGAATAATTCTTTTTAAAATTTGAAAACCCAAGACTTTGGGTCATACACAGTTAATGGGTTCAGAAAAGCAAATATTAATACAACTTGGGTATTTTTATATCCTTTATTAAGTTGCATGGTAATGGTATGCAAAATTTAAATTTTTCTTGTATCTGTTGCTCGCTCTTTAAACTATAAGCAGGGGCTCAGTCTCAGTAACTTTTAAATCCTTAGAGATAGACAGAATGCCTAGTAAATAGTAAGTGCTCAGTAAACACTGGCTAAATAAAGTGTTACTAAGGGTCCTTTGTGAACCAGATGCACTCTGAGAAACCAATCCAGGAGGGAGGTTTTGGAGTCTAGGAAGAAGCTGTCAGAGGAAAGGCAGAAGGCAGCCCAGGAGGAGAGGAGAGGAACTGGGCTGGAGGGCTGGGCTACCCCATGGTGAGCTTTGACATTCAATAATCCAGGCTTTGATTTCCATGCATGGGGCTCAATTGCTGCCTTTGTGTACAGATTGATCAGGGAAAGGGGAAGTTTTTCCAAGTGGGTTTTCTAATGAAATGAGTACAGTGGGGACAGAAGTTAAGTCTGTAGTTCCGGCTCCTTTTCTTGGACAAATTTCAGAGGAGATTCATGCAGGAGTCAGAGGTCATTAAAGCAGAAACATGCCGGTGATTACTAATGCCAGTCTGCGGAAGCTGGAAGGACATGTGCTGCCAAGCAACGGGGCCCAGGGCTGGGGATTTTCTTCCTTTGATTTCCTTCCAGAGCTTGTCAAGGTGGTCTGTGGGCATGAGCCTAGTGACAGCAGGCCTGCGGGGTGGGGCAGGGAGAAAAATGCACTCATTTTCCTGCTAGAAAAGCGTTTTTGACTTTTGGAAATGCGGCAGAACTGTCAAAAGGACGTGACAAACCTAGCTACATAAGTTGAAAAAAATCAAGCCATTGTTAATACTGCTCTGTGACAACATAAAGTTGTAAACTGTCTTCAACACACACAATTAAAAGAAAGGACAACTAGGAGCGCCTGTTTACAGAGACATGTGCCACATATTCAGGTAACCTGGGTCACCTGCTCCCTACTGCTCCCCTCTCTGCCCCCTTCCCATCGTATTTGACATGCTATGTCAATAACTGCAAGGATTTAAAGAGAGAGGTTGTGTAAAATGACATAAATGGAGTCTAATCAGAGCTTTAGCTCTTCAAATTTGAGCACTATTGGGTTAATTTATCATTGTGCACAACTAAGGAAAATCTAGTTGGAGAGCTTGATTTATTTAGTTTTGCTTACTACTCTGACGAACTGTAGAAGATAATGGCAAAAACACTTCAAGGAGATTCGGGTCATACATATGTTATTAATTAGCCAAGTGACTTTGAACAATAAATGTATCATACTGAATATTTCTTTCTTCATGTTGAAAATGAGAGTGCTTGGGAATGTCTTAGTCAGTTTCAGGCTGCTATCATAAAATACCAGAGTGGATGGCTTAAACAACAATTTATTACTCACAGTTCTAGAAGCTGGGATGTCCAGGATCAAGGTGCTAGCTGACTTGGTTCCTGGTGAGGGCCCTCTTCCTGGCTTGCAGACAGTGTGTCCTTCATGGCAGAGAGAAAAACAGCTCTCTCATGTTCCTTCTTATAAGGACACCAATCCCATCATGGGGAATTCACCCTCATGACCTAATCTAAACCTAGTTACCTCTCAAAGGCCTCACCTTCTAATACCATCACATTGGGGGTTAGAGCTTCCTCATTGGAATTCTGGGAAGACACAATTCAATCCAGAGCAGGGAAACACATAGGGGTGGGAAGGTGAAATGTTGATGAACATGGACTTTTTCTCAGTTATGCTCATCTCTACAATGGGGAGACTTTATTAATTTATATCTAGAAACCCAGATTATGAGCCTGCTCATCAATTGGCTCTATTAAAGATGATCATCCAAAGGGGTATTTATGGCTTCAGGAAATGGACATGACAAGCTTCAGTCCCTATAGTTTTAAATTGTGGGTACATTTTTTCCCCACAAAGCAAGTGTCTGAGGGATATATCTGCCTGTTAGATTGAATTGTGACAAAATGCACAGTCATACACATGGCCGCTTCCAAGAATGGGAGCGGTTAAGGGTTCAGAACATTCCAAGGTGGAGGTACTGTCATCAGAGTAGAGCGCACAGAAACTGGCACTGTCATATACCCCTGGGGCCAGTGAAAATTGGTACAGTCCTTGTGGAAAGCAATTTGACATCATGTATAAAGAGCCATCAAAGTACTCATACCCTCTGACTCACTCTCACTTCTGGGAGTTTATCCCAAGAAAATAATCTGAAAGAAGGAGAAAGTTACTCATGAAGGTGTCATGGGAGCATTGTTTTCTAACAGTGAAAAATTGGAGCTATATAAAGCAGAGGTTGGCAAAGTTTTTCCGTAAAGGGCTAGATGGCAAATATCGTAGGCTTTGTGAGGTATGCAGTATCTATGTGTGTCTAATACGCAACTTGGCTGTTGTATTGTGCAAGAAGCCGTAGATTATATGGAAGTGAGTGGGCATGGCTATGTTTCAATAAAATTCTATTTATAAAAACGTAAACTAGAATTTCATATAATTTTTATATCATGATGTGAAATATTATTCTTCTTTTAATTTTCTTTTCAACCATTTAAAAATGTAAAACCTGTTTGTAGCTTGCAAGTCACATAAAAAGCAGGTGATGGGCCAGACATGGCTCATGGACTGCAGTTTGCTGACCTTTGGTCTAAACATGGAATATAGTTCATTAAATTGTCATAAAACCATGTAATAGAATGTTATATAGCTAGTACAGTGATAACTAAGACAACCATATGATAACATGAATTATGCTTATAATATGTAAAAAAATGCAGGGCATGAAATGCTACATACATCCTGGAATATAATAAATGAAAGCAGTTGTGGTTAGGAAAAAAAGAATTTAAGTAAGTTTTCATTGTATCACATTTTCTATAAGATTTCTATTTGTCTTTATTTTCTTCTTCTGGAACTCTGATTAGATGTTTGTTGGATGTTCTCATTCTATTCTCCCTGTTTCCTAGCCCCTGGCTCATTTTCCCAAACTCTTTGTCTCCCTGTTCTGCATTCTAGGTAATTTCCTTATGCATG
This sequence comes from Varecia variegata, assembly GCA_028533085.1. Classification (NCBI taxonomy): domain Eukaryota; kingdom Metazoa; phylum Chordata; class Mammalia; order Primates; family Lemuridae; genus Varecia; species Varecia variegata. The sequence goes on from CM052438.1 coordinate 35,700,033, forward strand.
TGTTTTCAGTTCGCTAATCTATCCACTGCATTTTTTAAAAAATTGATGTGATATTCACATAACATAAAATTAACCATTTTTAGGTGAACAAGTCAGTGGTGTCTAATGCATTCTCAATGTTGTACAACCACCACCTTTATCTAGTTCTAGAATGTTTTTATCACCCCCAAAGGAGATCCTGTGCCCATTAAGCAGTCACTCCCCATTTCCCCCTCCCCCTGTCCCCTGGCAACCACTTATCTGCATTCTTTCTTTATGGATTTACCTATTCCAGGAATTTCATGTAAATGGAGTCATAAAATATGTGACCATTGGTATCTGGCTTCTTTTACTTAGCATAATGTTTTTGAGGTTCATCCGTATTACAGCATGTGTCAGTTCTTTCTTTATTCCTTCTTATGGCTGTATAATATTCCATTGTGTGTGTGTGTGTGTGTGTGTGTGTGTGTGTGCATGTGTGTGTGTGGTTTATCCATTTATCCATTGATAGCCTATCCATTGAATTTATTTTTCTTTGCTTACAATAACAAATATTTATTATCTTACAGTTTCTGAGGCTGAAACACGGTGAGTATACTTAGCTGGGCGATTCTGGCTCAGCATCTCTCATGAGGTTACAATGAAGTTTTGGGCTGGGGCTAAAGTCATGAAGGGGCTAGAGAATCTCCTCCTAAGTTCAGTCACGTGGCTGTTGGCAGGAAGCTTCAGTTCCTTGCCACTGGGCCACTCCGTGGAGAGAGAAGCTGATCAAGATGGAAGCTGCAGTCATTTTATGACCTAATCTGGGAAGTGATGTTCTATCACTTCCGGCATATTCTTTCATTAGAAGTAACTCGCTAAGTCCAGCCTATACTGAAGGGGAGGTGAATTAAACTTGAAAAGGGAGAAATATCAAAAAATTTGTGAACATGTTTTTAAAACCACAACAGGTTTGGAAGAAAAAGTAGACAGGAACAAATTTATGACAGGCAAAGGGTGTAGCAAAAACAAAGGAATAGAGATACTAAATTATACCATGTAATCTATGACTAGGGAGCTGTAATTTCCATTTTAAAGAAGAGGAAACTGAAGCTTAGTGTGGTAAAGTATTAATAACCTTCCCAATAGAAATAGTTAGTAGATGAAGGATCCATGTCCTGAACCTATATTTATGATTACAGAATCCATGATCTTACCACTGCCTGTATTAGTCAGGGTTCTCCAGAGGAACAAAACCAACAGGATGTGTATGTATAAATAGAGAGATTTATTTTAAGGAATTGGCTCACATGATTGTGGAGGCTTGGTAAGTCCCAAATCTGCTGACAAGCTGGAGGCCCATGGAAGAATTGCAGTTCAAGTCCAAGGCTGTCTGCTGGTACAATTCCTGCTTGCTCAGAAGAGGTCAGTCTTTGTCTGTTAAGGCCTTCAGCTGGTTGGATGAGGCCCATCCACATTATGGAGGGGCATCTGCTTTACTCCAAGTCCATCAATGTAAACGTGAATCTCATCCAAAAACACCTCCACAGAGACATCCAGAATAATGTTTGACCAACTATCTGGGCACCATGGCCCAGCCATAAAATGAATCATCCACTACCCTATACAAGTACAAGAGTGGCAATTTGGGGTTCAGATTGCAAAGATCTCAGTTGAGATGACTGGGGTGACTCAGCATCTTCTGTCCTTCATCAGGCTAACCCAAGTGCCTTCTCTTGGTGATGCCAGAGCTCAAAAGGGAGCAAAGCCCAATCACTCAAGTGCTGTTTAACGTCTCCGCTTGTGCCACGTTAATATACTTTTGGTCAAAGCTAGTCACAGGCCAGTCCAGATTCAAGCAGTGGGAAAATAAACTGTGCCCTGTTAGTGAGAGGCATTGCAAAGTCATATGGCAAAGGGCGTGGCTCTAAGGAGGGTGAAGAACTGAGGCCTTTGATACCATCAATTTACTGTAGAACTTCTGCCTTAGAGCCATCAGGGGTGATTGTCAACAATGTAGGTGCCTGAACCCACTAATGTTTTGCCTGAGCAAAAAATGCAGATTCTGAATCAGAATGTGAGGGGTCTTTCTGGGCACCTGCATTTTTTACAAGCTTTTTGAGTGATTTTCATATAACAGCAGTGTGAGAATTGCCGCTGCAGGCTTTTAAACATAGAGGAGACATGATTGGACTTGATTTTAGAAAAGTTATTCTACGAATGTAAAGTATTCTCACCACATAAGTGATAACTATGTGAGGTAGTACATATGTTAACTAGCTAGATTTAGTTATTCCAGAATGTATATATATTTCAAAACATCATGTCGTACATGATAAATACATATAATTTTATCTGTTAATTAAGAAAGTCACTCGAGCTCCATTGTAAATAATACACTGGGTGAAGCCGGGGTGGGAAGACTGAGGGCAAGGAGGCCACAACCGCGGCTCAGGCAGGCCTGGGTGTGAATTCTGGTTCAGCCACGTGCAAGCTCCGTGGACTGGGTAAGTTGCATAAACTCTCTGAGGCTCAGGTTCCTCATCTCTACAATGGGAATAACAATAATCACCCTAACCAACTTGGCACACAGGGCTTCCCCCAAGTCAGGGATGAGATGGTGAGTGTAGGGTAACAGGGAAACAAACTTACATGGTAACCACTGCCTGGTGGGGCAGCTCCAGGCTCTCCAACTGCCGATGGAACACCTGGAACAAGAGGTGCTTAACATAGGCCATCCCATAGTAGCTTATAATTAAAAATATATCTTTGACTCTTTCTTAAAAAAAATAAGAGAATAGGGGTCAGCTCCTTTTAGGGTAATCTTTGAGTCCCCTGCTGAATAGCTACTCAAACCCAAGGCATCTACCTCAGTGTCTTCTCTACTTCCTGAGGCTGTAGGTGGGGTCTGAGCAGGTAGAAGATGGGCTGGAGGGAACTACTTGACCCAGGCCTCGCATGTATGTGACTTATAAAAGTCTGTGAATTTAGACTTTTGATAGTCCTTCCAAATGAGGTTGTATATCAAAAGAAGAAGATATCCCTTGTGTGACTTTAAATATACTGCCTTGTTTTGGCAATTCTTTATTTAAAAAATATCCTGGGATCTTAAAAATACAGCGACATCTGGGGCCTCCTTTGATTTCTAACAGGGCCTGGCTTGGGATGTGCCTGCCTGGGGATCTCCCAGGTGCCAGTCATCTAGCTTAAGCCCAGGTGGCTAGAGAGGTCTGGCCACATGAAGGCAAATCTGTGCCTAATGCCAGGCTATGAATTTTTGAATAAAATTGCCCACCGTGCTTGCTTGGCTAGGCCTTGAACTAAAGCACAAATTATGCAGGAGGGCCAGAGAGAAGGCCTAGCTCCTTAGGGTCACAGGTCTATGTTGGGAGGAGGTTTATGGCAGTAACCAGCCAGGCACTGCTCACCAGAGAGGTGGTGGCAGTGGAGGAGGGAGAGGGTCTCCAGGCTGCTGCTCTGCCATCTGTTAGGAACAGTGCACTTCTTATGACCCAAGCCCTGGAAGTGTTGCAAGAAGGCTGATTAATTATTTCCCTGGGGTCTCCCCAGCAGAGGATAGAAACTGATGCTTGGTGGGCGTGAAAGAGAGGCCAAACCTTTCAACTAGTAGGGAATTTTTCTCCTGGTTTAACTGCAGCCACATGTGAAGGTATTGAAAACATATGTGCCTCCGATAAAAGATCACATTTAAAGTAAAGACTAAAAAGGAACCAGTGCCACAGCATCCTGTTTCTCATCAAACACCAAGCCCTACATTTTCCACCGCTTTGTGTTACTGGAGGATGTTGAGAAGCATTTGAACAGGGCTGGCCTCAGTTTCCATTAACATCTTTGACACGTTTCTATTATCTGCCTCCCCTATCTTGTGAAATGAGTCATTTTTCACTGTGGTCCCCAAGCCCGGTGACCTCTAAAGCCCACTGAATCAGAGTCCACAGGAGTGGCCACCAGAAACTGGACTGTGATTGACTTTTAGGCAGCTGAACTTGAACCTTTCGGTAAGCTGAGACAGACAGCTACAGGTTTAGTGAATATGCATAAATAAGGACTATGCTGAGTTTCTGGTAGACAGAAAGAGAGAGGGGGAGAGAGAGAGAGGGAGAGGGAGAATCACATGAGTGTTATATCTGTTTGTAATGAAAAGGATGGGGAAGTGAACAGAAGATGGCAGTAAACACACAGGATGCAGTAAATCTTTGAAATAATAAACTACTGCTAGTAGATACCAATTTCTGCTAATGAGATCATCATCCATTTAGTCTCCCGAGCTAGAAACCTTAGAGATACCTGCACTCCTCCTTTGCTTCTCTCTTTCCATTCCAAGTGATCAACAAATCTTGTTCATGGATCATGTTAGTCACAGATGACTGCTAAGGCAACAGCTCGTCCTTCCTCCTCCTTTGTTAATAGTTTAGCTTGGAAATTAGGACACAACGTACTCAGCTGGCCTACCTACCACAGGAGCTTCTCCAACAGTCTTTGGCCAACAGACTCTTTCATTCGTCTTCTACCATGCCTTGGAAAATTTTAATGAACTGACTTCTCTGCTTACAAAAATCAAATTCTTTTAATTTTTATTATAAACAGGATAAAACATAAACCCTTTAGGATATTTTACAAGGCTCTTCTCAATTTGGTCCTGACTTCTCATCTGTGTGGCAAATTAAAGATGGTGGCAAATTCTTTGATTCCTCATATAGAGGTGGGGTTTGTGTGACCTCCCCTTGTTCTTGGGTGAGCTTTCTGACTGTTTTATACCAATATAATATGGTGGCACTTTGCCAGTTTTTGGCCCAGGGCTTAAGAAACTATCAGTTTCCACTTCCTGTCTTTTAGAATTTTTATTTTTCAGGGAGCTCTGAGGCACCATGTAAAAGTTCCAACTACCCTGAGAGGACCAGCACAGGTGCTCTGTTGATATTTTCATCTGTTCCCAGCTCTTTTATACAACCTTGCCAAATACCAAACATGTGAGTGTAGCCATTTAGACTCTACAGGCTAGACCATCCACCAGCTGAAAATCAGTGAGTGACCTCAATTGAACCCATTTGGAGCATAAGAATCTCCTAGCTAAGCCCTGTTTAAATTCTTGATCCACAAAATTATCAACCATAGTAAAATAATTTTTGTTTTAAGCCTCTAAGTTTTGGGGTAATTTGTTATGCAGCAAATTAATTAGAACAATCTCCTATCAGTCTTTCCAAGTAATCTGTGCCCCAGTTATACGGACCCATCATCAGTTTCCTGTGAATATTAAGCCCTCAGGTCTTCTCTGCCAGGAAAGCCCTTTTTACCTTTCTCCCTTGGAAAACTCCTGCTCATCCTTCAGATATAGTTCACATGTTAACTCCCCTCCAAAGTCATTGTTAAGCAAATAAATGAATGAAAGAAATACTTCCTGCTCCATCCTACATTACCATGGATTCTTATAGCATTGAGACTGTTTAAGTATTTATATTTTTAAGTAATTTGTTTGGTATGGTTTCAATGTTTGTCCTTTCCAAAACTCATGTTGAAAGTTAATACCCAATGTGGCCGTATTGAAAGGTAGGGCCTCTGAGAGGTGATTGGGTTATGAGGGCTCTGTCCTCATGAATGGATTAATCCACCCATGGGTTAATGAATTAGTGGACTAATAGGTTAATAGATTAGTGGGTTATCAGAGGAGTGGGGCTGGTGGCTTCATAAGAAGAGGAAGAGAGATCTGAGCTAGTGCGCTCAGCCCCCTCACCATATGATGCCGTGTGCCGCGTTGGGACTCTGCAGAGTCTTCACCAGCTAGAAGACTCTCACCAGAGGTGCCTTCTTGATCTTGGACCTCCCGGCCTCTAGAACTGTAAGAAATAAATTTTGTTTCTTTATAAATTTCCCAGTTTCAGGTACTCTGTTAGAAGCAATAGAAAATGGAATATGACACTGATAATTCCTAGAAGGTAGGAATTGTGTCTTGTTCATCTTGGCATATCCAGGGCTGAGCATAGTATCTGGTCCCTGGTAGGTACTCAATAGATGTTTGTTGAATGAAGGGAGGACTCAATAAACAAGTAACATGAAAAACATTTTGGTCTCGACATTTTTTGAAAGTTCAATCATGCCTTACTGGCTTCTTCCAATTAGAGTCATAAATAAAATAGAACAATAAAGTATTGACTCCTTTTATCTTTTGTGAAACCTTGAGTCTTGACAGCCTGGAGAGGTAGACTGGCCTATCAATATGTTGAAAAATAACTATCTAGAAGATGGAGGTGTTTCTACATCTGATAGATTGAATGTGACGTATTAAAATTTTCTGAGGTCTAAAGAGGCAAACAAAAATAATAAAAAGAGCTTTGGCTTGGGAAGAAAGATCTTTGCCTGAGTGGTACTAATTCTTTCATTGGGGGACTTGGCCAAGTGGCTTTATCTCTTTGGGCCTCAGTTTCCTTTTGTGAAAAATGGGATTGCGCCAGATGACATGTCATTTACCTACCAGCCAGACATTCTGTAATCCTGGCAGTAACCTGGACTATTTTATTTGTATTATGTAGATGGGATAGATGAATCTCAATTCTCTACCTCCTCATCCCTTTTCTGACTTCTGATCCCTTTGTGCCTTGATAGTGGTGGTGGAAAAATCATTTGTTTTAGAGAATCTTCCTAGGGTGGAAGATTCTATGTGGATGTAGATCAGCGCTATGGACCTGTTTATGGGCAGATTTCCCTACAAGTTGATTTGAGGCATTTCTTTTTTTCCTTTAATTTATAGGATTTTCTTTATCAATTATATCTCAATAAAGCTGGAAAAACAAAACAAAACAAAACAAAACAAAAACAATGAACCACAGGTCCTACTCCTGACAGAGAACATTAATGTGGGCTTATCTGTTAAAGCCATTTGCCATTCTTTGCCAACTTTACATCAATCGTGTTCATTATATATTTTTAAAAAACTTTTCTTATGAAAAGTTTCATACATATTCAAAAGTAGAGAGAATAATATAATGAGGTCACATGCACCCATTACCAGCTTTAGCAAGTACCAATGTGAGGGTAATCTTGTTTCATTTATAACCCCACCTGTAACTAACATCCCCTCCCCACCCCTAAACTGGATCATTTTTAAGCAAATGCCAAGGATTTTATTTCACTGTAAACATTTCAGAACGTACTGATTTGAGGCATTTCTGTAAAGGTCTTCCTTTGATGTCATCATCACCTCCCAGTGAGAACCTTCCACACTGGCTTGCCAAGGATTTGAAATGCTAGTTTAAGTTATTCTCTTATGGCACTGAAGGTCTTCAGTTCAAATGCAAACATCATTAAATCATTAGCAGCTATTAAAACCTTATTTGAATGAGCTCATCATAACAGCTCCCGCACACTGATTTCTCTAGAGCTTTTATATCTGTGATTGCATCTAAAAGCTACACAATAATTCATTTTACATATGTGGAAACTAAGTGTCTAGTAGGGGACAGATTCAGGTATCCAGCCTAGTTTTGTGAATCCTAATCCTATTATACTCTTTCCAAAGTACCACAGTGCTTTTCCTGGCAGGGTCCTAAGGGAATGGCCAGGACAAGTAAGTTTTAATGGAAGGGAGAAAAGAAATGGAAGACAAAACACAATTCCAGAGCTAAGGGAATTACTTAGACTGTAGCAAGAGGGATCAGCATGAAGACACTATCTGATTAGGAAGGAATCGTAAAGGAACCTTAAGAAAGATTAATGGAAGGGGTCTAGAAGGTCCATTTTGCTAGTGTGAGATCATGGACACAGCCCTGGACTTTGGATAAGGCCATCTGGACTTGGTCTGACAGTGTGACCTTAAGGAAATCCATTTACTTCTCTGAGTCAAGTTTCCTCAAGAGTATACAGGGGGATCCTAACACCCACCTTGTAATGTTATTGTGAAGATGAGAAAAGTGGTTTGCAAGTACTCATAAATTGGTACCTTCTATTACTAATAATACATAGCTAGAATTCCTGATAGTCAAAACTATTAGGCTGACCCAGAGTCTGGATTAGTCAAGATGATGTTTTTTTTTTTTTTCCTAAAGGCAAGTAGACAGGATGATTAATTTGTAGGATGATGATTCCACTTGGATTTAGGTCTCATCCTTGCAGATGTATATTCTTGGCACCCAGTAATGTCTTCTACTTTATTTCATAGCATACAGGTAATGAAGGCTGTTATTTATTGAAACTCAATATTAAAAATTATTGCTGTCAATGCTAAGCTGGGAAGAACAGGTGTCTCATTTATCCAGGCAGAAATTTAGACTGAAGATTTATCTGGACCTGTTTTAGTACATTGATTGCACCACTCTCTCTTTCCCTTTGTCTTTGAACTTGCTTTTCCCTCTCCCTGGCACACTCTTCCACACCTTCTCTGCTAGGCTGCCTCTGCTCATCTTTCAAGTCTCAATGTAAATGCTACTTCTTCTGGGACACTTTCACTGATACCTTGGACTGGGTAGGACTATCTCTACTCTTTCCATGAAATTATCTTGTCATGATGCTCATCACACCTCATGCTAATTACTCTTTCTGTTGGTTTGACTTTGGCCAGGTTGGTTACTATGTGTCTTGGAGATGCCCTTTTTGCTGTGAATCTTCCTGGTGTTCAATGTCCATCTTGTATCTGTATGTCTGAATTTCTGGTCATACCAGGGAAGTTTCCCTCAATAATTTCCTCAAATGGTTTTTCCATGCTTTTAGCTCTTTCTTCTTCTCCCTCAGGGATATCTATAATTTGAATGTTAGTTCACTTCACATAGTCCCATATCCTTCTCAGTGATTGCTCGGACTTTTTTATATACTCTTCTCTGCCTCTTTGAATGACTGGGTTATTTCGAGAGCCTTGTCTTCAAGCTCTGAGATTCCTTCTTCTCCTTGGTTTAGCCTGTTGCTAAAGCTTTCTGCTGTTTTAAAATTCCCTAACTGAATCTTTCATTTCTTTAAGTTCTATTATATCCTTTCTTACGTTGTCTAGCTCTCTAGTGACTTTTTTATTTTTTTCATTGATTTCTTGAATTTTTCTTTTGCCTTCTTTTTGTTGGTTTTCAACTTCTCTTTAGTTCCATTCGTCTTATTTGCCATAGATATTCTGAATTCCATTTCTGTCATTTTGGCGATTTCATTGTGGGTGGAGTCCACTACTGTGGCTCCATTGTGATCATTTGGGGCTGTCAAACTGTTTTGTTTTCTTTCATGTTGCCAGGGTTCTTTCGCTGGTTTCTTCTCATTTGGCTCCTTTCTTTCAGCTCTGGCCTAATAGGATTTCAGGGCAGCTGTTCTCCTTCCCTGAGGACTCTCTCGAACAAAGTCCAGGAATGATGCCTGCTCAGGGTTGGAAGTCCTGAGTGAAGTGTTGGATTTTGGGCAGGTTTTGTTGGCCCAGCAGTAATGGTGGGGACTTAATGGTGATGTCTTGGGATCCAGGCAAAACTCTGGATTCTTAGGGGTGTAGTCGCAGGCCTGGTGGGGGCCCTGGAGCAGAGGCAGAGCCTTGGACTTGGGCACAGCAAGAGCTTCAGAGCTGGCTTTGTTGATTTCAAGGGCCGAGCCACCCATATAGGGGGCTGTTTCACCAGTGTGGGGACTGCTGATGCCCAGATGCTTAGGCAGGTGTTTGTCTCAGTGGCCCAGGGTCCACACAGGTGGGCTGGAGCTGCTGGTCAGTCAAGGTTCTTCCCCCACACCTAGGACCCACTGAGGCAGTCACCAAGTCTTCCCAAGTGGTGCCTGTGGCATCTGAGGCTCCTCCTCTGTTCAGCTGCCATGCTGGGGAGGAGGCATGCTCAGCCCCCAATCATAGAGCATGATACGAGGCAGCATCTGTTCTCTTTCCTGCCTGGCAGGGAGGTGTCAAGGTTACTCCTGGAAGGCTGGGTCCTGAGCAGACCTGGCTCTGTGTGCCAGAGTGATCAGGATGGCATCAGTTGCAGAAACCTGGGATTGGCAGCCACCAGATCTCTGCTGGCTCCACCAGAGGGTGGAATGGCCCTGCACTGACTCTGAGAAGTTCTCCAATCAGCCCAGAGGTCTGCAATGGAGGACGGAGACCCCTCACAGATCGAGCTGCCTATGACTTTTGTTTCTCTACTAAAAAGCAGTATCTCCTTGAGTTGCTTCTATCCTCCTGTCTTCACCTCTTCCCAGCAATGTGAGTTGTATTGGGACCTCCATCCAAGATGGTGGGTGATATATGTAAGAATCAGCCACACCCTGTTTTATTGAGTTGGTAGATGCTGTAATGAGCTATAGAGTTGTTCTGCCAGTGTTGATGCTTGCAGGAAAGAGCCAACTGCAGAGATGTTATTTTATTCCTGTAATAAGCTCTAGTCGCTCAGGAGGAGCACTTGAATGTCCCAGGCTTTGGGAGGGGTCCTGTAGCTCCCAGGGGTTGCTTGTTGTCCACCACAGTGGAGGTGGGTGGAGGAGCAAGGCTGGGTGTGGTTAGGTTGGGCCAGCCTGGAAGGCTTTGCAAAGCCTTGGCAGGGCTCAAAGGTTGTTTTCCTGGCCACTGGGGGAGCTTCTAGGAGGAGGGTTGAGACTGAGTCTCCAAACCAGATGTCTGATCATTAGGAAGGGGTCATAATTCACTGACTAGCTGTTGGGAGTTAACTCTGCCAGTCTTGTGTTACCCCTACCCTCCGGTGTCTGGTTGCAAACAGGCACTTGGCTGCACTCAGTTGCTATGGCACCGTGGGCTGCGATCTTCCCTGTCGGAGGACCCACCCTGGTTCACCAGCTCAGCTTTCCTGTGGCGGGCATGGGCACTCCCTCCCTGTATTCTCCCATCAGTTCTGCCCACGTGGGCTCCCTTGCCTCCTGAGTTCAATTTCCAAATCTTCCCCCTATATCTCCTAGCAACTCACTTGGATCCTGGGGGCATGAGATCTGGCCTGCGTGTCTGACCCATCGGCGTGCATCTCCAGGAAATGCTGGTGGGCAGGGAGCCCCCAGAACAGGCACTTTGGGTCCACTGCAGGTCCTCAAGGGGTAAGGCATGGGCCCCACTCTTTATGGAAACCTCACACTGGAGGATGTGCCAGCTGGAGAGAGGTGACCACTTGCCAGATTTTTGGCTCAAACTGCTCTCCTGGTTGCAGGGGGTTGGGGAGGGGCAGGGGAGGGTAAGAGTCTGAGTGGAAGAAAGCTGGCTCTCGGACCTCTCAGGTCACTCTCTTGGGATGTGAACTCCACACAGAATGTCCAAGCTCTGGGATCACGCAACTTCTTCCCACAATTCTGTGGTTGCTGCAGTGCTTGGGCTTGTGGGGTGCAAAAGCTTCCCAGTAACTTGGTAGCCCGCTGACCACCAAAGGTGTGTGGGAAGGAGGCAGGGATCCTCCTTTACCCCTTCACTGGGCTCCGAGCCTCTCTGGGTCTTATCCTCACTGATATCGTTTTTCCCTTTTTCCTATTCCTTCTCTGCTTTGCAGTATTTCTCCATGAGATCCCCAGCAGGCTCTGGTACTTCTTCCTCTGACCCACACCTCAGCTGTGTCCTTTGTCCCCTCTCCTTTGTCTGAAACCCTTCCTGCCCTCAGGGACTCCGGTAAACAATGTCTTCACTCAGCCATCTTGCCCTGCCAAAATTTGCAAGATTAAGATATCTGAACCAAGGTAGATTAGGACCATTGTCTTTTTTCACTCTCATACCTCCTCTGTCACATTTCCTTCCCTTGCTTAAGGGGCTGCAGGCATTCTTGGGACTCTGCTAAGGGGATATTGAATTGGAGTTATATTTGGTCTGTGTTTAGTGGGATATATTTATGTGGTATGCAGTCACTTCTGTACATGGTTTTGTTTTTACTGGCTGTCCCGTAGTTGAGATGGCTTTCCAGGAATACTTCACTATCCACTGGACTGACTCACCAGATGTTCCAACACAAAATTCAGGGACAGAGGAGGTCTGGTAACTGAACTTGTCCTAGGGTGTCTGGCACAGAAAGCACGTGAGAGAATTTAAATTCAGTCACTACACAAGAAAACTTAAACACTCAGAAATCCTACAACTTGTGTATGAAATAAACTTAATAGAGGTGTCCTTAGATTTCACCAATATCCCAAAATTTGCATAACATTACCAATAATGAGTTGTGAAGCTGAAAGGAACTTTTCTAAGCTATCAATAAAAATACAAATTTCATCAGCTATGCTAGAGGAAGACTGGATTGGCTTTCTATTCCCTCTAGAGATAATGTTATAAAATATTTGAAGTGATCAAAGAGATGATTGAAGCATATGTAGCTAAAAAATGTAGGAAAATCTATTATGGATGGATGCATGCCAAGCAATTAATTAATAAAACATAGCATGCTTCTTTTGGGGTGGATTTTGTGATGTTTATAGTATTAGCTTTTTAAAATGTATACTTTGTTGTAATTTCTTTTTTTCACACTCATTAAATATTTACTTTTGTATCTGATTTTGTATAATTTTGCATTTTTAAACAGACTCCTCAATTTCTATAAGGTTCAAGTCTGTAAAACCTGATCTGCCCCTGATGGAGAACTGTTTATTTTTCATGTGTAAAATATTGTAGGGATTAGGAAGCTGTGTGGTTGCAGTATAGAAGATGGTTGGTGAATGATGAGAAAGAAGGTTGGAAGACCAGAACCACTCAAAGTAGGTCTTAAAAACATAGGCAGAACACTTCGTGTTTTTAAAAATTTAATTGGAATTCACATAACATAAAATCAATCATTTAAAATGTACAATTTAATGGCATTTAGAACATTCGCAATGTTGTACAAACACCACCTCTATCTAGTACCAAAATGTTTTCATCACCCCCAAAGGACACCTGTACCTATCGAGTAGTCACTCCTTATTCCCACCTCCCTTAGATGTTGGTGACCACCAATCTATGTTCTGTCTCTGGATCTACCTAGTCTGGATATTTCATATAAATGGAATCTTACAATATGTGATCTTTTATCACTGGCTCATTTCACTTGGCATAATGTTTTTGAGGTTCATCCATGTTGTAGTATTATCAATACTTTGTGCCTTTTAAATGATATGCTGGAGCACATGCAAGCATGAGACATGTGTTGTGTGTGTGTGTGAGTGTGTGTAGAGCTCATTTGGAAACCATTTTCCAGTTCAGCTTAGCTGAAGAAATGTTTATTGAGTGCCTATCACATGCCAGATACCCAGCCAGGCACTCTTCTATTTTCTTCATAGCCATGGTTATTGGATGAGAAAGAATGAAACTGAGGACTCTTGCTCACATTCAAGAGCCTGTGCCAGGTTGCATGAACCCTACTGCCACCAGCTCAGCTTCACAACCCACTCCAAGTCTGTACGGGATTTTGCTCTAGGAACTTTGTCATCCCTTTACCAATATTCTGGGAGAGGGTGGAGAAAGTGGGGGAGGGATGTGAGATTTACATAAGGAGAACCATCAAGGATTGAATCGACGTAGGAAAAGAAGGCAATAAAAGTAAGAATTTTCTCAACAGCCTTTGAAAGTCCCTTCTACTCACTGCCAGGATATCTCCCTGTTGGGGGGATGGGGAAGCTCAGGTGGGCAGTCACAGCAAGGCACCAAGCTATTGTCCTCTCCTTTATATTAATCTTTATGATATTTGGAAGTGAGCTTGGGATTTGTTAAGGCAGTGAATGGATATGTTAATGTGTGTATGGGAAGCAACAATCACATTTGCTCTTGGATTTTCCTTTCACTTGTCTTTCCTTGAACATCACCATGGGGGCATCTCTGAAGGCTGGTGGCCAATGGGAACCAGAATTCAATGAGAACTATGACCTTCCAGGTTCATCTTGCATCTGCCTTTGTCGGCTGGGTTTCCCCTCAGCAGAGAAATAATCCAGCAACTGAACAGGCAGCCCCTGTATGTTGAGCACTCACTGTGAGTCCTGTGCTTGGCATTAGCACTGCTTTATTCGTTTAAGCCTCACAACTGCTCCAAGTGGCATTTAGACTCGGGAAAGTGCGTGAGTTTCTAAGAGCTCACAATTTCTAAGGGACAGAGCTGGAATTCAAACCCTGCAGATGTGGTGTTCTTGATAGGCATCCCAACTAGGGAATAGAGCCTTCCCCGCCCTTCTACCTGGAACTGCCAAGAGTTAAAAGAAAATAGTCTTTTGATTTTAGAGCTTCTCAGACCCAAAGTTGCGATTGCATTCTACGTGCAAGGGAGTTTTAAATTTTTTCTTTTCATTTTTTTGGAAGTGTTTCCCCATAGAAGAAACAATAAAGTTTAAATTTAAAAGTCAATTAATGCATTGGGACAAGGAACTCCAACATACAGCTGGAGAGTGGGGGAGCTTGCCAGGTGAGGCATTCATCTTGGAAGTAATTGTGTGTTTCACTTGGCTTTGGCTTTCTGGAATGAGATCTTTGAAAAAGGGCTTTTTAATTTTACATCACTTTCAAACCAGTGGCGTGGACTAGGCCTTTGTATGAGCCGTGGTGGGGACATTTATCTCGATAGAGAATGGAGAGCTGACGAGCCATAAATTCTCCCACTCAGCAGCCTTTCCTTTCTCAGGGGCTCCAGATGAGGGCTTCCCCTCTCTTGAGGAGTCACTTGGAACAGGCTGCAGCCAGCAGGGGTCTGGAGAGGCTCCGGAAGCACATGAGCCAGGCCTGGGAGGCAGCAACAGCTCTTCCTAGTGGGAAAATGTCTCATCCTTCCTGTTCTCTCCGACACTGTTCTGTTCTGCGGAAGGCAAGTTCTGCAACTGCAACGGGACTTTTACTAGCTCCCCTGCTCCCCTGGGGCAACATCACATAGCAGACCTATGAAGCCATGAGGGGCATTCTGGCTCCTTTTAAATTGTGCACACACTCTGGACCCCACGTCTCTCTCCAAAAGTTTGGGACCAGCAATATGCAAACTTGCATGGCTGTCAAAACTAGCTCCACGTAGCTTCCTTTTTGCAGTTTTCATCTCTCCTGCTGTTTTTTCTTCCCTGCCTGCCTTCAAGTGTTCCACACCTTTGTACTTGGTTCTCTTATTTGCTCTTACATTATACTTGCTCTTCCTCTTACCAAAATATACTCTGTCAGAAAAATCTTTATTCAAATTGAAATAGATCAAGTTCAAAGCAAGTATGCCAAACAAATTCTGTAATCTGGACTCTGCTTAACCCTTTGGCTTTGGCTTTGATACAGCATCCACATTATTGTCAGGACAGTTTGAATTGAACACCAAGTGAGTCATTCTCCCAACCTTCTCAACTCAGGGCCTTTGTACACATCGTTCCCTATGCCCAGAACTAATTTTCTAGTCCTCCTTCACTTTTGTTGGCCACCACTACTTAGCTTCAGTGTCAGCTTGGATGTCCCTTCCCCAGGGAAAATTTATTCTGACCCCACAAGACAAGGCTGGGTGCTCAGGGCACTCTGCTCTTCTAATTCAACATTTCCTGTTTTCTTTCAAGTCTCCTCACTGGACTGTGAGCTCCTCAAGAGCAGGGATTTTATCTCTCACACCTAGTAGAGTCATCCATTAAATATTTTTAAATGAATGAGAAATTAATGATGTATAAGTGACCACTATCTTTGTTTCTTCACAGTTCTGCACTTCAACAGGATAAAATCTAAGGTGATCTTGAGATCAATAAAGGAAATTCAGTTTTCTCTAGTTTGTATTCAACTCTTCTCTAGGCATCTTGCTTTATTGGAGAGGTGATGGCTTCTGAGTGAGGTCCTAGCAAAGAAACATCCAGAAGATTGGGGACAGGGCAGCCCACATGACCTGGACCTAATGGTCCAGGTTCATAATCACAATTACATAAGTAAAAGTCTCTGCTTTTTATTTCCTGTTCTTGCTGTGCTCTCGGGTCTCCTCGAGTGTTCAGTGCAGCAGGCCTGGCCATAACCGTTCACCACAAACATGATGTCCTCCAGTGGGTGGGATGCAAGGGCAGGAGGGAGAGACCATAATTGTCCACTTGGATATTACAGATGAGCTTTTCAAACTACTTAGCACAACGTTCATATAATCATTGAACTTCTAGGTTTAGCTTTCCCATATTATGTATTTTAAAGTAGCCAGTGATAAAATATTTCAACAAAAAAAACCTCTAGTGGACTATAAAAAATGCTCTAGGTCAAATGAGTGAAGCTCAGATATTGTAATCACAGAGTTTGGATGGGGTGGAGGAGGAAACACAAGGTCACTGAGTGCGTGCAATGTGACTTTCTCCACTCACAGAAAGGGTGAGTGGTGGGAGGAGCTACTCTGGGCAGGGAAGAACCTTCAGGGGTGGCTCATTCTGATGCCTCCTTTTTCAAGGCCACGTGGTGTGGGGGTTAAGAGCAGGGGTTCTGGAGCTGGGCCACAGGCTTCGGGTCCTGGCTCCCTCCCTCTCTAGCTTTAAGACCTTGGAAAATTTACTTAACCTCTGGGTGGCTCAGTTTTTTCATCTTTAAAGTAGAGTAATAACAATAGTACTATTGCTTCAAAGGGTCCCAACGGGGATTAGATGAAATAATTTGTGTAAAAGTGCTTGGCCCAAAACCTGTTACACAGTAAATGCTCCATAAATGCTGCATGTGATTACTATTATGTTAAGGCCCTTGAAATGCAAAGATCCTTTGTGGCCAGGGTCAGGGGCATGATACAGAGGTCTGGTTTTGGTGCCCATGACTCTTTTTGAAATGTATGAGATATAGGAAGGGAGAAAATAGATGCCTCAAACTTAGAAGACCACATTGAAGAAACACACCAAAAGATCCACAATTAATTGTGGTGACTGAAGAACATATTCCAAGGATCATCTTTTGGAGGAACTTAATCATTCCAACAATCATCTTTTCCAAATGGATTTAAGACATTTAAAAATTGACAACATTTGTAATTTGAGGCTAATAAAACTAAAATCTGACATGAACACAAAGGAACAGAGGAAGGACATAAGTCGCTAACTGAAGCAGCTGTGATTGCACACCAAGGTTATATCAGACAATGTCTAAAGACAAACGAAATGCCTTACTTATTTTCAGTTGTGTTTTTATGGATTGCAGGTGTAGTGCAGAAGGGGTGAAGAAGGTTGTTAGCAGAGAAGACAGTGTTTTGTCTACGGCTAAAGGAAGCAGGAAAAGAAGTAAGGCGGGGGACTGTAGAAGAGCGGCAGGGTGTATTAATACACTGGATGATGCTAATGTGAAGGTGGTTTTAAATGTGATGATTTTAGCTAAATATTTCATAAGATTGTCTGTTTAACAGCAGTATGGAGGCTCCTCACCCTGACCTCTTGCTGTAACCGGATCCTTCACACCAATGTCCATTTTCCTTATCATGAACTGGTCTGTCTCCCTCCCTCCCTCTCTTCCTTCCTTCCTCTCTTTCTCTCTCTCTCTTTCTTTCGATCTATCATCTATCTATCCAATCTATAGTCTCTGGGTAAAATAGAGAATACACAAGGTTACTCTGAGCTGGGCAATAGGCAAACAAAGAAATAAAACAAAAATAAAAACAAAAACAAACAAACAAAAAAAGCAGAAGGACTAGACAGCATACATGCCCAAACCAGCATATGGTCCCTTGACAGGTCACTGGGAGCCACTTCTTCTGAAGTCAGTAGATAAACTCCACCTTGAATGAGCCGTTTTCCACTCAAATAGGCAACTCTTCCTGGCTTTCATCAGCGTCTCCCTATAATAGGCACGATTAACAAAAGTTTGATGACTGACAAAATAAACATGTTTGATGGAACAATGAATACTTGCATGATCGATCCCTTCCCAGGCCTTCCCTTCAGACCCTACACAATCACTCCACCTCGGCGCTGCTTGTTTGAAACACATCTGAAACTTAGTGTTTGAAGTCACCTTCAAACGGTCTGTCGGTTGGATCTGACAGTTTCTGGGGTGTCAGATGTCTTTCCTTTCATGGTTCGTTTCAATTTGAGGATCAGCCAGAAGTTATGAGGTGATAATTCAGATGAAACTGAGGATTGAAGTATGACATGGACATTTTTACTTGCCAGAAATTGTAAGTGACAATAGCATGGTCAAATTTTATGCTGTTCAAAATTGTTGCTAAAATGAATAAAGCTACTGATGGACCATAGTCAATCAGTCAGGAGCTGGCATATTCTTGAGGGCCTTTTCCTGGAATGAGCGCTATCCACTGAGGTTCATCCTTTACCCTGTGATCATTAATCATGAGATCATCCCCTGTTTTCAGTAGCGACACTTAAGGAGTCATCAATCTGGATCAACCTGCACTGAGCACTATTACTATATTGCTTATTTCCTAAGCACAGATTGCTGTATATGTACATGTTCCTAGAATCGACCTGGATCCTTGTCCTTGTTCCTCTGTCCTCTATTGGAGCCCTGTCACATGAAGCCCAGATGTCACTTACGTCTATATTGTCCCTTGGAGATTTAGTTGAAATTGACTAAAACACCATTTATGTGGCTTCTGCAGTCTGCAGCCTTCTCCATAATTTCTGTGACTTCCTGGATCTTACTTTCTTTTACTTCTCTTTGTCTTCAATGTCCTGCTTTTCTCCGCATTGGGTGTTTCTTTTTTTCTTCTTCAGTGTCAGATGGAATTCAATTCTGTGTTCTATGTATTGTGTAATTATTCTATGTATTGCATGGAATTCATTCTATGCTGGATGGAAAACTCTATCCATTATCATTTTCCATAAGAAATACATTCACACCCAACATTTTACTTTTTTTTTTTGATAGATTTTACCCTAAGTATTTGGATAAAGGATGTGTGTAGATTGTGTGTGTATCTTGGGGAGAGGTTCACTGCCTGTGGCACAGCCCTTGACCATGTGGATCGCTCTGTCTCTCTCTGCTCCTCTCCACAGTGCTGCTCCCTCATCCCTTATGGCCTTTTCTACTCCATAGCCTTCTGGGGACAAGTAGTAGGTAATATTAAACTAGGATCAACCACCCCAAAATTTGTAATGGCTCAAACATGATAGAAAGTGAGTTTTTGCTGATTTAAAGTCCAAGATGGTAGTCCTGATCAGGGGATGCCCTCTTTTCACCATTCAGTTGCTGATTCAGCTTCTGAAGCTTCTTCCCTTTCCTGGCTCCACCCTTTTCAACATATGGCTTCCAGGGTCACCATGCCTGTCTGCATCCTGCTGGTGGGATGGGAGAGCACTCTGGAAATGTTGCATATTAATCTGTTTATGCTATATTGGCTAGAATCTCATCCAAAGGCCACTCCAGCGGAACTTGGAAGCATAGTCTAGTGGGCTTTCCCTGAAATCTAGTGTGGGAGGCAGATCCTAAGGTAGGCTTCAATGATCTTTGATTTTTGGTATTTATGCCCTTGTGTAATCCCCTCCCACTGAGTGTTGGTGGCCCTAGTGATTCACTTCCAATGAACAGAATACAGTAAAGGTTATGGGTGTCACTTCTGTGATTAGGTTACAAAAGGCTATGAGTTCTGTTTTGCTGGCAGAGTCTCACTCTTGCTTTGATGAAGCAGGCTGCCATGTTGGAGAGGACCAATTGACAAAAAGCTGGAAATGGCCCCTGGCCAACAGCCAGCAAAGAACTTAGGCCCTTAGCCCCACAGCCCAGGAGGAACTGAATTGCCAACAATCACTGAATAAGCTTGAAAGTGGATCCTTCCCAACTGAATCTTGGGATGACTGTGCCCAGCAGACATCTTCATTGCAGCCTTGTGGGAGGCCCTGAAACAGATGATCTGGCAAAGCAGTGTTTGGATTCCTGTCCCATAGACTCTGTGTGATGGTAAATGTGTATTGTTTTAAGCTGCTATGTTTTGGAGTATATTGAATGCAGCAATAGATAATGAATATAGAGGGGATCCCAGATTATGAGGAGCTTGCCAGATCCTATGACAAGGGCTTATCACATGGGGAACAGACCCCTTAAACTGCTCTGCTCTCCCAGTACCTGTGGATTGCTGCAAATGCATATGCAATGTGGCTTGACCGCCCAGCACATAGCTTTCAGTACCAATCGTATTTGTATCCTATCATTGCTGAACCACATTACCACAAACTTAGTGACTTAAATTAACACAAATTTATTCTCTGACGGTTTTGGAGGTCAGAAGAACAAAATGAATCTTGTGGGGCTAAAGTCGAGGTGTTGGGAGGGCTGTGTTCCTTCTAGAGACTCTAAGACAGAATCCACTTTCTTGCTTTTCCACCTTCTAGAAGTCACCTGCATTCCTTGGCTTGCAATTCCTTCTTCTATTGTCAAAGCCAGTGATAGTGCATCTTCAGATTTCTCACTCCCCTTCCAGCCTCATTTACTCATAAGGGCCTTTGTATTACCTTGGACCCACCTACACAATCCAGGATAATCTCCCTATGTTGTTCTTAATCATATCTGCAACTTCCTTTTACCATGTAAGGTAACATATTCGCAGGTTCTGGGGTTTAGGATGTGGACATTTTTGTGTGTGTGTGTGTGCACGCGCGTGTGTGTGATTATTCTACCTACTGCTCCAAAGTAGGTTCTCTTAGAATTGATAAATGCAGCAAAGTCTCAGGATACAAAATCAATGTACATAAATCAGCAGCCTTTCTATATACTAATAACAGTCAAGCCGAGAGTCAAATCAAAGACTCAATACCATTCACAACAGCTACAAAGAAATCCAAATACCTAGGAATATACTTGACCAAGGAGGTGAAAGAGCCCGACAGGAGGAACTGTGAAATGCTGAAGAAAGAAATCACAGAGAATACAAACAAATGGAAAACATATCATGCTCATGGATAGGTAGAATTAACATAGTTAAAATGTCCATGCTACCCAAAGTGATTTCTTAATACAAATTCAACACAATCCCCATCAAGTTACCAAAATCATACTTCACAGATCTAGAAAAAATAATCATATGCTTCGTTTGGAGCCAGAAAAGAGCACGACTAGCCAATGAAATCTTAAGCAAAAAGAACAAAACTGGAGGCATCTCATTACCAGACTTCAAACTATACTACAAGGCTATGGTAACCAAAACGGTATGGTATTGGTACAAAGAGAGAGACATAGACCAAAGGGACAGAACAGAGAACCCAGACATAAAACCATCTACCTACAACCAACTGACCTTTGACAAAGCAAACAACACACACTGGGGAAAAGAAGCCCTATTCAATAAATGGTGCTGGGAAAATTGGATAGCCACATGCAGAGAAATGAAACAGGACCCCTACCTCTCACCACTTATAAAAATTAATTCAAGATGGATAAAAGACTTAGATCTAAGGCATGAAACCATAAGAATTCTAGAGGAAAATGTACGAAAAACTCTTCTAGGTATTGGACTAGGCAAAGAATTTATGAAAAAGACCCCAATGTCAATCATGGCAACAACAAAAATTAATAAGGAATTTGATTAAACTAAAAAGCTTCTGCACAGCTAAGGAAACAATCAATGGAGCAAGTAGACAACCTACAGAATAGGAGAAAATATTCATAATCTATACATCCAATAAAGGCTAATAACCAGAATTTACAAAGAACTCAAGCAAATCAGTAAGAAAAAAACTAACAACCCTATTAAAAAGTGGGCAAAAGATATGATCAGAAGCTTCTCAAAAGAAGATAGACAAATGGCCAATAAACATATGAAAAAATGCTCAATGTCACTAATTGTCAGGGAAATGCAAATTAAAACCACAGTGAGATATTACCTTTCCCCAGTTGGAATGGCTTTTATCAAAAAGTCCAAAAACAATAGATGCTGGCATGCATGGATGCAGGGAGAAAGGAATTCTTATACACTGTTGGCGGGACTGCACATTAGTACAACCTCTATGGAAAACAGTATGGAGATTCCTCGAAGAACTAAAAGTAGACCTACCATTTGATCCAGCAATTCCACTACTGGGTATTTGCTCAAAGGAAAAGAAGTCATTTTATCAAAAAGACATGTGCACTCAAATGTTTATTACAGCACAATTCACAATTGCAAAGATGGGGAATCAACCCAAGTGCCCATCAATTCAGGAGTGGATTAATAAAATGTGGTACATATATACCATGGAGTACTACTCAGCCATAAAAAAGATGAATTAATACCTTTTGCAACAATCTGGATGGAACTGGAGACCATTCTCCTAAATGAAGTTTCCCAAGCATGTAAAAAAAAAACCACCACATATACTTACTATTAAATTAGAAGTAACCAATGAGCACACAAGTGCACAGAGGGAAGTAAAACTCAGTGGAAAGCAACCAGAGGGAAGGTAGGATGAGGGAAGGGGAATAAATCAACCTAATGGGTACTATGGACACTATTTGGGTGATGGATACACCTATAGCCAGGACTCAAGCATTACAAAAACGATCCATTTAATCTAAAGCATTTGTACCCCCTTAAAGTTTTGAAATAATAAAAAAGAACCAAAGTAGGATTTTATGTTCCTTCCTGGTTTCTTCTTACTTAATAAGCCACAGTACTGATAACCTAAGAGTCATCAACTCTGGGAAAGACCACATAAAGTTGGGGAAATTTGGCTTTTATGTCCTGGGTCTAGTAGGTCTGTATTCTTTGCCCCCTGTCCCGTCCCAACCTTTGTTCTGACCTATTTTCAGGTTAATCCACCTCTCTTACTGGGGAGCTCCATTTTTTAGGGGTATTAGGAAGATGAATGAAATATCTAGCAAGAGAAGCAACATAGAGGGTGATGAGGATTTGACAGATGTAGCAGCCGAGTTTCCAAAAGACAGAACAACTTGCCTGAGCTGGGAGGTGGTTGAGCCAAGCTTGAATCATTCTCATTGGCTCCAAACCTCCTGTTATTTTTCTTTTACTAAACTGAGAGTTAAAGTCTAAGAAAGAAAATGAGAATTGATATTTAAACAGATATTAAAGATCTAAACTGAAATGGTGAAGGCAGAAATAGGATGACATTTAAATTGACTAGCTAAAAAAGGTAGAAACTTTTGAACAATAATTTTCCACTTATAAACCAGACAGATTTAACTGTGAAACTAAGAAATAGGAAACAAACTAATCAATATCAAACATATTTAAAATTTCTGGAGGAAGACAAAAATAGTATTCTCTCTTACAGCAGTGTTTTTCAAATTTCAACTTCTCTTTTGATGAACATAAACATGTTGCACTTCACAACCCTTGTTATATTTCTCCTAACTACTTGAGAATCATGGCATCTTCTATACATTTCCAACAATCAAAAAGATATTGTCACATTTTATATTCTGTTTGATGGACACACACTCTTCTTTTTTTTCTGACTGTAAGATTCCACTATAATTTTTGGATACGCTTTTTTCAAGCTATTCAGTAGAGAATCGCTGCTCTCCCACAGCTGGGGTGTGTTTTTGCACGATTCAAACATGGTACAATGTGGATGTTCTGTGCTTGGCTCAAGTGTAAATATTTTGAGGGTTGAGATCCTTTGCTCTCAGGAAAATATAATTTACTGCTTCTGGAGTAAAAACGAAATTAATAAATGATATAGCACGCAAACCCATCTTGGCCTTGTACTGCTTAGCAGTGTTTTAGTGAGTTACATTTGAATGAATGAGAAACATATGGATGAAATGTCCCTTGTGGCTACTCCTGGACTCAGAGATGGAAGGGGGACGTGCTTAACCAAATGCACCATATTTTCTCAACACCATGTTTGAGAACATATTTGGACCTATTTCCTAAAGCCAAAAGGAGCCTGGTCTTTCTTGTCTGTCCCTAAAAGTGCACATTGGCAAGGCTGGTGAAAGCTCCCCTGGTCTGTGTCTTTGGCCAGGGGATGGGGAGCCAGGTGGGGAGACTAGAACTGGATATCAGTTGGGTTTTTCTCAGGACATGATAGTGGTGAGTGTTGGGTTAGAATTAGAATTTGTTTCTTCCTTTGATTTTGATCCGTACTCAAGCGACTCTTCTGAGAAAGTAGATTTCCAATAAACCAGTGGGACAGAAGGACTTTCTTAGAAACAGGGATAATAAGGGAGAATGTGGAAATGTGGGTTCTCATCAGGTGGAATAGTTTACCAGTTGGTTCTGCCATAGACTGGGAATATGTGTGCTGGGCCCTCGAAACCCGGTGTTACTGTGTTGGTGATATAATAAGGCCCCAAGACCTTCTTTTCTTCAACTGAGGTAGATATTAGGCTACCTTTCATGAAATTCTCTCTCCTTGACACTTCACAATGAGCTACTCAAGGCAGGTGCTGTTACCTGGGTCTAGTAGATAAGGAAATTGCAGCTCAGAGGAGAAAAATGATCCACCCAGGGTTGCCTAGCTAGTCAATTGCAGAGCTAGGCCACGGAACTGCTCCTTTTGAGACTCCCATCTCAAACAGCCATGCAGGTGGCTCGGCTTAGCACTCAGCGTGGCGTGAGCAAACCAGCAGGAAGCACCCGTTTTCACCTCTGTTCTCCCCTGAGCTCCGGGAGCAGGGCTTTCTCCTTCTTAGCCGGTCACACTGGTCTATTTCCTCTGCCCTCTCTTTCCTGCTTGGTGAGTCATCTAGTAATAACAGTCTCAGTGAATAGGCTAGTGTTTACAACCTGCTTTAGTCCAGCAGGACAGATTTCAGGGTAGAAATTCCATGCAAACAGGTGAACCCTAGGCTTACATCTCAACTCCTCTTGGAATGCCAGTAGTGTCCGGCTGATGTTTCCGCTCAGTTCCTACCTGTTTTTTCTCCAGCTGGCCATACTCATCTTGATTGACCCAGAAAGATCCTTTTTGTAGGGGTGAGGATGTGACTCTTCAGTTTCAAGTTCCAACAGCCCTGTGGAACCTCACAGCTGGTCACTCGCGTCTCTGACTGGGCTTCTGGCCAGAGCCTGCAGACCCCTTACCCTGAGTTAATGCATCCCACTGGGCTTGGCCCCTTGGTCTCTTCTCTTGGTTTCTGTGACATTTATTCTTTTCTGTTTTCAGTGACTCTTGCCCTTCACTTTTGTTCTGGCTTCTCTACGACCTGTTAATGAGCCTCTGTCCTGTCTTTTCTCAGGTTGTATCTCACTCTCTGGCCTTCACTAGTGCCTGTCACCTCTGCAACTGGGGGTAGGGGGAGGCTTGGATTTCTCAGCTTCTTCGCCTGTAGATGGGCATGGCATACAGCAGGGAATAAAATGAGCTAACACTGGAAGTATCTGTCACTTAGTAGTCATTTGCATGATCAATAGATTTTTTTTCCTTTTGCCACTAAAGGAAGTTGAAGAAGTTGAGTGACTGGTGTAGGATACGACAGAGCAGGGGTCCTCAATTATGGGCAACTTTGCCCCCCGCCCAGGAGACATTTTCGGTTGTTGCAATTGGAGGGAATGTGCTATTGGGCGTCTAGTGGGTAGGGACCAAAGTGTTGCTAAACACCCTACAATGCACAGGACAGCCCCCCGCAAATATCATCTGATCCACAGCCTCAATACTGCTGAAGTTGGGAGTCCCTACCATAGATGGCAAACTGTATACTTTGGGTTCAAAGGCATATATGAGTCCTGCTTTGACCTTTGTAATAATATTGATATATATCAATAATAAAATCACCATTAATATCAATATTAATATGAATATACTAGCACAAATTTTTATTAAGTACTTAATATGTGCCAGGCAAATATTTAATATATTAAAGGGTTGAATCATCATAGTAAATCTTTTAAATAGTTTTATCATTCTTATTTTATATAGAATGAAAACAAGGCTCAGAGAGGTTAAGTGACTGTCCCAAGTCACGTATACTGGAATATGTACCCCTCCCCCATCTAACTGAGGCCCTTGAACATTACTCTATTCCACCTCTCATTCTATTCTGTTGTCTCTTAATTCTTTATGTGAGTAGAAAGAAGTTTGGGACAAAGTGACTGGCAACAGGCCTGTAGGATTTCCGAGGAGCCCGTTAGAAGTTCTAGCTGCTGTGTGAATTGGGGAATCAGGGTAATCGAACCCTCCCTTACTCGGTGGTGAATTCTGGCCCCTTCTATTGGACTTCTCTCCTCTCAAAGGCTGTTAGGGACCCTCTGGTGTGGGTGGTGAGTCAAAAGTCCCTGGGTATTAAGTCTAACAAGAGAGTGTTTCTATACACAGCTACTGTCAGGGTGCAAGAACAAATGGAGGAAGGGGAGAAACCACTTGAGATAGAACAACACCTGTTATCCAAAGATTCCTTTTTCTGGTGAGGGAGACGGTTCTTTAGGCCCCCCTGTAGGAATGAATATAGCGGTGGCAAACACAGAGGACACATTAATTAAAAGGAGATGGCGGGAGTGGGGTGGGGTGGGGGAGTTGTGTGCACAGATAGTTCCTGAGGTCTTTGAATGCTTTCCTTCCCAGAGTTGCTGACTCTCTAACGAGCCATTTACGGGGAGGAAAACCTTCCTGAATGTATTTTTGCATGGGAGGACTTCCTGCGGCAAAAGGAGTCACATATGTATCAGCAGCCTCTGTTCATTGTGCAAAGGCCTCTGGCCATCTGGACCACCCAGCGGCTAGAGTTTTCCTTCAGAGGGCAGGATGAAGGCGAGGGGCTTGACACCTCGGCCCCAGGGTAATTACCAGATGGCAAAGTGCTTGTTTTCACTGGATGATTCAGAACAACCGAGTCACCCCAGGAAAGCCATTTCGTCTTCAGCACCCAGCTATTTCCCTTGCAAGATGTATTCTTCTCTTTCTCTCCCACCGGCAGCAGGGGAGGCTGTCTCTTAAGCGCTGAAAGACAGTTTGACTCCGACAGGGTGACAGTGTGGGGCAGCGGTCGCTTCCTCCCTGATGCGGCCTCTGAGGGACTCTGGGGTCTGAAGTGGCTGCGCTCAGAGGGGTGGGCAGCAGTGACCGTGGCGCAGGAGGAGGAAGATGCGACAGGCAGCGAAGCTCAGCATGCACGGGCACTAGCTCTGTGATACAAAATGGCAATAAAGATTCTTCCTCGTTGGATTAAATGAAATATCATATACGAAGTGCCCGCCCCATGGTGGACCCTTCGCCGTTAGCTGTCAATTCCTCTTCCATTAGGATGCTCCACTGGTCTTGTTACCAGCCAGACAGCACTTCACTGTCGGGAAACGTCAAACGTAAAGGGTATCAGAACACAGACATTCCTAAAAATCAGTGAACCCATTTATTAGTACATCGGAATAGGTGCGTATGCACGTGTGTGTGCATGACCGCCCTTGTCTGTATCCCAGTGATCTAGCTCCCCCCTCGTCTTCTGCCTTGCGGTCTGCCGCCCTTTGCCTCACACCTCTGCCCCGCCAGCCCCAAGTGTATTAAATGAGGAAATGTATATGGCAATACCTCGATTACAGCATCCTGTCAGTTAACAAGTTCTTTTTAATTTTTAATATCCTTCCCTTAAAAGTTTTGTTTTGCTTATCCTCAGAAACCCTGCCATTCTTGTTCCTATTATATATATATGTATATAGGAACACGGACAGACTTACATACAGGGCGATTTTATTGCAAAGAGCAGAGGGACACTCTGGTTCCTTGCCCTTCCCTGCCCCCGCCCCCAGCGCACCCCAATTCCCAGCAGCTGAGTCCTCAGACCAGCAGAGGGCACCAAAGCACCAGGAACGGGACTCAACGGTGCCCAGCGCGTCCCCTTTTAGTTCCGCCTGTGGGATCCGCGTGAGCCCTGAAGCCAGCTGCCTTGGGCCTAATGTTTTGCTAAGGTCACTGATTTCCTTCTTTCTAACACTTAACCTGATGGGTAAATCATCTGGGGGGAAGAATGGCAGACAAGGATATAGAGGGATTTGCATCTTCTTTGTCTCAGTTTCCTGGTCTGTCAATTGGAGACAATAATAACTACCATTTATGGGGGGCTTAAATGTACTCAACACGGTTTTAAGGTGTTTATGTGCATAAACTCATTTAATGGGCATGAGATCTATGAAGCAGTCATTATTGTTATCCCAATTTGACAGATAAAGGAACTGAGACAGATATGTGATGTTGTGATAATAATAGGGTTGTTGGGAGGATTAAAGACAGAGTATAATTATTTTGGAAGATATATATTTGATAAATAGGAGCTATTATAATTGTTTGATAGATAAGAGCCAGGATTGCATAACTTGATTTTAGAGTTTGTTGCATTTAATAGGGAACAACCAACTTCCAGACCCTTGTTGCACTTCCTTAGAGACACAGGGCATGTTTCTCTGAATGTTTAAGGGGACCCCAGAGACCCCAGTACTGTATTAAGCGAAAGGGTGAATATTTTCCACTTTTAGTCTACTTTTTGCTTTATCTCTGTTTCTATCCAAAGGCAGAGGTCTGGAATCGAATGGAACGAGAGTCCATGGGGAGTGGGGGATGGTGGGGTGGGAGAGCAATACTGACACCTCCTCATTCTCCTTCCCTATGTACTTTGTGTTCACAGTATTCAACGGGCATTGTCCTCTGCCTGTGGTGTGCGGCCCAGCCATGGCCCAGGAGCAGAGCTCAGTTATGGGGCTGTCCAATGGATTATGTCTATAACTCTGGATTCCTCAAAACCATGTTCATTTATTCATTCAACAAACATTTAATAAAGCATACCCACCATTATGCTGGACATGTTGGTAGCTCAAGATTCAATGATTGAAAGAAGTTTTGTCCAGCCTCAAAGAACTTATAGTTTCATGGGGAAAGGAAGACATACTGAATAAGAAATGAGGGTGTTATGACTCTGATAAAGCTCTCCTGTAGGATGCTTCTCTGACTAGTAAGGATGAGCATATTAAACCACATTAGGAGGTGAAGTGGAGTAGAGGAGAAGCCAGAGAGGACTTCCTGGAGGCAGAGGCAATGCCTGAGCTGAGTCTCAAAGAATGAGTGGCACTGAACTGATTTCAGCCAAATATTCTTGAAAATGGGTGGAGAAATAAGTTTAGAGGGATTGCCTGCACTCCATCAAATGTTTCACTTATATTAAAAATATATTAAAAAATGTAAAATATATATTTCTATATTTAAAAATATGGCTTTAACATTATTAAAGAAAAAATTAAGCTTCTGTAATTTCATCTCTCTGATTTAAACCTTTATCATTATTATTTTTCATACTATCATTAGTGGTCATGCAACTTCATACAAATTTCTACATAATTGCAAGCCCAAGGCTTACTGCATTTTGTACTTTTGAAATTTAAAATTTTGATGGGTTAAATATAGCGTAGTTTAACATGTCAAAGTACATAGAGTAAGGTCACAGTCTCTAAATCAACCTGTCCTGGTGGAGTTTCTTGACTGTGCCCCTTATAAACCTGTTGAACTAAGCACATTACATAACTTTTCCATGCCTCAGTTTCCTTACCCGTAAAATGAAGTTAATAATAGTAACTACCTTATAGTTGTAATAATAACTTAACATGTGTAGAGCAGTGGCTCTCAACTGGGGGTGATTTTGCCTTCTAGGGAACAGTTAGCAATGTCAGGAGATACTTTTGGTTGTCATAGCTGGGGAAAATGTTCTATTGGCATCTAGTGGGTAGAGGCCAGGGATGCTGCTAAACATCCTACGATGCACAGGCCTGGTACCCACAACAAAGAATAATCTGGCCCAAAAGGTCAGCAGTGTCCAGGGTGAGAAATCCTGCTATAGACTGTGAGAACAATATGTGGCACAAAGAAAACATCTATTAGATTTAATTGTTGTTATTTCCTAAAACTTCCAAAGTCTGTAACCTGACATTCAAGGATAGGTGTGACTACAGCCAACCTCTCTACATTTCTCTCCCATTTCTCCTTTATACAAACCACAAACTCAAGCCATATGGGTCCACTCGCTGTCCCCTGCCTATGTCGTGCCCATCTCTGAGGCTGGGTCTCAGTCCCTCTACTGGAACCTCCTCTCTTCTTAGCCACAGCAATTCCTGTACCTTCTTCCAGAGTGATTACTCTTGTCTGGGAACCCCTGTATCCTTTGTACAAAGCACTTCTATGACAGTTACATATATTTCCTTCTGCATGCAGGAACTTCCCCCTGTGGAGTTCTGGGATACTCCAGAAGGAGTTTACTCTGGGCCAGGCACTGTGCTAGGCCCTGAGTACACAAAATTTTCAAGGTACTGTCCTAGTTGCAAGGAGTGTACCTTGTGGCTTACTTGATCTAGCATGCAATAGGAGCTCATTAACCACCTGATGGAGGTCATCAGGTATAAGGGAATGAGTTTGGGAGTCTGGCACACTGGGAGGGTTAAATCTAAACTCTGATCTTGTTAACTGTGTGACCCTGTCCAAATGACTGATCATCAGAGTCTCACTTTCACAGTGGATGTGATGAGAGGTATGTCCGCGGGAGCTGACTGAATGCTTAGTTGCTGCTTAGAAAATGTTGGTTCTTTCCCATTCTTGCTTACTGGCTTGTTTTACAACTGCTCAACTATGTTCTGACCCAGCAGGATTTCCTTGTACGCCCTCCGACCCCCACCAGCTCCACACCAGTTCCTCTCCAGGGTCCAGCCTTGTCTTGGGAAACATTCACTGCTGCTCAGAAATTCTGTTTTGGTTGCAGGTCCATGGGTTGAGCCAGTGCTACAGCTCATAAGTAGGATTCCAGGAAAAGCAAAGCCCTTGATGGATCTGTACTTGGCTGAGTCTGTGTGTTCCCTGCCCCTTCTCTTCTATGTGTCCAAAGCACATTTTGATTCTGCTGAGGAGATTCCTTCTGGGTTGTTCCACACAGCTGGGGGTAGAAAGAGCATCCCTGATTCTTAATGTATAGTACAGATGACATGTGTTTTGACTTACAGTGAATATCATCTGCTTTGCTGAGTCAAAAAACATGTACATGTTTTTGGCTCAGCTGTTCACTAGACTTTGCATTTGCAAAGCATGGAGCTCTGTGAGAGAGGACCAAAAATCACAATGTGGTGACAAGGCAGAGGTAGTGACCCTTTTTATTTCTAATTGTGGCATGGATGGGTATTTGGGGGCTCCAGGAAAATCACTCATTCTCTTGGACTTCAGGTGCAGTTTAGTACAGAAGAATTTGGGATCAGGCTAACCTGTATCTGCTGTGTCGCTTTGGGTAAGTTACTCAACCTCTCTGAACCTCTTTTGTGAAATGGAGATAGCAACAACATAAACAACAATAGAATTTTTGTGGGGATTAATGAAGCTCCGAGAATTCTTAGCATGGCATAGCAGACACTGTGGGTGTCCCCCCAGCTCCCCTCATCCTACTTTGGAGGTTGCCTGTACCCCAACAGCTTCCTGTGTATTTCTTCCTGAGGGTGTTCTCTGGCCTTGGAGGGTGCTACGTGTGTGTATGTGGCTGGCTGGAAGCCTGGGAGTACCAAGGATTTAATGCCACACAAGCTACCCCAACAAATGTGGGGCAGGAGTTGGGGCTACCTCCTCCCGTCAGTGGAACAATCCTGTGATGTGCAGTCTCTCAGGGCAGCCAGTGAGATGGAGCCCCAGTGGCCCACGGTGGTAACCTGCTCCTTGGTGTGCTCTTACTGGTTTGCCTCTGTTTTCTGTCTTACTCTCTACTTCCTTACAATGCTTCCTGGGATCACATCCCAAATGAACTATCCATCTAAATCCTTGCCTCAGGCTGTGCTTTTAGGAAAACCAGAGGCCAGGGATGCTTATGACGCATGCCTGCTGTTAGCATTAAAACGTGAAAACACCTTGAAAATGATTGATAACACAGTCTCCACAGCTAAGTATTAATTCCATTTCCTTCCTTCCTTCCTTCCTTCCTTCCTTCCTTCCTTCCTTCCTTCCTTCCTTCCTTCCCTCCCTCCCCCTCTCTCTTTCTTTCTTTTCTTTCTCTCTTTGTCTCCCTCTCTCTCTCTCTCTCTCTCTCTTGCTTTCTTTTCTTTCTTTTTTCTTTCGAGAGGGTCTCACTGTGTCACCCAGGCTGGAGTGCAGTGGCCTGGCCTCATCATAGCTCACTGAGACCTCGAACTCCTGGGCTCAAGCAATCCTCCTGCCTCAGCCTCCTGAGTGGCTGGCACTATCGGTACACACCACCATGCCCAGCTAAGTTTTCTATTTTTTGTACAGATGAGGTCTTGCTCTTGCTCAGGCTGGTCACAAACTCCTGGCCTCAAGCAATCCCCCTGTCTTGGCCTCCCACAGTGCTGCACTTGGCCTCAATTCCATTTCTATAGACCTAATATACTACTGTTATTATTCAGCCAATGTTGTCTATAGATAAATTTCTGTGTATCCTGCAATGGATGGTTGCAGCCGGTGATATAAATGTTGCATGTTTATGGCATTAAAAATTAATATATTTTCACCTGTAATTCCCCCTACAAGCAAGCTAGCTTTTTCGTCTGGTGCTTGAAAAAGGACATATTAATATGTTCTTAAATTAGAAGAAATATGATGATGTTGGGCTTCTTGGGGGAGGGTATGCTAATATCTAGAATGATGTCCTCTAAAGGGAATTCCAGTATAAAACTTTAGGCTTATGTGTTGAATTCAGAAAGCAGCCCTCAGATAAGATGGGGCTTGAATAGATTATCTTTCTTTGTATCCTACACCGTTACCTAAATGTCTTCACACAACAGGTGTTTGATAAATATTGGTTGATAAAATTTGTTGGATTCTAGGAAGAGCCCTTTAAGCATATCCACTGTGACAATGTTGGTTTATTGCCAACAATCCCACCACTGTTAATTGCAATAGGGAATTTGAAGGTTTCTTCATTATAATAACTTTTACTTGAACTGGGATTTTTCTATACTAGATAAAACTTTGACCACTGCCAGGAATATCTGCCAAAGATGGAGTAGTATGGAGGGTTAGGATTGTGTAAAAACCAACTAAAATACTTACTGGAATCTTATAAGTAAAGATATAGGATGCAGATATCATCTTGACTCTGATGGAGTTAGGAGTTTAGTTAGGAAGGAAGACAGTGAATAAGTATTTACAAATGGAATGAGTCTTATCCAAAGTGGTGTATGGGAACATAGAGCAAGAGATTTAACTTTATCTAGGAGGTAAGAGAAAGTTGCTTTAAAGAAATGGC
>CM052438.1:35732992-35748112 GCA_028533085.1 Varecia variegata
TTGTGGATTATATGGTCTCTGTTATAACTGCTCTGCTATCATATCATGAAAACAGCCATAGACAACATGTAAATGAATGTACATAGCTGTGTTCCAATAAAACTTTATTTACAAAAATAGGTGGTGAGTCAGGTTTGGCCCAAGGGCCGTAGTTAAAGAACACCTGCTTTAACCCTATGAAGCAAGTAATATTATTTCTGTTTTATAGATGAAGAAATGGAGGCCTAATAGTACAAAACTGGTAAATAGCAGACTTGAAATTCAAGACCATTTAGCTATAATTTCAAAATCTGTGCTCTTTCATCATACTATGTGCTTCCTTTCTAAAATATCTTTTCAAAGTTTCCATCAGAGCAGGAGAGCCAAGTAACTGTTGATCACAAAAATGCCAGTGTATTGTGCTACCCTGCTAAAAACAGTGACTGGATAGGAATGGCTAAATGGAGAATGTTAAGTACTCTTCAGGTTCTATACAGATTATTCCATGTGTATTTCTGTCTTAATACTATTTTCATTCACTGGTAATGACTAGCTTTCTCTCTTTTGTGGCTTACTACACTATTGATACATCACACAATGCAGCCATCATCTCAAGAGTTCTGAGAATCAAGTGTTTCTTTTGGCATAGCACTTCATCTGTTCTTAATACTAATATGAAAACACTTTAGGAAGTTTTAGTATTCATAGGCATCTTATTCCTTTGGTGGATGTCTGGGAAAAATCAGAATGTGCAGTGCTGGCATGGTTGGAGTCTTTTGTTCCACATTAATAGTCGACTTTGATGATGTTCTCTAAGGAGTTGCAGGCATATTATGTCACATGGCCAAGGTTATGTGGTTTACAACATTTTAAAATGGATTTTTATTCATGTTTAGACAGTTCTTCTAAGGATTACCCAGCCCTTTGGATATTAAGTTATAAATGTTTCAACATGCATCTCTCAGGGTTGAGCGAATGGGTAGCGTCCAGATAGTAGTCACTGATGTGCTGTGAGGGCATCCTGCTTCAACTGAAGAACGCACCAAGTCATCACTATCAGCCTCATCCACATCATCACTTCAGCCTCAAAGTCCAGGGGCTAGGGTGGTGGTATAGTGGACCTCTGAGTACCTCTGGACTGTGTGCAGTTTTGGGGTAATCGAGGCACCTTCTTCTTTGTCTCTCTGAGTTCATTCATTCATTCAACAAATATTTATTGAGTCTGTGTGCACCTGGCACTGTACAAGATATTGGACAAGAGCAGACAATTCCTTGTTCATATATGGAGCTTACAGTAGAATAGGGGAGATGGGTATCAAATATTTACATGAACAAATAAATATTTGTAAACTGAGATGAATTTTCTGAAATAAAGAAGCATGATACTGTGGAAATTAGCTTGTTTCAGACTGGGTGGTCTGGGAAGGTTCCCCCATAGAATGCTTAGGCTGGGATCTAATGGATAAATAAGAGGTAAAAGCTAGGTGAAGGTGGAAAACTATAATATTCCAGAAAGAAGGAGGGAAGAGCATGAGCAAAGAGTGCATGCAACAAATTGAAAGAAGGCCAGTGGGCTGAAAGCATGTCTCCCTCCTCCCAGAGTGAGTTACCCTTCCCCGAGTGATTACTGAAAAGCCTGCCCCCTCCCTCCTGCTATCGAAGCAGTTGGTGAGGGTCCTGCAAAACTAGGTGAAGATTTACTGGCATAGTTCATTCACCACTGAGTGGTGCTCATACTCCCAGACTGGATGACAATATCCATAAGAAGAATTTGTGAAGAACTCTCCTACATGGTAGGGGCCTGGGACCTAGAGCTTCAGCTGATGAAGAATTTCCTAAGAGCTTGGGCTGGGTTACAGGATGTGGTATACTCATACAATTTCAGTGTGGCCTCTGGCAGACTGTTTAATTCAATCTTCAGTTTGAAGGGGCTGGGAAGAAATTGAGGAATGCAGACATATCTCATTT
Source organism: Varecia variegata (assembly GCA_028533085.1). Classification (NCBI taxonomy): domain Eukaryota; kingdom Metazoa; phylum Chordata; class Mammalia; order Primates; family Lemuridae; genus Varecia; species Varecia variegata. The sequence continues at coordinate 35,734,940 of CM052438.1, forward strand.
TATTGTGCTTTGCAGATATTGCATTTTTTTTTTTTTTTTTTTTAGTAAATTGAAGGTTTTTGGCAACCCTGTGTTGAGCAAGTCTATTGGCACCATTTTTCCAACAACATGTGCTCACTTCGTGTCTCTGTGTCACATTTTGGTAATTCTTGCAGTATTTAAAACTTTTTCATCATTATTACATCTGTTATGGTGGTCTGTGATCAGTGATCTTTGATGTTACTATTGTAATTATTTGGGGGCACCACAAGCTGTGCCCACATAAGATGGCAAACAATCCATAAATGTGTGTGTGCTGACTGCTCAGCTGTCTGGCCATCCCCCTTTCTCTCTCCCCTTCTTTAGGCCTCTATTTCCTGAGACAGAACAATATTGAAATTAGGCCAGCTAATAACTCTACAAGGGCCTCTACATGTTCAAGTGAAACGAAGAGTTGAACATCTCTCACTTTAAATCATAAGATAGAAATGGTTAAGCTTAGTGAGAAAGTCTTGTCAAAAGCCAAGGCAGGCTGAAATCTAAGCCTCTTGTGCCAAATAGTTAATCCAGTTGTGAATGCAGAGGAAGGGTTCTTGAAGAAAATTAAAAGTGCTACTCCAGTGAACACACAAATGGTAAGAAAGCAAAACAGCCTAATTGCTAATATGAAGAAAGTTGTAGTGGTCTGGATAGGAGATCAAACTAGTCACATTTCCTTAAGCCAAAACCTAATCCGTAGCAAGGCCCTAACTCTTTTCAATTCCATGAAGGCTGAGAGAGGTGAGGAAGCTGCAGAAGAAAAGTTGGAAGCTAACAGAGGTTGGTTGATGAAATGTAAGGAAAGAAGCCATCTCTATAACATAAAAGTGCAGGGTAAGCAGCAAGTACTAATGGAGATTCTGCAGCAAGTTATCCAGAAGATGTAGCTAACGTAACTGATGAGGGTGGCTACACTAAGCAACAGATTTTCAATGTAGATGGAACAGATTTTTATTGGAAGAGGATGCCATCTAGGACTTTCCCAGCTAGAGAGAAGTCAGTGCCTGGCTTCAAAGCTTCATAGGACATGCTGACTCTCTTGTTAGGGGCTAATGCAGTTGGTGACTTTAAGTTGAAACCAATGCTCCTTTACGATTCTGAAAATCCTAGGACACTTAAGAATTATGCTAAATCTACTCTACCTGTGCTCTAAAAATGGAACAATCAGACCTGGATGACAGCACATCTGTCTATAGCATGATTTACTGGATATTTTAAGCCCATTGTTGAGACCTACTGCTCAGAAAAAAAGATTCCTTTCAAAATATTACTGTTCACTGAAATGGACCTAATCACCTAAGAGCTTTTGATGGAAATATACAAGGAGATTAATGTTACTATCTTGCCCACCAGGAAAACATCCATTTTGTAGCCCATGAATCAAGGAGTAATTTTGACTTTAAAGTCTTATTATTTAAGAAATACATTTCATAAGGCTACAGTTGCCATAGATAGTCATTCTTCTGATGGATCTGGGCAAAATAAACTGAAAACATTCTGGAAAGATTTCACCATTCTAGATGCCATTAAGAACATTTATGATTATGGAAGGACATCAAAATATCAACATTAACAGGAATGTGGAAGAAGTTGACTCCAGTTCTCATGAATGACTTTGAGGGGTTCAAGACTTCAGTGGAGGAAGTAAACTGAAGATATGGTAGAAATAGCACAAGAATGAGAATTAGAAGTGAAATCCGAAGGTAGGAATGAATTGCTCCAATCTCATGATAAAACTTGAATGTATGAGGAGTTGCTTCTTATGCATGAACAAAAAAAGTAGTTTCTTGTTATAGAATCTATTCCTGGTGAAGGTGCTATGAACATTGTTGAGATGACAACAGAGGATTTAGAATATTCCATAACCTTAGTTGATAAAACAGAGGCAGTGTTTGAAAGGACTGTATCTAATTTGGAAAGAAATTCTACTGTGCATAACATGCTATCATACAATATCACATGGTAGAGAGAAATCTTTCAGGAAAGAAAGTCAATCGATGTGGCAGACTTCATTGTTGTTTTATTTTAAGAAATCACCACAGTCACCCCAACCTTCAGCAACCACCACCCTGATCAGTCAGCAGCCATCAGTATTGAGGCAAGACTCTCCTCCATCAAGAAGATTATGACTCACTGAAGGCTCAGATGATCATTAATGTTTTCAGCAATATAGTTTTTTTAAAATTAAGGTGTGTGTGTGTGTGTGTATATATATATATATTTTAAGACATGATGCTATTACACACTTAGACTATTCCTTTTTATTTCAAAATTTTATTTTACTTTATTTCGAAGTATTATGGGGTACAAAAAATTTGGTTACATGAGTCACTTTTATAAGTCATGGTTATAAAAGTGTCCATGACCAAGATATTTTTTTAAGTCATTCAACAATGTTTATTAAGTTTTCCTATATGCAGAATACAGGAATGTCAAATTATAGTGATCATTTTTACTTCTAATGTTTACTTAAAATAATGATTCTTGTAAACCCCACACAACATTGCTAATGATATATATTTTTTATATTTGTGTGCATATACATGTGTATATGCATTCGTCTTTTTAATTTTTTTTTAATTTCAGAGTATTACGGAGGGTACAAATGCTTTGGTTACGTAAATTGCCTTCGTACTGCCCCATCACCCATATATTAAACATAACTTTTATATTCACTGGGAAACCAAAAAATCTGTGTGACTCACTTTATTGTAATAGTCACTTTCTTGCAGTGGTCTGAAACTGAACCCGCAATATCTCTGAGGTATGCCTGTACTAAATATATCTTAGAACATAGTTTTAAGGAAAAGAGTGGGAGACCAAGACTGGCAAATAAAAGCCAGAGAGCGTGGATGCATGTGTATTTTAGAGGCTGCCTTTTGCCCTTGGCAGGGATTGGGGGAGGTGGGAAGATGTTAAAATCAAGTATGAAGGCTAGAATTGAATTATAATTGGATTCTTCTTGAAAGAAAATATAGCTTCAGCAATCAATGTCTTCTTTTTAATTATTGGCTCTAGTCATCAAAGCTTATCAATAAGCTATTTCTACCAAGTGTTCTAGCTCCAAAATTCAGCTTACCCATCCCCAGGAACAGCCCCCCTCATGGTGAAGCCAATTATATTGTCATATGATCCCATGATAGCTTTACCTGTACAGCCCCTCTATTCTCCAAGGTGTCAACGACGTTTGAGTTTGTGTTTCTGGGTTTCTCTCTCTTTCCCATTTGAGTTACTGGCTTTGAAACATTGTCTGAGTTCTTCTCCCCTCTTCTTTCTCATATGGGGGCTTTTTCAACCCAATTATCTGAAGAATACATGTGAACACATCTTGCCCAGTGCCTGGGACATAGTTTGCTATTTTCCTAGAGTTGGGTTAACTTGACTCTGATTCTCTGTGTCTTACCTGTGGACCTCTCTCCCTCCTCCATAATCACCATCAGCTTTCCCATCCTGCGCATCCTCCATACGTGTCCACACTGAGCATCTGCTCTCCACTGGAATCTCTGAGAGGCTAATGACCCACTTCATGAAGGCTACATTAGCATTAAATCATAGACGTTTATGCTGCTACAAGGAGAGCCTTACAAATCGTGCCACTCAGCCTCCTTTATTTAGAGATACAGAAACTGAGGACTAAAGCAGATGAGGCACTCAGCTAAGGTTGCACAGTTGGTGAGTGGCAGAGCTCAGCTGAGCTTTTCCAGCTCTAGTGTGCTTCAGTTTTGTTAACAAAAGACCATGAGGTCTGCAGAGGAAAAAGGGAGAGCTTTATGGTCTAAAAGAAAATCTGATAAAAAAGCATTTCAGTACAAGTGATAGCCATGCTCTCTGAAGAATAAAGGAAGGGTCTGCTTAAATAGGGAAAGTTTCTCATCCCGGTTATCAATCAGGTCCATTTACGCAAATGAAGAAGTCAAACTTGTTCAGTTCTGATTGGTTAAAATAGTTGAGCCCCGACTGGGTGGTTTCCAAGCCTCAAACCAGAAGTCTCTGTCACATGTTTCTCTCAAAGGGCTGGTGAACGGGGCTTTTGGCAGCAGTGACAACTGGAACTGGTCTGACTTGATTGTAGAAGGGGAGTTCCTGTGACACTTGTACACATTTTTCTGAGAACACAGAGTACCTGATTGCTCTCTCACCCGGCTATGGCTACCTGGTTGTTTTAACTATGAGCACCTCAGTTAGCCATGGGGAGTCCATTTTGTCTGTCGGCGGGGGGCTACCTTAACAATTTCATAGGTGACTTTGTCCTGTCTATTAATTTTGTTTATTGTTTTTACTTCAGTGGATCAGGATGGGTTTTGTCTCCCCATGGCTATCCCACTTGCACCTGTGAGCTGATTTCATTGCCCATCCTCTCCCTTCTCATTTTTTCCTTTCCTTTCTTCCTTCCTTCCTTGCTTTTTACTTCTCCTCTTCCTCCTCTTTTTTTTTGATACAAGCTTTTATTGAATGTGAATAAGACACTATGCTTGTCACTGTGGATAAGGGACAGAAAAGGACAAAATACAATCCCTGCCCTCAAGAAGATTGAAGGCCATTCTGGGAAAATAGTTAAAACAGCAACATTAATAAAAATAACAAAAAGGGTAATAGCTGTTAATATTTATTGAACACTTTGTGGATCAGTTACTGTGCTAAGGGCTTTAGATACATGAATTTATTTAAATTTGACCACAATCCTGTAAAGTAGGGAGCATTATATCTCTATTTTACAGACGAGAGGGAAAGGAGCTTTCTCAAGGTCAAGGTCACACAGAAGGGAAGTAGGGGCAAAAAGATATGTACATGAGAGGATGAGGGAAGGAAGGGTAGAGTCTACATCTGTTACATCCCAAGGCCACTCTGGCATGTTGGCAAGTGGACTCTCCAGTCTCTAAGCAGTTGCAACCTTGGATTAAAAAAAAAAAAAGAAAAGAAAAATGAAGCTCTGGAGAGACTTGGCAGGATTTGAGAAGAGTACTGCTCTCCACCAGCTTTGTGGAGCGTCCTTAAAGTGATTCTCTGCAGGGAAGGATTTGGAAATGTAGACATGTATAATGTCCGCTGGCTGATTTGGGTGACTCTGAACAGTGTTAATCAGCCTAAGGCATTTGCCCCTCTGGGTCGGTGGCAGGTCCATGGGAGGTGTCTAGAGGCCATGCCAAGGCAGGGACCACCATTCCTGTCGTTTGGATCACTCCTGAGGAAATGGAGTCCCTCCTGCAGTCTTGACCTCCTCAGGCAGGTCCTGTGGCCATCATGCTACCACAGCCCACTGCCACTTTCCAGAACTTCTTTCAGTGTCTCATGGTCCTCTCCCTTGCCATTCCCTATGTGGCTGGGCCATCTGGTACAGATCCCTGGACCCTCCTCCGTGGTTTCCCTCTGGCCCTGCCTAGCCAGGCCATTCTGAGAAGCTTGCTTTGGAAATGGAAGACATACAGCATCTTTTTCCAATAGAGTAAGGCTGTCTATACATGAGCCAAAAAATGTACATCTTGGGGCTTTATAGGATTAAATATGTTTTGGCAAATACTATAAATACAAAGGGAGGTTGGAATAAAGGCAGCTGAATAGGATTTTAGGTTTCACTTATGTTCCCTTCCTGCAGAATGAATGATCATTTCAAGATGCATTATTTTGTTCAGCTCATCTTTAAGGAAACAAAGATCACTATTATTCATAAACAACCAGAATGAGAAACAACCATTACAATCAAACCACACAGATGCACATCGGGAAGAGCTCTTTCTCTCTTCCTTCCTTTTCTTTGCCCTACATGCTCAGAGGCCATAATGACAACTGTTCTTGGTCTTCACTCATTATATACAAATAGGTTTAACACATTTTGGCATCTGTATCTTGTTTACAACAAAAGGTTTTTGTCCACTTCTTTAATGCTGCTGTGTGGTTTCTGTAGGGCTGCCTTCAAGTGATGAACACAGGAGGTATCACAGAGAGGGGCGTGAGAAGTGTGAGGAGTGGAGGGTGGGGGGTTGTTTTGTTTCCTTGGGTGGGGCCTCTACTTGGGCACTTTGCAGGCAAGTCATTGTCTTCAAGTTCACATTGCAAGGTTGAAAGTGACAAATTGCCCTTTCCATCATGCAGAATGAGAAAGACATGATCAATGAGCTCAGTGAAGTGAGTGGTCAGTGGTTGGGTGGGGCTGTCTGGGCCAGGTGGTCATGGATGGTGGCACTGTCACCTTGCCCAGGGGAGTCCCCACAGCGAGATTGGGCAAAGTGCCTGAGACTAGTGGAGATGAAATCCAGAAGAAAAGGACCCAGAAGGGAATACATTTAGACAATTATCCTTTTAAAAATTAACTGGTTATCATTCTCCCTTCCATGTCCTATAGTTTCCTTTGCCAGTGGATCTTGTCATCAGCATTTAAACACACTCAGGTATTTAAAAAATGAACCATCCTTTCATCCCCCATTCTTCTGTATTTGGTCTGCATCTCTCCTTTTTCTTCCATGGTCAAATTTGTTAAAATAGTTCTCTAACATGATTTTTGTATTTTCCCAGCTCTCTCTCCTGCCATATTCCTGAATATCAGTTCTTGCTGGTCTTCCCAAGGTCTGTAGCCTGGGGCTTTCCCTTTGAGTCCTAACCTTGCAGGACTACTCAGCCCTATCTGGTGCTGCTGCCAGTGAGTAGCCTGTGTTTCAGGCTGGCTTGGTTTCTGCAGTTACTAGGATGCAGCTTCCCTCCTTTAGAAGCATCCTCTTGCTCTGCCATCCACGGGATTGGCCTCCACCAGATTCTCACTCTCTTTTTTGGCAAAGACATTTGCCAAATCTCCTTGGCTGTCTCATTTTACTCAACTTGTACCTCAAAGACTTGTTTTTTCAGGCCTTGCATTTAGCTGTCTTCTGTGTGTACTGAGTTGTCTCATGGGAAATTCCAATTAAAAATATCTAAAACAATACTCTCCTATCCCATCCCATCTCCCATCCCAATTATTCTGCTTTTCCCCAGCTACCTTTAGCAATAATTGTCACTCCTAGTTTTCAGTGTCCCCAGGCAGAAGCATGAAGCAATCTTTTGACTCCCTTTTTCCATATGTATTCTTTCATTAAGTCCTAACAATTTTACTTTTTATTATATCTAACATCTGTACACTTCTCCCCATCTTCACAGCTGCTACTCCCCTGAGGCCATTATTATCTGTCTCCTGAATAAGGACACCTCCTAATCTGTTTCCCTACCTCTTCACATTGAAACAGTAGAGATCCTTCTAGAATATAAATCTGATAATATTACACATGGAATAAAGCTCCAACTCCTTAACATGACTTACAAGGCCCTTTAGAAACTGGTCCCTTTTTATCTCCTAGTTTTATTCCTAATCACTTCTGCCCTTACTCTACTGCTGAATAATACTAAACATCTTTAATTTTCTTACATAGGTTTCTACTTCAATTCCAAACTTTGGAACATGCTTGTCCCAGAAATATTTTCCTTCCTTACCTAGCCACAGGAGATAGGAGCAATTCTTATCCATTAGGAACTCCTGCCCCATAAGACTAATTCCTATCCATTCTTCCGTGGTGCCATGTCTCTGCTTAGCTCTGGGAAGCCAGACCTGTCCTCCCCAGGGTGGGCTGAGTGCCTCCCTTCTGCTTTTGTGTGACACTTTTCCTGCAGTGATGATGCCTGGTTTGTTCCCACCTCCCTGCATCCATGCCCTTGGTATCCTCTCACATCAACTCTGGACATGGCCATATGACTTTTCATTGGTTTTGGCCATTCAACCCTTTTCCATCTGAGATGTAGGAAGCCAGCCTAGTGTGGCAGCAAAGAGTGTGGGAAAAGGAATCAAGAGACAAGGGTTGGGGTCCCACCTCTGACACTGACCAACTGTGGGACCTTGGGCAAGTTCTCAACATCTCTGAACCCCTGTTTCCTCATTTGTGAAATTATTGTTGTGAGAATTAAATGTAATAATGTAAGTAAAACGTGTGAGATAGCTCAGCAATGCATGCATCTTGTCCATTATCCTTTTTCTCACTTTGCTGTTTTTAACCTATTTCTGCTTTTTTGGTTTTCCACGGTAATAGTAGGCATATGATAAATATTAGTGCAGTGATTGAATTGGGGAGCTGGAGGACTAATAATTTCCTGCTCACCATCTTCTTCTCATTAATGGCAAGTCAAATACATGGCACATAACCTGCGGGGAACATATCTTGGTCTTTCTTGCTCTTCAATCTTTTCTCAGCAGGAGTCCAGTCATTCATCTCTAACATAGATTTTCTCTAATCTACACATTTGCTACGTGCTAGACCTATGGCATAAACCTATATAGCCCTGTTCTTACTGAAGTTGACAGAGCCAGGGACATTGCATCCCGTCTTTACTGGCAGCAAATCTTTCATTTTCAAAAGGGAATCAGAAGATGATACTTAAAACAGGAATTCTTGTTGGCTACATTTAGGAGTCTGAGAAAAAAAAGTCAAATTCAAGAAAATTATCTGGCTCTTAGTCCAAGGCTTATGTGTTGGAATATAAATTGGATACTATGTCTTTTGCTTTTAAGTTTTCACCTCTCAGTATCCTGTTTTCCTGAAACAATCACATACTTGTCCAAAAACCACTTGAGTGGCCCCTGGATGCTGGGGCTGGAGCTACGAGCCAATTTTGGGGAGATGATGAGTCTTCAAGGTTCTGACAGTTTGCTCGCTGGTTTCCTCTCACTTGTCTTTATCCTCTCAGCAGGCAGGGAGGCTTTGGGCAGTTAGCAAGCTGAATGATGGAAACAACGTCAAGAACCTGGGAGACGGGGGGAGAGTAACTCTACCTCTTCTCTGGACCTGGAAGTGGGTCAGAAGGGATGCCCATGGTCTCTAGCACTTCCACAGATCATGGAGGTGGGAGCTTTGCAACCTGTGTAGACAGGGCAACCTCTCCTGGTCCAATGATTTCATAGTGGACAACCCTCTTACAGAACATGCTGTCTGGAAGATTTTGGTCAGAAACAGATTCTTTGTACAAAAATGTGACTGCTCTTTTCATGATCATTTTTTTTTTTTTTTGAGACAGAGTCTCGCTTTGTTGCCTGGGCTAGCGTGAGTGCCGTGGCATCAGCCTAGCTCACAGCAACCTCAAACTCCTGGGCTTAAGCGATCCTCCTGCCTCAGCCTCCCGAGTAGCTGGGACTACAGGCATGCGCCACCATGCCCAGCTAATTTTTTTTTTCTATATATATTTTAGTTGGCCAGATCATTTCTTTCTATTTTTAGTAGAGATGGGGTCTCGCTCTTGCTCAGGCTGGTCTCGAACTCCTGACCTCCAGTGATCCACCCACCTCGGCCTCCCAGAGTGCTAGGATTACAGGCATGAGCCACCATGCCCGGACTTCATGATCATTTTAACTCTGGTTTTCTTACCATTTATCACACAAGTCATAGCTTGTGCAGAGTCAGTCTTTCCAGTTGATTTGGAAGCTCCATGAAAGTGGGGACCAAGTCTGCCTTGTTCTTAGCTATATGCCCAGCTCTCAGTGCAGGGTATGGATTGTTGAATGATTAATGAATCACCAGCTTTATCTGTGTGCATAATCATCTTTATGGAAATAATAATGGCATAAAATATAATCATATAAAAACATACAAAAATATAAAAGAAAAAAGAAACAAATATAGACATAGATCAAATAATCACATATGCACATGAGAAGTTGGGGTATGGAGGTGGGAAGTGATGATGCAGATGCTCAAGAAGTCAGTGTTAAATGCATGCATGGAAGGTGCTAGCAGTGTATTTAATGAGGTTCGTTGGCTTAACCTGAGGAGGTAACGATTGGGATTGCATCTGAGGATATGGCTGGGTGGAATGGTTGTGTGTGTGTGTGTGTGTGTGTGTGTGTATGTGTCTGTATTTCTCTGGGTTGATACTCTATTAATATTGCTAAGTGCCATGGACGTTATAAGGGTAAAGGGTAAATAAGACTTTGCATTTCCAGATAGGAGAGACTCAGTGTATAAACAAATGTCTTAAAACAAAGTGGAATGTAAGTGACAAGGCAGCATCAGGTACTGGAATGAGACAGATTCTAGTCTGCCTCATACAGCTGTCTCGTTCTAAACAGGGCCCGTAACTTCTTTGAGCTTCAGCTTCCTCACATGTAATCAGTAATCACATTACTTTTCTCACAGAGTTGTGGTGAGGTTTTGTGAGTTAATGGGTGCAAGGACCTGGGACTTACTCAGTAAATGTTAAGATGCTCTCTTTCTTTTGCCCTTTAATTTTCTCTCACCCCTTTCAGCCTCAATCCCAACAGTAATTGTCTTAAGTAATGTTTATTTTACTGTCCCAATCATTCTACCCTAGACAAATCAATCAATAATTACTTGATTTATTTCTTCAAGACTCTGAAATCAGTCAAGGTCAGGACGCAGAATCCACATGCTAATGTGAACAGGAAAAGTTTAGTATAAAGAATTATTAATAGGAGATGGGAGGAATAGGAGAATTGGCTGAGAAGAGGTAGAGGGAACTCTGAAGAATAGAGGGACAGCACATACAGGAGCATCCACAATACCTGGGGCTGGGATAGAGCACCCATGGGCAAGCCCCGCCTCCCCTCAGGGATGAGGACCCAATTGGAGAGGGTGTGGCTCACAGGATGGGGGAGGGGGTTGCTGAAGAACCATACTGGCAGAACTTCTAGAAACCTCCCTCTGGAGTGTGTGTGTGGGGGGGAAGCCATCCCCTGGGAGGTGCTGAACCTCAGAATGTACTGCAAAGCCACTTGATGGGGTTGCCCAGGAAGCTGCCCACAGGAAGATGCCATGTCCCACTGACTGCTGGGTGTTACAGAAAAAAACTGCACGTGCTGCAAGAGCCTATTGAGATGAGTCCAACTAGGAAGGGAAGCTTCATCCTCCTTCAATATCCCTCAAGTGACATCTACTGACAAAGCATACCATTATGTTCCTTGCAAAAACCAAATAATTAAAAGGCCCATCTCCATTATCTCACAGCAGGTAGTGAAGGATAGATTTGGAGTTGACAGGTAATAAATTTATAACTGGCACATGTGCACTAGGTTAATGTGTCATCATTCCCAAGGAGCATGATTGCAATTTAGTGAAAGTTTTCTGAAAACATAGAACCTATATAAGTACTTAGGACCAAAAATAATGTCCCTAATAAATTCTGCACAACAGCCAGTTTGATCTTTTAGAAACAAAAATCAGGTTGTGTATCTTCCCATGTTCTAAACAGTGTAAGGGCTCTCCTATCCCTATTGGTAGACATTGAGGAAATTTAACTTGGCTTGCAAGACTGTGTGTTCCGACTCCCACCTCCCAAGCCAGCCTCATTTTGCACCATTTCCCCCGAGCTCTCTGCACTCAGGCACTATGGTTTTCTACGCTGCCTTCTACCATGGAGTTTTCCACATGCCTCTGCCTAATAATCTCTTTTTATTCCCTACCCTGTATCTATCCTGCATCTTATTATTTCCTTCTTATCCTTCAGGTACCAGACTGACCATTGCTTTTTTCTAAAAATTCTTCCTTTTTACATCTAGAATTTCTTTTTAATGACATTTATAAGTTTTATTTGTGTGCTTTTTTTTTTTTTTATTTCTGTCTTTCCCATTGGAATATTAGGTTCCATAAAAGTGAAGATGGTTTTGGTTTTTGCTCATCTTGTATCCTCATCACCTAGTTCGATACCTGGTACATTGTAGGCACACACAGTAAAATATTTGTTAGTTGAAAGAACTAGTGAATGGGAAGGCAGAAAGCTTTTTAAATTTGGCTGGTAAAAAATTTCTAGGCTACCTAGAAAGAGGTAAATGAAAAAATACAAATCCATATGAAGATGCATAGTGTATTCCTTAGGAAAGGAGCATGCCTAAGAAATAACTTTTTTATGATCGATGGTATTATAGTGGGGTGATTCATTGCAAGTGAGACCAATAAATTTAATTTTTTTGTTAGCAACAAGCTACCTGTGGACACTTGCCAGTAAAGCATGGTCTTTGGATCAACTGCATTGGCATCATCTGGGAACTGATTGGAAATGAAAATTTCAGGCCCCATCCAGGACCTGCTGAATCAGGATCTGCATTTTAACAAGATCCCTAGGTGATGTGTGTGTTCATTAAAGCCTGAGGTGGCCCTTAACTGAAGCTGTTTAGCGGTTGCTGTGAGCGCGTGTAGGCATTGCTGCTTGTAAGCTGGTAAATTTCAAGAAGCTTCCAGCTTCTTGGGGGCAGAGGCTTATGCTGACCATATTTCTTGAAAACATCTAGGACATGTAACTGATAAAAGAACACTTTAAAAAAAATCTGTCTCTTTTACTATGGTGAACGTAAGAATTAATTTTACTTAATTTCCTATTTATAAAGAATAAAAATTCTTGAAAACCTGCACACTCTTACATACTTATGTTCCTTTTATGCTTCATCCAGAGTTTAGGAGAGTCCGACCCTCCCATTGGATGCTGGGGAAATGCACAGAATTGTCGTGTGCTGGAGTGGAAAGGGCAGTGCAGAGCAAGGAATTGGCCTGAGCGTAAATCCTTTCTCCACCACCCGTGGTTGTATGACCTCAAGCAAAACGTTAGCCTCTCTTGGTCTATATAATCTGTGAAATAGGTGATGGCATCTGCCACACAAGGTAGTTGTGAGTACGCTGAGTTAATACATGAAGAGTATCTAGCATGATCCCTGGCATATGGTAGGTGCTCAGTAGCTGTCAGATTCATTTGACAATTTAAAATGAGTAGTGAGGGGGAGGCTGTTTTTGAGCTTGAGTCCTTAGACTTAGGACAGGATTTTGAGATGTTAGGAGCAGATGCTCCCCTCCCCTGCTTCCCACTCCATCTGGGGACCCTTGTTAGTCATCTAGTCATTTACTAGGAAGGCCGTAGTCTCACAGTTTCCTAACACCCTATGTGGTCTATTCCTGATGTGATTGGTGTTATCTACATTTATGGTAGTAGAGATCACGGTGTCTTTGATCTCAAGTTGCCTGGTGATTTCATTATCACTTTGAAAAATGGCATTCCCAGTGGCTGAAGTTTTCTGCTGAGAGAGACTCTTGTCTGTCTTGTAAAGGGTTAAAAACAAACAAACAAACAAGAATATGTGGCAGAGACCATATGTGATCTGCAAAGCCTAAAATATTTAGTATCTTGTTCTTTGCAGAAAAAATG
>CM052438.1:35748612-35837865 GCA_028533085.1 Varecia variegata
GTTTCTTTTCATAATGTTTTACTCTCCAAGCCCAAGCCCTTCACTTCCCAAATGAATGATTGATATCACCTCCAGGTGGGAATGTTTATCTTTTATTCATATGGCCACAGCTTAATGAAAATAACCCCTACTCAAACGTTAAAGGAGACTTGGGGTCATCACCTTGGCTGGAGTCAGGGATTGATCTTGAATTACATTTATATGAGGAAATGGTTGCTTCTTGGGACTTGGAAGAAAAGAGTTCCATGGTAGCCCAAGGTGGAGGTTAGGTGGGTGAGAAGAAAAGAAATTCAGGGTTGCTGAGGCAAGTTTGTTATGCTAAGAACATGACATTTTAGAGAAATTAAAATTTTAGACATTCTGGAACAGACATGAGGGCATTTTAAAATAAAGCCATCTGTAATCCTAGCACTCTGGGAGGCTGAGTTGGGAGGATCGCTTGAGCTCAGGAGTTCAAGTCCAGCCTGAGCAAGAGCAAGACCCCGTTTGAAAGTAGAAGAATTAGCCAGGTGTTGTGGTGTGCACCCATAGTCCCAGCTACTGGGGAGGCTGAGGCAGAAGGATTGTTTGAGCCCAGGAATTTGAGGTTGCTGTGAGCTATGATGACGCCACTGCACTCTAGCTGGTGCAATACAGCAAGACTGTCTCAAAAAAAAAAAAAAAAATCCATGTGTTGAGAAAGTAATAAGGACTCTGAGTAAGGTAAGGTGAGGGCAAGGGTTAGAATGACCACTGGACACTCAGAGCAGAGAAAGGCAATAGGAGATGAGGGGATCTTTGTATCAGGCCATCGGGTAAGGAAGACTCAGTCCAGACGTCTCTCCTGAGCACCAGACCTGTACACACAACTGTTTCTAGAAACATCCCCACCAGAAGTCCAATCAGAGCCTCAACCTCAAATTCAATCTTTGTTAAGGAATATTAGCCCTTGACCTTCTTCCCCGCCTGTGTTTTCTCCCATCGTGAGTGGCACCAGCCTACTCTTGCTTAAGCCAGTTCTGAGTGTGACTGTCGGTTTCTCAATCTCCCTCCTCTTGTACATCCTGAAAATCACCAAGTCCCATTAATCCCAACGTTTAACTGTTTTTTCTTATTCTGCCCACCTCTTCCAATCTGCACTGGAGCTGTCTAGGTCACAACACATCACTTATGCCTGGATTAGTCTTGCTGTCTTCTATCTATTCTCCCTTTTACAGCTGTCTTGGACTTGTCCCAGACAGATTTAATTGTGGTATTTCTTGTGTTAACACTCTTCAGTAATTCCATGTTGCCCGTTGGGGAAAGTCCACACTCCTTACAAAGACTTTCCAGGCCTTTCGTGGTCTGGCTTGTCTCTCCCTAGTCTCGATCTTCTTACTCTGTACTGGACAATCCTCATTCCAGCCTTGCTGAACACTCCCAGTTCTCTGTGCCACATTCTCTGCATGTCTCAGTCCATTTGTGTTTCTATGAAGGAATACCTGAGGCCAGGTAATTTACTAAAAAAGAAAGAGGTTTATTTGGTTTGTGGTTCTAGAGACTGTATAAGAAGCATGGCACCTGCATCTGCTTCTGGTGAGGGCTTCGAGCTGCATGGTGGAAAGGGAAGGGGAGCTGCGTGTACAGAGACCACATGGCAAGAGAAGAAGCAACAGAGAGGGGAGGGAGGCGCCAGGCTCTTTAAAACAGCCAGCTCTCCTGGGAACTATTAATAATAGAGCAAGTGAGAACTCTCTCATTACCATGAGGACAGTACCAAGCCATCCATGAAGGATCCACCCTCTTGACCCAAACACCTGCCATTAGGCCCCACCTCCAGCACTAGAGATCAAATTTCAACACGAGGTTTGAGGGACAAACATCCACACTGTGGCACTCACAGTATGTGCTCATGTTCTTACTTGATGCCTTTCTCCTGGGCCATACTTTCCTGTTCTGTAAATATCACACTGGAAATCACTCCTCTTGGCTCCTCAAAAAGAAATTAGTTGTCCCTCATATTTAGTTACATTTTTCTTCCTCCCTTTCTTCTCTTCCTTATTAGTATTTTTCTGGTTTATTCATCTTTTTGTTTCTTCACTGTACAGCAAGCTACTTGAAAGCAGGCACTGTGTCTTATTCACTATTGTGTTTACAGTGACTGATATCCATGAGTCCTCAGTACATATTATTTGAATAAATAAATAAATAAGTGAATAATTTCAGAGAAATTCAGGAAGAAGCTTAGTGTCAGGACCAAGGGAAAGAAATCGTGTGGGTAGAGCCTCAAGAACATTGAGTTTGTGTCTGTCAATCAGATAACTGTTTAGCAGTGAGTCATATTGGGTTGGACTTGGACCCCAAAGGAAAAGTTGAGCACTTGATTCAGGGACTGAAGGAAGTGAAAATAGCCTATGTCTGGTATATTTAGTAGGGTTCTAGAAAAAAACAGGATTCCATTTGTATGGTTTACCTGCAGAGATATTAATAAAGGATCTACCAGGAGTAGTGTGGTCAAAGTGAAGGGAGTCAACAAAGGATGCTGGTGCACCCAGAGGCTAGCAATAGCGGGAAGCTGTTACCACCTCTAGGGCTGAAGGAACAAAGGCGGGAAATATCCCTAATAAAGCTAATGAGAACATGGAGGAGGGGAGGCTCAGCTGGAGCTGCAGTGTTGAAGTGGGACCAGGACAGGGAAGAAATACCCTGATCTCTCTCCTCCTGCTACTGCCTCTTTTAGCCAGAGGATGGGGGAGCCTGGGTGACACAGCTCCCCCAAGGGTGTTGATCTCTTAGGGCTCAGTAGGGCAGAAAAGGGTGGAGAATGGATCTGGAGGCACAAATGAACCAGCACACCTGGTTGTGAAAGGAGAGAAAACTAAGAAAAGAGAATGCCTCCAAGTGTTGGAGTTAGAACATTTGTAATGATTGGAGGACAGTGAACATTGGTAGTGACTTGAGAGAGGCTCTGGAACCTTTACATCTGTACCAGGTGAACTGGATAATGCCCAGCTGGGCACCTGTGATTTTGATCCTGCATAGGATCTGGAAATTTGTTCCCTCATGGTGTTTGTTAAGGACAGGTCCCTTGAGCAGTTGGGCTGTTGACCTGCAGCAGGGGTTGTGCTGCCAAAGAAGCAGTGTGAGGGTCAGGGTGTGTGTGGGGGAAGTTCCAGGGCTTGGGCTTGGAGGAGAGAACTTCCACTGGGTAGACTGCTATGTGCAACACTAAAGATGTGCTGTGAGAAGCACTGAGCACCCAGCCTGGCAGCCTGGCAGTTGTTTGTTTATAAGTGTGTGTGTGTTCATATTTGTGTGAGCATCTTGGGGTGTATATTGGGAGTAGGCTGCTCTGTTCTTTCATCATACGTGACCTGGCAGAATTTCTCCTGGAAATGCAGTTCCTCGGAGGGTATTTTGCAAGCAATCCACTGGTCTGTTACCTTCTGCAGGACAGAACAAGAAGTGGTCTAAATGACAGCAGGAAGAATTTAGTTGAGACTTAAGGGATGGATTTTAATAACTTGTGTATCAAATTCCCTTTTGATCCCAGGGAGACATCGTTTTTCTCTTCAGTTCTGAATTGCATCACATATCCAAACAGCAAGAATTCCACGTTTTGAGTTCCACTTAAATGACATTTTAAAAAAAATGATGTACCAATTTTCTTCAAAATTATGACTGCTATAACTGAATATCCAGGTTGTCTGTATTATGATTACTGATGCTTGTTTGTCTGGGTCCCTCCTCTCTCTCCTTGCCTGCAGGGTGCAAAGAGCAGAGGTGAAATTCATGCACTCTGGGAGAGAACTTGGGAAGACTGCCCATTCTACTTAACCTGGCTCATAGCCATTTCTCTGATTTCTTTCTCCCTTTCTCCCTCTCACTCACTGAGTTCCACACACAGTGGCCTCCTAGATGTTTCCTGTGTGACTTGGGACACTGGAGAAATTTCCTGTGTCGGATGACGGATCCAGATACGTTGTCTCCACGATGTCCTCCAACTCTGAGATCTCCGACTTTCTGTGTTGGCGTGTGTGACTAATAAGCTTATGCGTGAGGAAACAAACATTGGCCTGGCTGTCCAAAGCCCCAGGGCCAATCTTAGATTTCTCCCTTGCCAGATGCATTAGCTTAGCAGTCACTTAATCTAGCTTTGTATTTTCTATAAAATGGGAGTGATAATCATACCTGATTCATATAATTTGTGTGAGGAGCATCTGAAGCAATGTTTATGGGAGCATTTAATGAAACTCCATGGGATGGGTAGCTACCACTGATTGCCTCTCACTTAGTGATATGAACAGTGGAGAATAAAGGGTGCTGATTTGAAAGGCAAAAGTCAACCAACCAAAAGACTGCTATATCTTGCCTGAATTTCAAGCCTGGAGTAGAGGAAAAAATATTCTTGGAGAAAGAACTATTCCATTATTCAGGAAAACAGCTTAATGGACCCCTTGCTGTCTATGAGAATGCCCAGAGACAGTCTGGATGCCAATGGTTGAAACAAAGAAGGTGTGAAAATAGTAGGCAGAGGAAGGACAGAAGAGGTGATGGGGGCAGGAGATTTGCTAGCTAGGTGTATCAGTCTGAGTTCTCCAGAGAAAGAGAAACAATATGAGATTTATTTATTTATTATTAAAATATATTAAAGGATTATTAATATAAAGAGATTTTTTATAAACTGTTCAAGCAGTTATGGAAGCTGAGAAGTTTCAAGATCTGCAAGCTGGAGACCCAGGAGACCCAAAAGTGTAAGTTCCAGTTCAAGTGTGGAGGCAGGAGAACACCAATGTCCCAGCACAAAGACAGGCAGGCAGAGAGAGAGAGAGAGAGAGAGAAAGAGAGAGATTTAGGCCTTCAGTGGATTGGATGAGGCCCACGCACATTGGGGAGGGCAATCTGTGTTACTTAGTCTACTGACTTAAATGTTAATCTCATTAAGAAACACCCATACAGACACACCAGAAACAATGTTTGGCCAAGTACCTGGGTACCCTGTGGCCCAGTCAAGTTGATACATAAAATTAACCATCACAATAGGGAAAGGATCCAGTGCTAGTCCTGAGTTAAGCCCTAGGAGGGAGATGGCATAAAGTAAGAGAATGACGTTGTGGGTACTACTTTGAGAGAGCGTGGCATTATGCAGCCTGCTTGCAGTGATTTTCTTAGCTAGGAGTACTTTCTCTACGAATGTTTCTGAGGATAAACCAATGTCTTTGAGATAGAAGGAGAGAGAGGGAGAAACAAGTTAGACTCAGTTATATCTTGTTTGAAACTCTTTGAAGCTCATCGTCCCCAAAGGCTTCCTATATTCCTCTCTTTTGCTGCCTCTTCTGACTGATATTACATTAAGGAGCATTTAATTTTTAGCTTCCTGAGTTATTTTACCCCAAAGAGTTGACTTCCTGCTTGCTCAATTTGCTTTCCCGAACAACTGGAATCATGCTGATTTCAGTCGAGAAGCTGTCTTAGTCCGTTTTGTCTTTGTATAGCAGAATACCTGAGACTGGGTAATTTATAAAAAAGAGGAGTTTATGCAGCTCAGAGTTCTGAGGTTGGGAAGTTCAAGATTGCGTGGCTGTTTCTGGTGGCTTCTGGTGAGGGCCTTGTGCCATGTCAAAATGTGGTGGAGAAACAGGAGGGGCACTGGGTGCGTGCAGAAAGGGCAAAACGTGAGAGGCAACCTCACTTCATAAGAGCTCACTCTTACAGGAGCTAATCCATTCCTGAGAGAACCAACCCAGTTTCAGGAGAAAGACATTCATCCATCTTAATGATCTAATCATCTCTTAAAGGAACCACCTCCCGACACCACCACATTAGGGACCAGGCCTCAACATGTGTTTTGGTGGGGACAAGCTATATTAATACCATAGCAGAGCCCTTGGGAAAAAAGGAGTGTGAGGTTTGGAGTTACGGGGTTTGAGTTTCCACATCACTCATTATGGTGTCAGCGTGGGCAAGTCCCTTATTCTCTCTGAACCTTAGGTCTTCATCTGTAAAATGGGATGGATGGAATGGACCCCACAGACCTGTTGCCAGGACCAAGGGAGATTGTGAAATGTATGTGAGGAATGTTTGACAGACGAAGTCCTATTGAAATGCTTGTTGCTCCCTCTAGCGTTTCCTTCTTCCCTCTAGGGCAGAAGTGTTGAAATTATATGGAAAAAGGACAAACATAGCCAAATGGTTCAGGTCCCTGCCTGGATACTGAAAACCAGAAATTTGTATGTGGATGGAAGAGGGAGGAGGAGACAGGGAGGAATGTGGGTACTGTATTCAGATATTTCCTCCTCTTGGCCTGCTGTAGTTTGGGCCTCTGTCCAGGGCTTGCTGGTATCACTGAATTCCACCCAGAAGCCTGTTTTCTGACTGTCTAGGCTTCTGAGATCTCTCTGTGCCAGAACTGGAGTTGAAGAAAACACACATTGGATGCAATGATGTTTGCTGAACATGGATCCCAAGATGCTCTTAACCTGGAGTGAGGAGGTAGAGCTTACTGAAGCTTGAGCTTTGTTGCACACCCTTCCTTCCTGCTGTGTGCATTTTAGGCCACAAGCTGGTATAGTATTTGACATTCTGGGCCCCTAAGCAAAACACCGAGACCACTACCTTACCTTCTCAAAGGGATGATAATTTCCTCTCTTAAACCTCCTACTCAGGGCTAGGCCTCTCTCATTGAGTGAGACAGCAGGGCCTTTCAGACTAAGTGTGGGAGAGTAAGGAGATGTGAGGGTAGGAAAAATGATAATTTTCAGGAAAATGTAAGCTTTTTCATATTGGATGCATTTTGGAAGGTTATGTCCCAAATGGCATCTTTAAAGCTCCTAGCCACCCACACTCCCACTGCCTGTGGGGTTATGGTCCCTGTAATCTTGTGGATGCTTTTCTTTGGCCTCCCATAGCACTTAATTTAACATACATAGTCTCATTTAATCAGCACAACAGCAAGGTGGTAGTGTGATTGCCTCATCTGCTGGGACTTTCTACTCCATGTTGTAGTGACTACCACAATAAAGAGCCTTGTTTCCTCTACTAGATAGAATTTTTCTTGAGGACAGGAGTCATATCTTGCTCATCTTGTTTCCCACAATGCCTTGCTCAGTACATGACACAGAAAAAGGCTTCAATGATACTTTTCTGTAGTTTTGTAAATGGCTATATTTTGCTCTAAGAACAATGGATGTTTTCAGAGGCTAAATGTATCCCATGAAACTGCACCAAACGTAAGCCTTAAATGCAAGGCCACAGAGGAAAGAACCTTGTTTTGCTCAAGCTTTTGTATTTATTAGATTTTTCAGGGCTTATTAGTCCTTTGGAATTCTGTAATCTTTTTGGATATGAGAAGAAAGAATGCAGAGTCAGCTATCAAAATTTCTAAGGAAGCAAGCACAGAGAGAAGCATGGAAAGGTTAGGAGATGAAGAGGAGCTCTGAGCCGACCCGTCAGCAGGGGTAGAGCATGAAGCAGGAAGAGCCACTGTCCATGACCTGAGAGTCAGCACAAATCCATGCCTTGAGGAAAGCTAGTCTCTCTAAGGAATGCTGGGTTCACAGCGTTCTTATTTCCTTTTCAAGGAAGCCTTATAGCTAATGTGAAGTAGAAGATTGTAATTTTCATCTGGGCCTTGATAATCTCGGGCATGGTGATTTGGTAATTAGGTCCCGTGTGAAGGTTGAACCAACTGTATTGGCCCATATCTCCATTTTGCTTTGTGTAATTCTGACTTTTTCTTCCCCAGAGCCATGAGAACTACCTGTGTGCTAGGACCTACGACTAGACAGTTTAGTCCTCTGTCTCTGGCAAAGGGTCGGGTGTGAGAGGGCATAGCTATGTTTTTTGATGGAGATGTACTCCAGGGTCCCAACTTTTCTTGATAACTTACATGAAACACGAATAGGTCTCAAATCTTCCCGAAGCTACCTAATATTTTAGCCTGAACCACTGCTTTGCTTTTAATAAGGCTTATGATTTTTACTGCCTGCTATATAAAAACTTCCCTTTATTTGTCCAAAATAAAGTAACTGTGGTTTAGAGGAAAGAGCCATAGACTTCTATTCAGAAGTCTTGAAGTTTAACCCCAGGGTTTCCATTTCACTAAGCGTGCATTGCTCTGATCAAATCGTTTTTGGGGCACATACATGCATACATGTACACTGATATAAAATAAATGGGTTAGGGGTTTTGGAATTAGTTGGCCCAATCAGTGTGAATATTGGAATCAGATGGCCTGGTTTATAAAATTCCTTCCATTACATATGAGCCATGTAGTTTTGAGACATTCACATGGTTCTTTAAGTCTGCGCTTCCTCACTGTATAAAGCAGATATTAACAGTACTGAATTTAAAGAGTTGTTGCAAGGGTTAAAAGGGAAAAATAAGGCATGAAAATGCTTAGCACAGTAGCCAGCACATGGGAAAAACCTAACAACTGTTAGGTATCATTATTATTATTTATATTCATATATACTAGCTGTGCAACCTTGGAAGGGTCACTTAAAATCTTAGCTTGAGGTTTGTTATTTTTGAAATGGAGGAAATAAAATCTAATCTCATATCATTATTGCTTTGTCTATTAGAAATCACTATATAAATCACCATACAAATTTCTTTCTTAGGGCTTTAAGGTGGATATTTTTCAGGACTACTATTTGGGATTTGCTGAACCAACACATAGTTATTTTGTCCACATCTGTAATAGTTTATAGATCTCAACCATGGCCCTTTTCAGCCTGTGGTGTTTGTTTTGTTTTGTTTTGTTTTGGACTCTTCGTCTTCATATGGCAGTTTGCCAAATCTTTTGGTCATTAATTCTTTTTTTTTCTGGACTTTCTCCATCGATGTTGTGTCATTCTTATGAGGCAATGACCAGAGCTGTCCTGGAACACACACAGATGTCAAAAGTTGAATAAAGACAGCAGAGCATTAGAGTGTGTGTTGGTGGTGTTCGTTTTTATTTATGTGACTATGTCGTGTCCACCTGTGAACCTGACAAAAGACAGGTATAATTAAACAAGCTCTCCAAACAGTACACACACATGAAGAAGTCTTTCTTAGGTTTGAGCCAATGAATTTACACTGGTCAAGCATTATTTCTGATAGGCCACAAGCCAATTTGCAGGATAGTTGCTATTTTCAAGGCAGATATGTTTAGCTGTGATTATAAGAAATCAAGGGAAAGATTTTTCTTTTATAAGGTATAAAATACTGTTTTCTGTAAGCTCCACTCCATCACTATCTAAATTATCTGACAGGAAGAAATAATGTGAAAAAACACCCACTGCTTCTCTGAATTGGCCCATTTTGCTAGAGATTCATTGATCCCAGGAACTGTTGACAAATCACAACAAGAAAAAAATTATTCTTGACAATGAGAATTGGAATAAAATTGTTCATTTCCCGGCACATGGGAGAAACTGTCTTGATTCTTTTCCATGGAGCCTACTCTCCAAATTCTTTGGGGGAAAACAGGCCAATAAAATAACTTTAATAACATTTGGTGAAATTTATGACCTAACCAAAAAGTTTCTGGGTCTTTCTTATTGAAACACTGCTTTTGAGAAAATAGGTTTAGGTATGTTTCTCCCAAATGACAATATATCATTAATATCAATTCATATCATGAATAACTCACATTTATAGAATTTGAAAGTTTAGCTCCTTGATCAGTGACAGAGATTTTAGGCTGAGGTATTTTTAAGTAGTCATAATAAAAGAGTAAATGTTGGCTCCTTTTGTGTTTGTTACTGCATCGGTTTGTAAGCTATAGACTCTCCAACATGGGTGAGACCTTAGAGATTCCTGAACCCCATCCTTACATGGTTTAGGAGTGAAGCCAATATTTATAGACACTAGTGCATCTGCTGCATTTGATGTCTGATTCTAATACAGTATAGTCGTTCTGAAATCTATTGGCTCATTATTAATAGAATCATCCCCAAAATTAGAAGCAAAACAAAACTGATGCTTGATTCTCAACCAATTAATTAGAATCTATGGGGAATGGCCTGGACTGCAGTAATTTAAAATGTCTCAGATAATTCTGAGTCAGAGTGAGGACTTTATTTTATATTTATAATGGCATTCCTGATATGTTTGCTAAGTGACCCTGCGTTAGTCACCTAGCCCTCTTAAATTCCCTTGTCTTTGGATGTAACTTAGTGGGGTGGTTACTGGATACATTTTCTCACATTAGTCACTCAAAGTACACGGAAAGCTCTATGCAGTCAAGGAAGGTTTGTCACTTGCCATTCCAGAGTGTGTAGCCTCAGTATTGGTCCTGAGGATATAGGACATGGGCATCTGCCACCATTTGAATGAAAGATGCATGAGGGGACTTTTGTCTGTTTTGTTCTCTGATGTATGTCTAGTTCCTAGAACAGTTCCTGCCACAAAATACAAGTTCAATATATGTTAATTGAATTAATGACTATTGCAAAATCTCTGATATACTAGTCAGGTTTTGCTGCAAACAATCTTAAAATCTCGGTGGCTTGAACAGCCGCATATTCTCATACTCACAGATCTGCAGGATGACTGTGGTTTGGTGGATTTAGGCCAAGTTTGGCTGGTCCAGCTGGGCTCCAGGCGTCTAATCAAATCGAGGTACACTGCATGTCTTTTCATTCTGAGGCTCAAGCTGACGGGGCAGCCGTTACCTGGGGCATGCTCATCTCAGGACGGACCACAAGAGCACCAGAGGGTGTGTGATTCCTTTGAAGGCCTTGGCTTGGAACAGGCACACTGTCACTTCTGACCACATTGCATTGACTAAAGCAAGTCACGTGGCCAAGCTCAACATCAAGGGAGTGGAAAAATAGCTTTCTGCTCTAGGGGGAAGTTGTGTCAAGTAGCCCCAATGTTTATTTTTTTTATTATTATTCTTATTTTTTTTTTTGGAGACACAGTCTCACTCTGTTGCCCAGGCTAGAGTGCCGTGGCATCAGCCTAGCTCACAGCAACCTCAAACTCCTGAGCTTAAGCAATCCTCCTGCCTCAGCCTCCCTAGTAGCTGGGACTACAGGCATGCGCCACCATGCCCAGCTCATTTTTTCTATATATTTTTTTAGTTGTCCATATAATTTCTTTCTACTTTTAGTAGAGACGGGGTCTCGCTCTTGCTCAGGCTGGTCTTGAACTCCTGAGCTCAAACGATCCGCCCGCCTCGGCCTCCCAAAGTGCTAGGATTACAGGCGTGAGCCACCGCGCCCGGCCAGCCCCAGTGTTTCATTCTAATACTTGGAAGGAATAAAGAATTGGGAGCGATGATCCTATGTGGGACATTTACTAAGCATTCTCCGTATCTGTAATCTTATCACCTTAGAGTGAAGAAGTGCAACATCTTCTTATTCAATTCCCTGCCCAAATCCACTCTTTGCTCCCACTCCAACTTCTGTGCTTCAGGATCTGGCTGCTGTCCACGTTTATACCTCCAAATGGAGGATGCAGAGGGGCTTCTGTGGCTGACAATTGGCAGTTATGTTGAAAAGCGAGAGGCACACAAAGCCCAGCATGACTATGAGTAAATAAACAGCAGGATCTCAAAATGACACTGTCCCACATAAAACCCTCTGAGAGGAAACTGTCTGAAGTGTCCCGTGGGCATGACAATGCCACAATCTATGCAAGGCTGAAGACCAGGTATGTAATGGACAAAAGATGGTGGATTTGAGTGTTAGTTTATTCACTAGGCTTTTTATGTCTGAATCCCAATCTCCTTTTCTATAAAATGGGAATAGTAATAAGAACTTTTTAATAAGGCTGTCATGAGAATTAAATGATATGTAAAGCAATAAATTCAGACATGGTTCATAGGAAGTGTTCAACTTGTTATTACTATTGTCCTTATTCCTAAAACTTGTTAAAGGAGGTCAACAATGGTGGCTTTTGACTTTCTAGAAAAATATACTTTTTATTTTGCAAATGTTCCAAATGTAATTTTATGAAGGAGCTGACAAAGACATAGCATGTGGGTAATTTTCTTATATTAATAAATATATAATCATATATCAGGAAGATACTGAAGAAAGTAAGGGGATATGATCAACTTTTCTAAAAGTTTACCATTCCCTCTTCACAGAAGTGACTTTTTCTCTTCTGAAAGTTTTAGAATGTTGAGAAGCAATTGGCATTAGCCATAAATTTGTACATTCTTATGCCCTATGACCCAATAATCTTAATCTTAGGCATATATGTTCAAGAGAAATCAATGTACATATGCACCAGGGAACACAAATAAGAATGTTCATGACTAAACCTTATAACAGCAAAATCCTGGAAACATCCTAAATGCCCAACAGAAGAGATGGCCCAAATATTATGGATGTGTACATAATGGATATTATGCATCTGTTAAAGTGGATGGACTCTAATTACATTACATTAGCATTTTACCCCAGGAGACCAAGTGTAGCATGATACTCATTTTAGAAATGTCAAATATAAGTAAATTAGACAACTAAAAATGAAAAAGAAAAAAAAAACCTAAAAAATTTTTAGTGAAAAACTAAAAAGAAAAAAAAAGCAAGGCAGTGATAAGTGACATGAATACAATCTCAGGAGGAGTCAGACACACAGAGGGATGTCAGTTAAGAGATAATGATCTAGTTCTTAGATTGGGCAGTAGGTTGGGGATGTTTATTGTATTTAAAGATAAAATAGAATGAAAGAGGATTATGCATAGACCCATGATGATAATGTGTCTTAAAGCAAGGATTATAATTCACATAATTCTGTACTTTTGGGGTTCCAAACCAACACAGAGACAAGGAAAAATAAACAAACAGATAAAGTTGAAGCAACAGCTTTGGAAACCGGTAAGAAGCAGCTAAACAGAGATATCACTGGGGTGTTGGGGAAGCAAGATGGAAAATGTGCTCACTTACAAGATGAGCAGTGTTTTGCTCTGGAGGTTATCGAGGCATGCAAAGTTACATTAAAAAATCTGTCATCTATCTATTAATATCTATCTACCTACATATAATTGGAGCAATGGAGTAACAAGGAGCAAATGATATACTAATTGCTGACCATTTTTGTCTTTTTAAATCAACTTTTTTGAGACATATTTACATGATTTAAATGGCCCTATTTTAAGTGTAGTGTTTGATGAGTTTGGAGAATTATGTACACCTGTGTAACCATTCCTGCCGTCAAGAAACAGAATGTTTCCATCATCACCCCAACTCCCTGTAAGTTGTTCCCTTCCACGCTCCCCCCCGCCCCCGTCCCCGCCCCGTCCCCAGGAACCACTGATCTGCCTTCTGTCACTATAGATTAGTTTTGGCTTTTCTAGACCTTCATGAGGATGGAATCATAGAGTATGTTCTCTCTTCCGTTTGGCTTCTTTGGCACAGCATGTTGTTTTGAGATGTGTCTATGTTTTCATGTGTAACAGTAGGATATTCATTTTTATTGCTGAATAGTATTCAACCTTAGGGCTAAACTACAATTTGTTATTCATTCTCTTTTGATGAACATTTGGGTTGTTTATAATCTGGCTATTGTCAATAAAATTGCCTTGTTGAACATTTTTATTACCTCCAAACTTGCATCTCTTTCTTGGAAATATTTTGAAAAGTCATTTTTATGACATCTTGAGTGCCATTTCCAACTTATTTTTTTAAACCAATGAAGTTTTTAATTCAAACAATTTGGTAAGGAAGCCCAATTTTAAAAAGCTGTTCTGATGGACTCTAAGTTCTCATCTCTTTAGTCTTACTTAGAACGTGTCCCCACTGTGTGAAGCTTGAAATTTAATAAAATAGTTTGAAACTCAGGGTAGAATTTTAACTCACTTCTAACTCTAGGTAGTTCTGACATTGATGTTCATGTGAACTACTGTTTTTCCAACTGGTGACTTTTGAATTCCAGTCAGCAAAAACAGTTGTTAAAGATGCAGAATCACAGGTCCTAGCCTTGAGGAGTCTTATTTGGTAGATCTGGGGCAAGACCTAGGAATTTGCATTTTAACAAACATCTACCACCCCCCACCCCATCCCGGCCTCCAACTCTCACAGGTGATTCTGATGCAGAAAATCCTTGCCTTATGCCTTGAGAAACACTGCTTGCACTATATCTCATAGACCTCAAATATATTTGATGCCTTTGGAAGAGCTAACCACAGGCAGCTCTCAGAAAAACTCTCCTTAAGGCATTCATTAGCAATTTAAGGCTGGTGAAATACGTGATGCCTTATCTGATTCATTCCCCACCCGAAGCCTGGGAACAAGTCTTAGGGAAGGGGCCATAACTTTCACACTTCCTCTCCCTACCCCTTAAATAGATCCATGAAGTCTTGAGGAGGGACCGGAAGCTGGAGACAGAATGTATTTTGGTATATTTGGAATACTTTTCTAGTCAGCAAGTTATAGAAACCTCAACAAAAGCCCTGAGCACTTATTAAGTTCCTACTCATGTGTATGCAGCAGGACAAGTAGTTGAAAAGAGAGGGCAGCTAAGTCAATGAAGACCTTAGATTCTGCTGAGATGTCTGATAAAGACTTAGGTAGTGTTATCAGTTGGAGAATTTCAGAGCCCCTTTCAGTGGGAGCTAAGCCTTAATTTCCAATTTTCACTGGAAGCTGCTATTACTCAAGCAGGACTTTTTGGGGTAGTGATCACAAATTAGGTTTCATCCTGAGGGTCACTGATGGTATGTTGGTGTCACCGCCTGGAGCACTGTGTTGAGGCTTCCTATGGGCTCATTGGGAAGGTGTGCCATGATTGGTTAGCAATGTCTGGCACCAGGAGGAAAAGAGGAGTGGTGGCAGCTGTTAGGAGAATCTTCCCTCCCAGGCTGAGTGAGCCATGAATCCATAGATGTGCCACCAAATGCATTCCTGATAACATTTAGCCTCCTTCCCTCCCCTATTCCTTAGTGTTTTCAAAGTTTGATAATTCTATTACTATGTTTAATTTTTTAACTTATTGGTTATCTTTGAATTTTTTTAATTCTATACTTCCTGATGAGCAGAAGAGGACACTGAGGCCAGGGAGATGAACAAGGTCATTTAGTTGGTGAGGGGCTGGAGGAGAGATGGAAGGCCAGGATGTCTGAGTCCAAGACCAACACCCTTTTTACTGCATCAAGATGCTGCCTCAACAGCCCTTGACTGGCTATCAGTGGTATTCATTCATTCTTCAAATATTGATCCAATGACCATTCAGTGCCAGCCACTGTACTTGTCCCTGATTCCTTGATGTGGGAGTAGGACATTTATCTTTTACTATGGAGGAAGCATGGTGTGGAGGCTGCTTTTGGGCAAGCCACGATCTCTTCTATAAAATGCACAGTAAAGATAAAATTAAAACCTATCGTATTTGCTGTAAAATACATCATGAATATTATTATTATATTAATATATTATATTATATTAATTATATTAATATATTATATTAATATTATTATTATCATTAGAACCCTCCTGATGCTTGGGAATGAGGGTAAGTTTTCATGAAACTTTCTGCATTACATGAAATTTCTTGTTCAAAATTGTTCTTGACTAGCTATAAATTTGGAAAATGACTTTAGACCACTTTGTATGGGGAAGGGAAGGTTTTCTTGAACAGATAGTTTCTGCTCCATGCCGTGGTCTTTGTGACAACTGCTCTCTCTCTTTGTGGAACACGCTGGCCCTCAGCTCAGAATAACTGCTTCTCTTCCTTTTCGAGAGAGGTCTTCCCTGAGAGCCCTCACCTCAGCCACCTCCTCCCAACATAAACCAGGTCTCCCTGTAAAAAATTCTTATTATACTCTCTGACCTATCATTTTCCCTTAAATGTTCATCACAATTTATATTTAGATATTCATTTTTATGCTAATTCATTTACTGCCTGCTTCCCTTTAGTCTACGAACTTGGTATGAGTGGGATCTGTGCTGTTTGGTTTCTCATTACGTTACTCTCAGCACCTGCACTTGTGCCTGGCTGGCACCTAGAGGACCTTCAGGAAGTGGCAGTTGGGGGATAAATGCACAGTGGGAAGTCTGACTCTTGAATCAGCTAGTGCCTAGTACATCTCTGCCTTCCTATTGAGTTAATTTTTTAGCCTTTTTAAGATCTGGCTTTCTCCACCTTTAAAAGTGGATGGAAATGCTTTCTTAAGACAATAAAAACATCAGTGGTTGCCAGGGTTTCAGTGGAGGGAGGGAATGAATAGGCAGAAGACAGGATTTTTCGGGCAGTGAAACTCTTCTGTATAATACTGTAATGGTGGATGTATGTCATTACACATTATACATTTGTCCAGACCCGTAGACCAGGGGTGGGGACCCTGCAACCTTAAGGCCACATGTGGCCTTCTAGGTCCTTAAGAGTGGCCTTTTGACTGAATGCAAACTTTACAGAACACATCCTTTTATTTTTACTAATACATTTTTGTTCATCTTTTATATTTTTATTTTATTTTTAAAATAAATGTATTTAAAAGACCAAAGAATAAAATATGTTTCAACAAAATAATCCTCTTAGATTGACTGGCACAATCAGAACATTAGTAAGTAATAATGGCTAAATTGATGGCTGGTATGTTCATGATTTACTTCTCACTTCCCCTGCCTGACTGGCACTGGTTGGCGAGAGTTTATGGAGGTCGAGTACGCCAGTCTGTTATCAGCTTTTGACAATGGTGCACTGTGTTTCTGTTTGAAGTGAAATTTGTGAATAGTTGCACAGCTTGACAGTATTTTTTAATTCTGTCTGCTTAACAGCCTATCGTGTCAAAGAAGACCAAGAGAACACTGAAGGAAGAAAACTGATTTTTTAATGAGGATTGGGAATGGCAATATTGTCTTGTTTCTGCTAAAGATAAGATGACTTACTTGCTTTGCAATACTGTAATATCAACATAAAAGAAATTCAGTGCTCATCAGCATTATAGCACTCATAAGGAACACAATATTTTAAATTAGAGGGAGAAGCATGAAAGGGTGTATTGCAGAAATTAAAAGATGAGAAGCAAAGATAATTCTTTCAAGTAGCAATAAGATCTGGAAAAAATGCCACTGAAGTGACTTATAAAGTAGTTTATATACTAGAGGAAAAAAAGGAAGCCATTCAGTTATGTAGAAATTGTGAAAGAATGCATTGTCGAAGTTGTAGGATGCTCAGATCCTGATAAGGTTTTAAAGTACAAAGAACTGCCTCTTTCAAGGAGAACCATAACTGATTGGCAGCATGAATTAGCCTTCAACTTAGCAGAACAACTTCATGGAATACTTAAAAAAGCAAAATATATATTATTCAATCACTTTGGATGAATCAACTGATTCTACTGACTCAGTGCAGATTTTAAACTTCATTCGGTTCATAAAAGAAGATTTTCTGTGCTAAGAAGGGTTACTCACTTTGGGCACTCTTATGAACAGAACACAGGGAGTAGATATTTTTAGCAACTTTTAAGATAAATGTCAAATTGGACTGAATTTGGTAAATTTAGTGAATGTATGTACAGATGGCACACCTTCCATGACAGGAAAACATGAAGGATTTATTGCACAGATAAAAAAAGTATTAACAGATCCAGATGCTCTTATTTCTTTTCATTGTATCTTACATCAGCAAAATCTCTGTGCTAAAGCTACTATTTTAAGTGACACTTTGCAACAAGTTATAAGTATTGTTAGCTATATTTGTGCAAATGCAGCATGGCATAGTCAGTTTTGTAACATGCTAAAGTTGAACTATGAGGTATTCAGTATGGATTTGCAGTATCATTCTAAAGTGTGTTGGTTATCACAGGGACAGGTGTTAGACAAAATTTTATCTCTGTGAGAACAGATAGTTAAATTTTATGAAGAACAGAATCATCAATGTGGGTTATTGAAAGAAGGTTTCTATAGGAATGCAGCATTTCTGTGTTATATCATGTCAAATCAGAATGACTGGAATATTTCTTTGCAAGGTAAAACTAAGTCTATATATGATATGTGGCCAAAAATCCGAGCATTTTGAAAAAAGCTATCTTTTTTTAAAACACTTCTTCAAAAGGAAATTTTGGATGAATATTTTCCCCACTTAGCAAGGGTTATTGATGAGAAGGATGATATATATGAATCATTTGAAGAATATTAAGCTGTTATAGACCTATTAATTGGAGAATACAATGAAAGTTTCACTAACTTTGAGAATCATGACATCACACTCAAATTAGCATTTCAGCCCCACATAGTTGATATCACGAAGGCACCTAAAGAACTACAGATGGAATTGATTGAGCTCTCAGTAGATGACATTTTAAAGTCATTGTTTGATACTAAGAAAGATCCAACTGAAATATGGAAAAATGCAGTAGAATACCCATGCCCTTTGGCAAGAAGACCCCAAAATGCTTTCTTGCTTTTCAACTACTTATTGCTGTGAATCTACATTCTCCTACCTAACCCAAATCAAGATGCCCTTAAGGTCACAAATGACTGATACTCATCTAGAGGATCAACTGAAACTGTGGACCTCTATCCTGGAATCAAATATTCAAATGCTTTTCAACAAAAAGCAGATACAGCAAAATCATTAAAAGTTTAGTTAACTTTAAAATTAACAAATAGTTTTCATTTTTTGAAACTATTAAGTACATAGTTGTTCAATTTTTACAAAATAAGGTAAATTTTAAAGTATATTGAATTGAACTTTCTTGAATGTGGCCTTATTTGGTTACAGCTAAATTAATGTGAACTTCCAATATGAAAAGTTTCCCCACCCCTGACATACACTGTACACCAAGAGTGAACTCTAATGTTAATAACACATAGATTTATGGATTTTACTTAGTTATGATGTATCAACATTGACTCATTAATTGTAACAAGTATATCACATTAATGCAAGATATTAATAATATGGGAAATGGGGGTGAGGGATGGGGGCATATAGTAGTAACTCTCTGTACCTCTGTTCAATTTTTCTCTAAACCTAAAACTGCCAAAAAAAGTCTATTAATTAAAAAAATTTTTCTTCCTTAGAAGACAGCTGTGAGAATCAAATGCTTAACTTAATACCTGAAACATATAGAAATTATGCTGTAAATAAGAGTTTCCTTCCTATAAGGAGAATCTTTGTTGCATCTAGGTAATATACAGTTACTCAGGTTAACCCCAGAGTGTCAAAATTCTCTACACCTGCATCTAACCAATGTGGGGGCCTGTTAAAGTATCTTCTGTGGGTTGTAGACAGGAAAAAATTATTTTTAAATTTATTTCAAAACTAGCTGTGGAAAATCTGACATCCATCGAAGCTCCTAACAGAAGCATCTATTTTTGCATTTATTGTGATGTAACTCCCAGGGCTTCCATGCCAAGGGAACTTCTCAGAAGTTGAGTGACAGCCTGGCTCTGCATCTATGCGTGATACAGACCACAGGGGTTTTCCACTGACACGGTGATGGGAAGACAGCCAGCAGCAGGACACAGGCCAGAGCAGTCCCAGCACTGACCTCTGGGTGGTTCTGAACCCTGGTTCAGAAGTTCTGTAATGGCCCTGCGTGTCTTCCTGAGAAGTGGGCCCAGAGCGTGTGTCTGCTTAGATTCTCTCAATCTATGTTACCCTAGGACAGCTTTTTCTTTTTCTTGTCTCACTTTTTCCACTGACCCACAGACCTCCCTCTGGCAGTGGCTTTTTTTTTTTTTTTCCATCTGTAAGGAAAATAAATTGACCACAAGGAAAGGAAAATCAAAAGGTAAAAAAGAAACAACAAAGAGACTGAATCAAGCCTAGAGAGTCTGTATGAGTTACTATGTGGTCATAAACTTTGATTTCTAATCTCCCTCAATCTAGTTTTGGGTTAAATCATAGGCTCTTAGGGTCACTGTGCCCAGTTCTCTCTATTTCCAGAGCAGTGTTTCAAAGCCAGAATTGGCACAAAGCATTTGGATATGGGGCAGTTCAGAGCTGAAATAGAAGTCTGGTTTCTGCCTTTTGTCTTTTGAACCACCTGTTTCACAGCTAAGCTTTCTCTAAAAAGAGTGTTTTCCTCTAGTATTAATAATATATTCCTCTCCAGTGACCTCAGGAAGGAACAAGAAAAGATTATTTGCCAATAGGCTATTAACCCCACATTTCTTTATACTTTAAATTCTCCCTCTTTTTCCTTCTGATTTATGGTAACAATTGCCTTTTTGTTATAGCAAAGTGGCCTCTTTCTGGTATATTTTAAGTGTACTTTCTGCTAGGGATATTGGAGCATTGTGTGAATAAATTTAAAGTGAGCAGTGAGGGAGTGAGGACTGGCGATATTAATGACCTTCCACTTTAGTGATGAGAAATAGTTCTAGACACCTTGAACTGCTGGGTCAAGGTAGTGAGTATTGATTGGGAAGATTCCTCACCGCAGCAAAGGCCACGTTTAGAAGGCAGAAGTCAGGTGTTCATAGGCTTTTCAGAGGTTCGGAGAATAGTTACTACAATAGAGGTTGTTCCATTAAGACAATGCCCACTGGGCTGCCTCAGTGACCAATCAATCCTCTGGTCTCCTGGTGTCTCTGCCACATTCTAATACTGCTCTTGCTCTCTCAGAACCACAGGTCTCACTTTCTCTTTTGTCAGTGACCTTTTCCTATGGCATTAGCCTTAGCCTCCCTCGCAGACTTTCCTATGGCATTAGCCTTAGCCTCCCTGGTGGATCTAGGAATCTGTTCTTGGGATAGCTGGTACTGGCCCTGCATGCCCTTGGTTTCTGTGTCCCTTGGGAGTTTGAGGTGAGAAGGGCTTGTTGAGGCCATGCTGAGGAAGAGGAACAGAGATGCTACCACTTGTAACTACCACTTGTAATGTTCTTGGGTCACTGACACAAGGACAGGGCTCTCCAGTCCTGTAGTGCCTGCAGGTACTCAGGTACCTGTGTGATGTCAGAGGAGGTGGGATGTCTGGCTGGAGGTGAGCCAAGAACAGGGCAGGGATTTAGGAGGCTCCTGTGTGACCTTAAGAATCTCATTCCCCCCTTGTAGGCAATGTTTTTCTCATCTGTAATGAGAGGAATGATGATACACCCTCTTAGCTTCCTTGCAGTTCAGTGCTGCAGGATTGCTTGATTCAGATCTTTTTTATTAGCCTTTCTTTTGCACGGGTGAAATGATGCCCCCATCTGATTTGTTCCTAAAGGTGGGCTGAGCCCCAGCAGATTCAGCCCTTCCATCTACCTCCTCTCTGCAAAGCGGCTGAGTGGGAGGACGCTTGCCGATCATTTTCTTGTGAAGATGTGACTCTTCAGAACCTTTGCTGCATGCCTAGTGGGAGGCCACTGGGAAGTTCAGAGTTTCCTTCATCCTGCCCCTTCTTAAAACCTTTTGATAGCTCTTCTGTTTATAATCTAATATCCAAGCTCCTCCACAGGACATACAAGGTTGTCCTTGATAAAATGCCTGACGGCTCCTCCAATATCATCTCCCTCCTTCTTGACCTTGAAGCTAAATGTCTTTTCCTTGAACTTCCTCACTTTCTCCCAGGTGCCTTAGGGTTTCTCACCATTTACCATCACTGTGTCTGTGTCATGCCCTCCCGTCCCTGTCCCCATCCTCCCTTCTCTCTACAGCATCATACCTGTTCATCCTTTAGGACACAAGCCAGACATGAACTATTTCCTAAATAAGGAATAAGAGAATGAATCAAACCAAACATGATGTGACATGGGGTTACTCTGATGTTTGCTTCAAATCTTTTAGAATCCATGAATTCTGAATGGGAAGAAGGCATGAAGGAATGGTCCCATCCTGAAGCAGCACTGGCACCTGGACATGAAATCTTGACTTTAACATCCTCTGACCTCCTGCTTGCGGCTTGTTTGCTAAAGATCACTGGGATCATGAACGAGATTCTTGTTTTTCATTTAACAGGGATAATAAGAACTATATTAAAGGGTAGTTGTGAGGATCAAATTCAAACC
This sequence comes from Varecia variegata, assembly GCA_028533085.1. Taxonomy (NCBI): domain Eukaryota; kingdom Metazoa; phylum Chordata; class Mammalia; order Primates; family Lemuridae; genus Varecia; species Varecia variegata. The sequence goes on from CM052438.1 coordinate 35,770,448, forward strand.
TGGGTGTGAAAATGCTATGGAAATAATTATTGGTATCACTCTTTTGTGTGGTCAGCACACTGATAAAGCTTACAGTGCATGATAATTATGTGATTAGTTAATAAATGTTATCTAAATAGTTAACAAATAATTGAATAAAACATGCCATAACCCTATAGAGAAATGTGGGACAGAGAACCGCCCCACTCATACTGCCACTACGTTGACAACAATTACTAACTTACACTTACTGAGTCCTCTGTATAAGTCACGCAGTGTGCTGGGCACATAAATGTATCATTTTATTTCATATTTAAAAGAACCCATTGTTTAGGTAGTAATTATTCTTACTCTACAGATGAAGGAACTAAGAGATCATGTGACTAGTCTGTGGTAGATCACATTATCTTCCCTAATTCTTTACCTTCCCTGTAAAGAATGGCATACCCTTTGCCATGTGACTTTGAAGTTCCTCCCACTAATGGGGTAGGGAATATTTAGGAGACACTTGACTGTGGGTTTGGCTCTGAGATTGACTTTGGCTAATAGGATATGGCAGACGTGATGGCGTGACCATGCCAAGCCTAGGCTGTAGAAGCCTTGCGTGTTTTTGCTCACCTTGCGCTTTTACCATTGTCATGAAAACATGCCAGGGGCTGGGAAATATAGTTTGCTGATCCCACAGGTAGATTAGGAGACATGCAGAGAAATCCACCCCAGGCAAGATTTCTTGGCCAACCTGCAGATGTGTAAGTAAAGGCAACAGGGATCAGAAGAACCTCCTGGTTGAGCCCAGCCTGTGGTAGCTGACTCTTGGCTGACCCCCAGACATTCAGGCTAAATCAATGCCCATTGTGGCATGCCATTGAGATTTTGTGGTCATTTCTTATGCAGCAAAAGCTACCTGGTGCATTGTCCCAAGTCACAGAGCTGGGAGTTGACTACACTTGGATTTGAACCATTAGGTCATGCTTGAAGGCCTGTGATGGAGACCAGAGCTGAGCAGTCCCCACAGGCAGGTAATTAACAATTGCTACTTCTTATGGAACACTAGTGATGTTATCTTATTGAATCTTCATAGCAAGCCAAAGCAGTAGGCATTAATGTCCCTGTTTTACAGATGAGGCTTGGAGAGGGGAAGTAATTTTCCCAATGTTCACATCAACATGAAGTGGCAGAGACAAGCTTCATACTCAGGTTTCTCTATCTCCGAAGCCAATGCACTCTCTGCTCCTGCTGCATCTGGGGTAGGCTCCTGGCTTGCCAGAGTTCACCCCCTAAGCAGACTGATTTCATTTGAGTTAATTTGTTAAAAGCCCAAAAACCTATGGGGTATGTAATTTGTGCGTGTGTATGTTGTGCATGTGTATATGTTGTGTGCATGTGTGTGGATGTGTGTGTGTATATGTTGTGTATTTGTGTGTATGTGTCTGGAGGAGCTTCTGGGGGTCCTGCCCCCCGCCCCAGGCTTTGTGTCTCTTCATTATCTGACTGATTTCGCCACAAGGTGAGGATCCAGTTACCAAGACAGAGTGTACTCCACGGCCAAGAACACCACTGTGTTCTGAAATTTCCACCAAGGGAGAAAAGTGTGTTATGTCTTTTTTCCTTTCCTCTTTTTTTTTAAAAAACTACATTCATGCTTTTATCAATGGATGTCATTGTTCAAGTTTTGAAAAGTCATATCATTTTCCTGTGTGACATTTTCTCCCTTTCCTTAACAAATTGGTAAGTGGGAAAATATGCTGCATCTTCTAAAAGGATTTTTCAAGAATCATCACCAACACTGTCCTCCCAGCAGGCTGCTCGTGTTGAAACCATTGTCAAAATATGGCATCCTGCCACTGGTCAGAATGGGACTTGTCATTTACTGCAAAGGCTATTGTAGAGATTTGTCTTGTAGCTGTATTCCAAATCAGCAAGATTGATTTTCTTCTCACTATGACACAGTCACAGCTCTTACTTCTTTTAGTTGTTTGGATTGTGAAGAACAGCTTTTAGAGATTAGGACAATGTAGCTGCCTGACAAAAGTGCAGGACAGTGGAAGAGTTCCATGGGAACATGTCTCTAGTGGGATCTCTAATCGGAAGGCATTTGTGGCTCGAATGGAAACAGCCATGTCTGGAAATCTTTTCCCCTAAATTGGGTCAGGAGAACAAGAGACTCCAGGGCGTTGCAGGGTGTTGTGGAGAGTGCACAGACTTGGGAGCTGAAATTAGAATAGAATTGCAGCTCTGCCACTGAGTGTCCATGTGAATTTTTTCAAGTTAATTGATTTCTTGGCATATTAGGTTCCTCGTTGATAATAAGTGTTAGTTGGGAATCTTTTAGTTTCTAAGTGATAGCTATGTGAATTAGGTTAAGAAAAATGGTATCTATCAGCTCATAATCTAGCTTATATTCTAGCTGCAGGTTTTGCTGGCTTTAGGTATGGCTGGCTTTAGGGGTTCAGAGTAAATTCATCATTGTTCTATCTCTTTCCATTGCTCAGTTTTGCCTGCCTACCTCTGCTTGGTCTCATTGTCAGATAGGCTTTTCCCATGTGGTGGCAAGATGGCCCCAGAATTTTTAAATTCCTCAGACCTCACGGGCTCAGAAAATGGCAAGTGCCTTTCCCAAAGTGCCTAGGACCTCTCTCTCTTTTTTTAAATTGAAAACCAACAATAATTTTAATAGATTAGCTCTGAGACAACACATAGGCCATCTGATCAAGGATTCACTTTGCTTCTGATTCACTTCTAAAATAACTGAGGAACAATGATTCCAGCAGGTGCTGGTGTAAGAGGAAATTTTAGCATGGGCAGTACAGTGTTGGGGGTTATGAATCAAATATAGAGTTTGATGATCTTGAAATATTCTGCCATGATGTTGGGAGTGGCAGTATGGTTAATTAAACTGTCAGGCAAGACCCCTATTCATTAAGGTACTCCTGGTAGATGGGATATATTTTCCTTTAGAAAATCTCATGTAGCATACTAACTGTATGATGAGAAAATCTGATAGGCAGTTTGTGGAGAAATCAAAGAAAAAGGCACAAGAAACTCAATGGAACAAAAAAGTTTAAAAATCTGTTAACATTTACGTTGGACTTAGAAAATATGTAGATTTAATACACCGATCAGAAAATGTTATGTAAATGTTATATAAAAAATATAGTGGCCAATAATATAGTTTGAAGATAGCAGGCAGAAACAAACATGGCAATTATGCAGTATATTAGGGCCTTTGACAGCATACCTAATGTAGTAGCTTTATCAACTTTTTAAACATCATTATAAAGTAAATTGTTAGTCACTTAAACATAAACTGTCTAGTACTGTGGTCCCCAACCCTCCAGGCTGTGGAAAGCCCATACCTCTCTTTATATGGGAGTGAGCGTGCTAGATATCTTTTGTATTTTCGTCCAGAATTGTGCTCCAGAAGGAAGAACCTTTCTCTACTCTGATTTCTACCTTGGGAGGCTGTTCTGCATGGACCACATTAATGTCTCCCTTGCCCTCTGATTCCTAACTGGGTCGGCCAACACTGGGCTCTGGCAGGATACTGAAGGGAGGAAAGAGAGTGGGATTAGAGGATTTATTCCTCCAGCTGTTTCCCTGAGATGTCTGCATGGGTTGGCCGCATCCCTCGATGGAAGCTCACAGCAGCTGCCTAGCAGCCCCCTCCGTCGGTCCCCTCATCTCCAGCTTCTGATCACTGTTCTCACCCTGGGCCCCTTCAGGACTAGGAGTGGTGGTTTCAGCCCTCACAGTTACTACCCTGGGGTACTTCTCCTTCTCATGTAGTTTCTTCACATGCTACGTCTTGAAGATAGTCCTTTTATTACACTGCCATCAAATTAATTTGAGTGTGCCATCTGTTTTCTGTTGGGACCCTGACAGATGCAGGAAGCAATCAGAATGTGTGCAGACCACTCGTGTGCATTAGGCATCAGGTCTTACACGCTTCTTTCTTTCATACTTTCACAGCTTGGTGGTCCCTCCACCTCCCCTTCTCACTTCTTTTCACTCCTGTAAACAGCTCGCCTGTTGCTATAATGAGCTCCTGCTCCTACCTGGAGGCCGTAGCTACAGCGATTTTAATCCGTTACATTTGTAAAATGTTTTGAGATTAAAGAACCACTTTCACATATGACCTTCTAAAAATTTGTTGGCATAGTTGTTATAATCCGCATGTGAGATATATTGAAAGCACATCCCAGATGGGTTAAGTCGGTGATGCAGGTCACAGCTAAGGGTGCTCAAATTGGACTTCAATCCTGCGTCTAATGCACAGTGAATAAAGGGGCATAATTAACTCATAGATTTAGTGTCTTGATGAGGGGGATACTTGAAATGGATAAAGAACAAAAAACATTATACCCCCTTCTCCTAGGTGCAAACACAGTCCTGCCCTGATGTCATCTTTGTACCATACTGGGGGATAGAGCATTAAGTGATAGGTGTGGAGAATCTGAGGTACAGCTAAATGGCTCTTCCAAAAATTATGAGTGATTTAGAAACCCTGAGATGGGACGGAGGCTGAAGGCTGTCTGTGGGGAATATTGGGGATGGGAATGGGGTGGGGGGAGAGGTAGAGCTATGTAGAGAATGAGATAAAGATAGACACACAGAGATAGAGGGAGATAAAGGGAAAGAAATTGAGATAGAGACAAGGTCATCAGCCTAAACACGAATCATGAGAAACAAAAAATTGTGATCACTTTACCCCACTGAAAGTGGATTGTCATTTAGCAAAAGATAATTGACAAACCCATCTTGTCCCATCTCCCCATCCTCTGCTGATTGTCACCTTGCCCACCAGGCCCATGCCTGTATTGCCATGATGTCACTGTGATAATATAATTTTCCTCCTTTCCAGGGCAGCAGGTTGGTCTGCTGTGCAGCCCACTTCAACCCCTGGAGGCCAGAGTTGAGGGTTTGTACCTGGGGCCTCACCTCTGGCCCTCTGTGCAGTTAACAGAGGTGCGGGCGCTGTGATGGGCTTTGGAGTCAGGCCCACCTGAGAGCCAATCACTGTTCTGCTGCTTCCCAGCTGCTGGGAGACCATACATCTCTGAGTCTCAGTTTCCTCTTCTGCAAACAAAGATCGGCATGCTTCTCTCTCTGGTCTCTTGTGAAGATTAGAGGTGATGTGTGTGGGGTGTGTGAAGTGTCTGGCACAGAGATGAAAAACAATCAACCAAAACAAAACTCACCCTCAACATTTCCCTAAACAAGGTTTCGTCTCACTTTTAGAAGAGCTTGACATTTCCAGTCAACCAAAAGGAGAACTGAGACCTGCATTCAGGCTTGTGTGAACTTTGAACACTGGCCCCCCAGAAAGTTCTTTCAGAGGCTTTGTTGTAGCAACAACAAACAACCAGCAGCCCACTCACAGGAAGTCCTGCCCTCTGGGCCCTCAGGCAGGGCTCCTACACAATAGGGGTCTGTCTGTCCATTGCCAGGATCATTGACACATGGCTTTGAAAAGTGTCTCATCGCCTTGTGAAAACTCCTTTCTCATGCTCTCCCAGGGTGGACGCTTTTGCAACCAGACAATGAAATACAAATTTATTAGGTACTTTATTTGGGGAGGGAAATAAAAGTTCTTCAATTAAGTATTCATCCTAAACTTTCCTGTTGCCTCTAAATGTTGCCTTCACCTTGATAAAACTAGTACTACGGGGCAGTGGCTGTGTCACACAAAGAGAGCACTGGCTGGGATTGAGGGCTAATGAATAGCAGCTGTCAAGTTGCTTTTCAGTGGGGAGGCTGATCCAGCCCAGGAGCCAAGGATGGGCTGGTGTAGACGGGCTTGACTTCAAAAACCAGACATGGCATTAGGGTGAGGCCAGACTGCTATCCCTGCAGCTCTCCTCCAGGGAGCGAAGCTACCCAGTGAGTACGGACTGCAATAGCACACAGCACAGTGTCTGTTCTAATTGGTCATGATTCCATGCTGATTGGCTAGTCAGCCAATATTGCAAATATAACCTCTATGAAAGGGCACCTTTGAATGGAGATCAGGACTGAATCAAATTCCTTCTACTTGGCTTTAGGGCTGGAAACGGGATATACTGTTCAGTTGCACCCATCTAGGTGGTTGCTCTGAAAGCTTCCATGGAGGAAGTGGCAAAAGTTGTTAGAGGAATGAAAGCTTTGGAAACAATCATAAGAGTGTTTTCATTCGGTAGACTTGTGATTTCCAAGTTCAAACGGGGAAAAAAGCATTTATTGACGGTGGCAGAGAGTGATTTTCTTCCAATATCTATTTTATCCTTTTTTCTCAATGATAACACCTCCAGATTTTATTTTGGTTACTGACCCCTTCAGAATGAAGACCTCTTTGCTGCTGGGTGGTATCAGCCAAGGAACCAGTGAGAAATGCATGAGACACTGAAACTGACTGATGAACCAGAATTTAATAAAGTGACCATTTACAAAGGTGTGCGTAGGACTTTTAGAAACCCAGAGGAGCACACGCAGAGAGCTCTCACCACCCCTAGGTGAGAGAAGCCAGGAGTGGTTACCAAAGCTCCAGAGTCACTGCATGCACAGGGATGATTGACAGGAGCTGTGCCCCTTGGGAGGCGTGGCAGCTGCCACGGGGAAGGGGTGGTGGTAGAGTGGTTTGTTCCTGGTAGGAGGAGTGTGTTGTTATTGACATTGTTAAAATCATCTGCCTACATCTAGTTCTGTCCAGTGGAGTAGAGATTTGGTCAGTGGATTTGCAACTGCGTGAAGTGTCCTTATAGAGAAACGGAGTTCTCATTATTTCTCTCTTCTCTTTCCTGCTGGTTAAAATTCAGATGGGATGGCTGGAACTAGAAGAGAAATCTTAGAGCACACAGTGAAAATACACATTGAAGACAGCAGGGTAATGAGACTGAAGGAGGTTAGAAGGGCCCAATGAACAGGAAGGCTCCACACTCACCTTCATTCACATGGGAAGGAAGTACGTTTCCATTCGGTTTAATCCACTGTTATTTCTTTTGCCATTTGCTACCAAACTTAATCCTCCCTATTGCAATGGGTTTCTTCTATGTGAAAATGTATGGGGTGTATCTGTTTATCCATCAAATAGCTATTTAACAGCTTCTATCTGCTAGGTCTGGGCAAAATAACATGAAGCCACTGCTGGCCCTTGATTTTGGTCTCTGATGTTAATATTTACAGAACAGAATGGTCTCATCTATATTCTCCCAAAAGGAAAGATACAGGATTTGAAGCTGGTAACCTTTGGATTAGGAATCCAGAAGTCTGCCTAATTCTGTGCAGGACCCTGGGCCCTAGCACAGAAAGGACACATCATGGGTCTCCCATCCCCATTCTGTTTTTTAGGGATTTCATGACACATCTGCTATCTTATAGAGCTGCCAGCTGCCTTCAGGTCCATGAAGTCACCTCCACAATCCACCATCTCTTGTCCAAGAGCCCAGCGCCCTTTCTGCTGTGGCAGCCCAGGGATCCCCTCCATCCTGAAGTCACTGGTCTGGAAAATGAGGGAAGACAGCCAGATTTGGGAGGATGAGCTTGGTGATGCAGAGCAGACAGATCCCTCCAGGCAGACTCTAGCTTCGAAGATGAAAATTTCCCTCTGAAGAGGTCAGCAGGATGACTAGGATGACTATTGGTGTTAATTATGAAAGAATGGCTTCACAATATGAGATACGGGAAGACAGACACCCTCTGTCACAATGCAAGAAGGCCTGAGGGAAAAGGGTGAGTTTCCCTCAGGTCTTCAGAGCCCTAAGCTTGTCCTAAGGACCTAAGGGAAACAGATAAGAGAATCAGGCCTGCATAGTGGGAATGCCGCTAGCCTTGGGTCATGCATGATTCATTTAGGATCCTTTTGGTTAGAAGTAGCAGAATTATCTAAGTAAAAGTGGTGCTATGAATTGATGTTTGTATGTTCTCAAAATTCATATGTTGAAACTCTAATCCCAATGTGATGGTATTTGGAGATGGGGGTCTTTGGGAGGTAATTAGGTCATGAGAGTGGACCCCTCCTGATGAGATTAGTGCCATTATAAGGAGAGACAGGGAAAAGCTTGCTTCCTCTCTCTGCTCTCCACCAGGCAGGGACACAGTGAGAAGATGACCATCTGAAAACCAGTAAGAGGGCCCTCAACAGATCTTGGATCTGCCAGCACCTTGATCTTGGACTTCCTAGTCTCCAGAACAGTGAGAAATAAAAGTCCGTTGTTTAAGCCACCCCATCTATGATATTCTGTTAGAGCAGCCTGAACTGACTAAGACAAGAGATTAATGTAGAGAGGTTTATTACTTCATGCAACAAGAAGTCCGGAGGAGTGAGTTTGAAGGTAGCTAATTCAGAAGCTCAGTGATGTCAGCGTTCTGGGTCAGCTTTTTTCCAATTCTCTTGACTTCATCCTCTTGGTAAAAAGATTGTTATCTAAACGCCAAATACCACATCCTCAAATAATAGCATCAAAGTCAGGGAGGGTGGAAGAAAGGGAGGGAGGAAGGGAGGGAACATTTTCTCCATTGCATCTTTATCATAAGAAGGAAAATCTCTCCTAACATCCTGCTTCCCCATTCCCTCTGCAGATTTACCCTCATTTATTGTGGTGTAGATCTTGTAAACATGGCTGCACCTTAAGCAATCACGGGACAGGAGGAAAGGGATTACAATGGCTGGACTAGATCAATCATGATTATCTCTGGGGCTGGAACTGTCTTCCCGGAGCATACCAGTGCCTCCTACCAGCACGAAACTGGGGGTCTGTTAACAAGGGGGGAGGGCTAGTGTAGGCAGTAATAGGGAATAGGAAGTAGAAAGGCCATTCCGAAAAGAAGAAAAAGGAAACTCAACAGACAATTTAACCATAGAAAGTTAAGTGACATTTAGGCTAAAGTTAACTGAACAAATGTTTAGTGTCTGGGCCATGATTAGAGGTCAGAAGGTTGTCTACCCTGACTGAGAGAAACAACTGGAGTGGTGCCTTGGAGGAGAGGGTATTATAAGAAGAAAAAGGCAGAGATTAATCATTGATTTTCTGCTTCTGTATCTTGGACCTAGTTAGCTAGAATGCTACTTTGATCTAATTATCTAATTAATAGATGTATATATCAAGGCTCCTGTAGGAGAATAATGGTTCACTCAAAATGGGCAATTGAGGAGAGTTTAATTTAGGCACTTTTATAATGATGTAGGCAGCGTTTAAGGAAATCCACAAGGTGTACTGCAGTATGTTAGTGCACCTAGAGTGTGGAGACACTAGCATCCCCCGGACTGAAGGGGCAAAGGAAGAGAACGATTACTGTGACCTGGAGACAGCTGTATTTTAGGAAAAGAGCACTGTGATAGGAGTTTTGGCTTTTGGCAAGGGACGTGGTTAACCGTCAGCAGCCTGGCAGAGGGTTTTTAAATTTTTGGCCACAAAAAAACTGAATCTTTACCGGCAGAACTAATTTGTGACAAGGGAGATTTGTTTCTCTCTCCTTCACCTAGTGGTTAAATTACTATTGAATTATGTAGGGATGTTTGCCTCTTAGAAATTTTAATATACAATCCATTGAAGAGGTAGCTATCATAGAGAATTTAAGTAATACAGTATATAAAAATAAATCTCATAAATTTATCTGGAACAGAAACCTATAAAAGGTACTAATAAAATACATGTTGAACTGTTTTAATCTGTTACATATATTATTTAGAGGCAGGTGCATCTGTAATTGGCTGATTAAATTCTCCTTCCCTGGTCTCAGATGCCAGCGTGGTGACTTTCCCCTTTCCAGTATAACATGTGTTTGGCTCGCTGGTGTGCTTTGACAGTGGGTACATGGTAGAGGGGTGAGGGGTGGGGCCCGAGGGAAGATGCTACAGGACCCATGGCTCCCACCAAGATGCAAGATAAGGAAACCCGCAGTAAAGGTTGTTGGGGGAATCAGTTCCTTACCCTTATCTGAGCAGAATGAAAGCTCAATTTCATAGATAAGGAAAATGAGGCATAAACATATAATCTGAGTTCTGTAATGTTGCCTAGAACCAGAAGCACCAAGAATTCATCTGTGTACTCCCACTAGATAAGTCAGACTCCTGCACATTCTAGAGAAAGTTAGATGTGTATGTGCCTAAAAAATGATGACTTATTAAGAGAGAAATTATAAGTCTTTGAGGTAATTTTCCAAACTATACCTTACATTGCTTGGCCCAAACATACCTTTTGGTGTCACTACCAGTTAGAATATAGGCCTGAAATTGGTTACTCATTTGTCCTCTTTTTCTATTTCAGAAATGTACTTTGAAAAACTACTATCAGAAACTAAAAAGCCACTTTCCTCAGGTTGGACTCTGTGCAATATTAGAATTATATTTTTGTTCTTGAAATCATTGTGCTTGGTTATAAGGATGGGACAGACCAGAATCAAAACTGTTAGGCCAGCCTAGCAGATTTGGGAGGTATTTTCAAAATCAGCTTGAAGATATTTTATGTCTATAATAGATCCATATCTTAAAGAAAGAATAGGCAATCTATCTGATTAAGTTTTATTCTCGTTCATGGTTTTGATGATTAAACTAAGAAGAAACAGGGAAAACCTAATTATAGGCCTTTGGGGTTTGCTGATCCAGACTGGAAAATACCCAAACCTCTTCCAATTCTTTAATTTAAATTGCATGTTCTCCTTATATTACAATGTTTAATATAAAACTTTCTAAAGTGAGAGAGAAGCCCAAAGTTCAAATGCAGTTCATGTAAGTTTTAACCCTCCACTGTAATACCTGTCAGATTACCACAGGTGAGATCTGAGATTTGTCCCAAATTCCAAAAGGAGGCTAGGGAGATAAATCCTCTCCATGTTCCCACCTCCTAGAAAAATAGGAATTGGTGGCTGGTTGATAAAGATTTTTTTTTTTTTGGTTTCAGAACTGATTGAATGTAGGTTGGTCTAAACCAAATCTAAGCTCTGCTTTCTTCTTTTGAAACCTCTAACAGAATTCCAAAGCCCAGGGACAGTACTGGAAACAGTGGAAATTCTATAAGTAATCGACAGATTGATTCACTTACTCATTCTCTCATTCACTCATTATTCCTATTTCTTTATTCTTAAACAAACTATGAAGTAGATATTACTATTAATATAATTATCTCCTTTTCACCACAAAGGAAATGAAGCTTCAAAGAGTTTTGTTTATTCTAAATAAGGTCCCATATTTAGCAAAAGTTGGGTCTGCGATTTGGATGGGTGATTAGGGACTGAGAAACCCCTATGAGCCTGACCCTGTCCTAGGGACCGGGAATACAAAAATGCTTGCTGCCCAGGTCTTATGGTCTAGGTCTGTCGAGGGACAATTATAAGACAGCATGGTAAGTGCTGTGACAAACATTAAGTAGAGAGAAAGTCTTTCTAATTAAACTAGGGTGTGGTACAGTGAGAACACCTTCCTCCTGGAGGAAGAGAGGCTTGTAAACTGTATTCAGAAGAGTGCATAGGTCACCATGCAGTGCAATAGATCCCTAAAACTTACTCCTCCAAGCTAGCTGAAACGCTGTACCCTTTGACCAATATCTACCCTTTCCCCTCTCCTCCTCCCTCAGCGTCTGGTAATCACCTTCCTACTTTCCATTTCTATGAAACATTTTTAGATTCCCTAATAGATTTTTAACACTCTCACCACACACACAATAAAAGGACAAATTGGTGAGGTGATGGATATGTTATCTTGATTGAGTCATTCTATGATGTACATATAAATCAAAACATCACATTTTACCCCATAAATAGTACGTAGGATTAGGGATAGAGACCTATTTTGACTTAATACAAGGAAGGTCTTTCTAGCAGAGATGCTGGGAGGCAGACTGGGAGGCCATGGGAAGCAATGATCCTGTCTCTAGAGGAGGCATCGAGCCGAAGCTGGAAGATCAATTTGCAGAGATATTTAAGAGGGGCCTCAAGCACTGAATAAGTGATTGATTGGATGACTTTTAAGATCCTTTAAAACTCTGAGGATCTGTGATTCTTAAGGGAACTAGAAGTGCTTGGATGTGCTTCTCTGGGGTGGCTAAATCAGAATGAGGGATGGTCAGTCTGGGCAATTTAGCTGTCTTGTAACCAGTAATGACCAGGATGGTGACATGTTCATACAGTGACATAAACAATTACTTTTAATTTAGTTTTATTTTGAAAAAATAACATAATATCCATGAATGAGTATTCATAATTGAAAATTCAAATATTCCCAAAGCATGGGGAGTAAAAATAAAGTCTTGTTTCCACCCTTCTCTGTGCTCCTCTCTGCCCCTCCCTTCACTTCATAGTACTCTTCTCCTATTTCCCTCCCAGGAGTAGTGACTTCATCAATCGTTCCCTGTCCTTTCACACATATTTCTATTAACTTCTGTACCTATGTGTGTACATATTTGTACACTTTGTTCAGTTTTTTAGAAAACATAAATGGGATCATACTATGAATATTATTTGTTAGCTTTTTTTCATTTAGCACTAATTGTGGAGAGGTTTCTCATTTTAAAACTCTTTTCTTTTAAAGGCCGCATTGTGTTTTATAGTGTGACTATAACATGACTTGATAGGCATTTTTGTTGTTTCCATATTTTTGTTGTTATAGACAATGCTGCAATGAACTTCCTTGTATGTACATCTTTGTGCCTAAGTGTAAGCATTTTGGTAGGAGAGATTTTACAGATTCATCAAAGTTGAATTACTCATCTCAGTGGTTGCACCTTGTAAATTCTGATGGATAATGCCAAGTGCCCTTCACAAATATTGAACTAGTTTACATTTTCACCACCAATAAAAATAAGTGACCATTTCTTCACATTTACTAACATATTAACATTCTTTTAATTTTTGTCAATCTATTAGGTAAAATTGATTTTTAATTGTTTTAATGTAAATTTTTATAATTACCAGTTAGATTGATCATCTTTTAATATATTAGCTAGCTTTTGGTATATCTGTAAATTATTTCTATATACCTTTTGCTCATATTTGCATGGGAAACACTTTATTGTGGATATTAATCTCTTTTATGTATATGCATATCTGGCAAATCCTTTATTTATAATAAATAATTTATAAGTATATTTTAGTCTTTTCCTTATGGCTTCTGGGTTTTGAATGTTGATTTTTAATCTGTGCAATAGATATTGTGGTGTTTGCCAAATGAAGAAGTTGATGCATGTGTCCCAAAGAAACAGAGAAATTCATCATAATTTCCTATCTTTATTATGTCTCCTTTTCCACCACTCTCCTTTATACCCTCTCATCTCCAGCTGCAGGTCACTTCAGTTCTCCTCCAAACACCACAGTTTAGGAACTTCTGTGTCTGAGCCTTTAACTGGCTATTCCTCCCCTCACTCAGAATGTCTTTCCCTAGACCCCACCTTGAGAATTTCTTCTCATCCCTTCAGACCCAATCCAAAAGGTGGGATGGTTAATTTTATGTGTCAACTTGACTGAGCTAAGGGATGCCCAGATAGCTGGTAAACTTTACTTTTGGAAGTGTCTGAGAGGGCGTTTTCAGAAGAGAGTAGCATTTGAGTCGGTAGACTGAATAAAGAAAATCACCCTCACCACTGTTGACAGGCATCGTCCAGTCTATTGAGGGCCCAAATAGAACAAAAAAGCAGAGGGAGGGAAAATTTTCTCTCTCTCTTCTTGAGCTGGGACATCCCTCTTCTCATGCCCTTGGACATTGGCACTCCTGGCTCTCTGGCCTTCGGACTCTGGGACTTATACCAATGGCCCTTCTGGTTCCCAGGCCTTCAGATTTGGGCTGAATTACACTTCTGGCTTTCCTGGGTTTCCAGCTTGCAGACAACAGATAGTGGGACTTCTGAGCCTCCATAATTTTAAGAGCCAATTTTCATAACACATCTCCTTTTATATATCTATATATCCTACTGCTTCTGTTTCTTGGGAGAACCCTGACTAATACAAATGGAAATTTCTTTGGTAAAATCTTCCATGGCTACTTTAGCAAATTGAGAAGAAAAAAATTTCCTTATATGGTTATTAGAAGGATTACATTATATAAGCCAGGTGAAGCAGAATGCTGGGGACACATGGAATTCTCAATAATAGCATGTGTTGTTCTCAGAGCAGTAGTAGCAACAACACTGAAAACTCTACTGTTGCTTATGTGTCTGCGTTCTCTGCCTCCTGTGACCCCCCGGTGAACTGACTTGCATTCTTCTTCAGCCTGTCCTGGGCACTCAACACGTGCTCAAAGGTTTACCGCTGAGCTTAGTATGAACTGGGCACATTGGCATGCTATCTTTCATCAGAAAATAAATGTAATGCATCCCCGCCTTTTTCCCCAAATATGAGCTGTTATCAAATTTAGAGAAAAACATTATGGTCAATTATAGTAATCAGCTAATCTCAAGCACTTGGAAAGATCTACTCCCATTGCTCCCACAACTTTATTTCTATTCTGTGCTTTTGCCTAGTTGGCAGATTTTGTAGTGTGTTCACTTGTACAAGTTGTTCCCAAAATTTTGTAAGTATAGTATATCTTTTAAATATATAAATTAAAAAATGGGTATTCCGTGACAGTTTCAGTCTATTATTATTATTTATTTATTTTTATCTCAGATCATTTCATTAAGGTGTCTTCTAGGAGAATAAATGATAGCAAAAATTTAAAATAGAAATAGACAATTACCACCACCCCACCACACGCCTGTGCTTAGGGCATGGAAATGCTACATTTATGTAAACTTCAAGGGATATTATAATAGAGATAATTGAACTTCAAATCTGATTCTGAGCTTTCTGGCAATTAAGGTAAAAAGAGAAACAAGATTATTTCCAAAATGTTTATTGTATAAATGTAAATGTTAATAGATCTCTTTCTGCCAGTTACCTCTACTTTTTAAAATGCCTATTCCTGCTACCCTGTGCCGATACCAATAAAAAATTACTCTCAGCTTGTTTCCTGGATATTGGTCACATATCCTCAACTAGATTGAAAGCTTTTCAACGGTAAGGATCTGCTTTGCACTTCTCTTGAATCACCCAGGGTAAGCGATTAGCAAACCCACATTGAAAAATTAGTACTAAAAGAGTAAATTCCTATGATCCCCCAGAAGCAGAGATCAGAGCCTGACCTGAAAGTGTAACTTATAAAGAGGATGGAAGGCATCTAGTAGAGGTAATAAATGGCAGGCACTTAGGCTTCGGTTTGCATTTCAGCTTGCCTTGGGCAAGTTACCTAACTCGAGTCTCAGTATTCTCAGCCTCTAAAAGAGAAGGACAACGATACTGCTCTCATTTGCTTGGAACGCCACACTGTATTATATAAAATTATTACCATTATCATTATAATGGAGGTGTTCAGGGGCTGCACTGACTCACCAAGAGTGTAGATTGTGTGTCCTGAAGGCTGTGATGCTCACAAAGTCAACCATCCACTCCCACCTCATGCAACAAAACTTGCCTATGGGGGAGGTCATCGAAAGGATGAAGGAGGTTATTACTGTTATTATTATTATTCTTTTTGCTGGGCTTCAAGAAAAAGTAGTTTTCCCAGAGGTATTTTCTATGATGATAGAACTGTATAAATCTGGCTAAAGGAATTAACTGGTGAGTAGACTATGTATTAAAAGTGTGTTGCTGTTGTAAGAAGTCTCTGTGTAACCTGCCAGGTTGGTTGGGGGTAGATTGTACTTTTCTCTCATGCACATAAGAATTTCTTGTGTGCTTTCCTAGTAGTTTTCAATAGGCACTTCAGCTTGAGTTTAGGGAAAATATACCTGGGCTTGTTTAGATAACTGAGGTGTGTGTCTCCTTGAATCCCCTTTGCTTGAGGAAATGATGAGACACTTAGGGAAGAATTGGGGAGAATTATCCTAAAGGACTAGTTGACCTTCCTCCTTAGAGTGAATGCAAAATTCACGATATGTTGTGAATCCAGGCCCCGATAATACAGACATTCCCTGATTTATAATGGTTTGATTTTAGGATGGAGCAAAAGTGATATACGTTCAGTAGAAATGATACTTCAGTACAGTATTCAATATTCAATATTCAATGCTTCATTGTAAAATAGGGTCTGTGTTAGATGATTTTGGCCAACTGTAGGCTAACATAAGTGTTCTGAGCACATTTAAGGTAGGCGAGGATAAGCGAGGATGTTCAGTAGGTTAGGTGTATTACATGTGTTTTTGACTTACAATATTTTTAACTTACTATGGGTTTATGAGGACATAATCCCATCATAAGTTGTGGAGCATCTGTATATGTTGAGTCCTACTTAAGTGGAGAAGGAGATGTAGTTAGTAGTGTAAATAAGAACAAATGTGCCATTCTATTATTAGGATGCTGCACGTCATTGAACAGCCTTGCTTGGGCTTCTTTGAAAAAACATGAGCCATGGGTGCCACACAGCACTGTGTGGCTTGGTCTCCTGAGAGTTCCTATGTGTCCATAGGCTAGACATGCCTAGAGTGTCCAGACGTTCCAATTATAAGTTGACACAGAACCCAAAGTACAGGGTGGCTGGTCAATACAGCAGCACCCACTGGTATGGGACAAAGAGGGAAATGAGGCACCATCACAGGGGAGCTTGCTGTACATCTACCCACTGTCTATCATCTGTGATGTTCCTGAGCAAATGTGAGTACTTGCTAGGAAAATGCAGAAGTACTTGTTGGAATTTTTCACAGGGCTGAATTATTTCATGAGCTGTTGGAGTCACACTGAATGAAAAGAAGCCTTAGTTTTTCATTCCCATATTAGTGTCAGTGGCTGACACAAAAATTAAGGTGGAGCTGTTAAAATAATTAATTGGGAGGCCATTGGGCTGCAGTGGCTCCAGTGCCTTGAGTTCCTACATAAGCAAACCAAAACCCAGCTCACTATAAATGGTAAAATGAAACAAGTTTAACCAATCAGAAACCACCAAATAATCTCTTCTAGGGAATTTCCACTTTAACCAATCAAATATTTTCTTTGTCTTACTTCTGGGAACACCTTATAAAAGTTTCCCCCTCTCGTTTCCTCGGTGGGGTCCAAACTGCTTGTGGTTTGGCACTGCCCAAATCATGAATCTCTGTTTGCTCAAATAAACCCTTAAAATTTCAATGCATCTAAGTTTTAACACAGCCTAATGCAAGGAAGTGGCAAGACCTAGAAAAAGGTGACTAAATTGGAGACAGAAAGAAAGAGAGATATTGAGAATTTTGAGCTAGACAGACCTGGTTGTGTCTTTGTGTAATATCGTAACCTTCCTGTGTTTCAGTTTTACTGTCCTTATGGGGGACACTGTGTACTTTACAGAGTTGTCCTGAGAGCTCACTAAGGCATACTTGAGCTCTAGCTCAGTACTGTGTGTGAATTATGTGCCCTGCATTTGTTCTTTCATAGTCAATAAAATCCAGAAAGACCAGCCATGCAATGAAAACAATAAGTTCTTAATTATAAATCATCAAAACACTGTCTTTCATAGTCACTATAAGGTCAGATACCATGCTTCATTCTATACAATAATTATCTTACTTAATTTTCAACAAACACTAAAATAGCAGGTCCTGTTATTATCTCCACTTTACATGTGTAGAGGCCGAGGCTCAGAGAGGCAAGTGATTTACCCAAGTCATTTAGCAAATTTGGGTGGCTGTGCTGAATCTGAAACGCATTGATTTTTAATAAATTCATGTGCTGTATGGTGTCCACATGGCATGAGTCATGTCAATTAAACAGAGTGGAGAAGGTTCCAGAGCTTGTTTGGGGGCTATAGTATTGTTTCTTTATTTGCACTGCTGGTCTTTGCTTTTAGGGTCTGCTAGGGAAAGAATAGTCAGTCAACCCACCCATGGTCATATCTGTGTGGTTTGCCTGACAACATCGCTTACTTCTTAACAGTTAAAAGTTGCAGCCGTTTGATAAGGCAGAGGCTTTCCCTTCACACTGCCCTTCTTTTCTCTAAGATTTATTCAAGAAAGTACCCATGTGGTCTTAATCAGCATTTCTCCCTTGCACCTTTGGTTAATAGGCTTCTGGCATTTGGGTGTGCCTGAAACACTGCAGTTTTTTTAACATTAAAAAACATGTATATAAAATATAAAATGAAATAAAGACAGAGAATTAATATCCGTTTTTGGAACACAGTGATTAATTAGAGTGACACAGGCCTGTGTGGGGTTTAATGCAGCTAATCGTTAACAGGTGTGTTTGCTGCCAGATGACAACATCTTTTTCAAGAAAGAAGGTAGAGCCCCCCAAAGCTCCAAACATCAGGAAGAGACCCAGGCGATGGGAGCTGTCACGCAAGAAAGAAATCCTAGACCGTCACAGTCTAGGACAGAAGCCACTAGCTACATGTGGCTATTTAAATTTAAATGATGAAAATTAGATATAAAATTCAGGTCCTCAGCCTCCTTAGCCACACTTCAAGCACTCAGCAGCCATATGCACGTTATTGGACAGCACAGACATAGGGCACTTCTGTCACTGTGGAAAGTTCTACTGGACAGCATGGATCAGATAGGAATAGGAAAGGGACATTGGGGTGATGAGGCAGAACTAAGAGTTCTAGCTCTGCCATATTTTTGCTGAGTGGCCATGACAAATGATTTAATCTCATTCTTCCTCATTAAATTTTTCTAAACAATGAAGAAGATACTGCTCAGTGCTTAGGGTTTCAATGAGCACTGTACTTGCTGTACTTAGCACCGTGTTTCTTCTTCTGAGAGCCCTCCTGCAACCACCCTACAAAGGTGGCCACCACCTCTGTTACTCTTATGGGTACCATCCTCTCATTTTCTTCACAGCATTCATCATTTTCTGAAGTGATAGAATTCTATCTTATCCCTATATCCATCAGTCATCTACCTCTTTGCTCTTGTCTCTTGCCATCACCCCCAATACACATACACATTGTGTAGTTTTTTCCAAACATCAAACAATCCTCCAAATCTCTGACACCAACTGGGTGGCCAATAATTCAATTTAATTCTGATCCTAACTACTCAGAGGTTAAGGGCTCAGGCCCATAAGAGTGCAACCACAACTTCAAATGCAACAAACGGGGTCCCCAGGCTGCTCACATTTCTGTTCCACTTGACTACAAATTTGGGAGTCCTGCCACCCCCTCCTTAGGTTCCATAATTCACTAGATGACTCACAGAACTCAGGAATGTGCTTCACTCATGATTACTGGTTTCTTATACAGGATACAACTCAGGAACAACCAAATGGAAGAGAAAAATAGGGCAAGGTTTGGGGATGGTGTGTGTGTGTGTGTGTGTGTGTGTGTACACATGTGCACACCAGAGGGTGGGTGTGGAGTGCAGAACTCTAGGTGCACCACCCGCTCAGCACAATGATGTGCTCACCATTGTGTGGACATGATTGATCAAATCATTGGCCATTGGTGATCAAAATCAATCTCTAGTCCCTTTCCCCTCCCTTGAGGTTAGGGACTTGGGCCTGAAAAACTCTAACCCTCTGATCACGTGGTTGGTTTTTCTGGTGACCAGCTCCCATCCTGAAGTTCTCTAGCTCTGGCTACCTCCTTCCCCCATGAGTTACCTCCTTAGCATAAATTCAGGTGTGGTCCAAAGGAGCTCACTATGAACATAAAAAAATACTCCTAGCACTCAAGAAATTGCAAGGGTTTTAGGAGCTCTGTGCTAGGAACTGGATGAGTGACAAAGAACAAATATGTATTTCCTATTATAACATATACGCAGACGTCAGAATGTAAACTTCATTAGGGGAGAGCACTCGTCTGTCTGCATTATACACAGTTCTTAACATGTAGTAGGTGATCAATCAATATTTGCTAAATGAAAGAATAGTGAATTCCTGATTCTTTGGTTGAGAGTCAGTGTAATACAGTAATTGGTCATGATGCTAATGAAAATAGTAATAGTTATAGTAAAAGTGGCTATTATTGGAATTTTCTATGTGCTGGGCACTTGCTAAATGCTTAAGTCCATTAGCACATCTCATCCTTGTGGCAATCCTATGAGGCAGGTAACTCTATTCTCCTTAATTAACAATGAGACGTCTGAAAACTGGCATAAGTCTTACACCTTGTAAGTAGGAGAACCAAGATTCTAACCCATATCTGGGCTTTTAATTACTTTATCTCATTGATATATATTATTAGAAGGAAATATTTTTCTCTATAGAATCAGAAAATTTTTTTTTTCTTGGGTGGGTGTAGAACCCGTAGTAGAGTTTGGGAAACATTTTCTACTTTGGGGTCAGTTTCCTCTAACCCCTTGTTGTTAGGACTGATGTTTTGACTTTCAATGAGACTCCTGGGATTAAAAACTAGGTTTTTGTTTATATGTCTTATTTTCACCTAAACAAGTCTGTGGATCAAGACATAACATGTGACTCCCCAAACTGTCTTTAGCTCTGAAAATCTTCCAGGTCTCTTAGTTTGTGGTAAAATGAAGCTGAAGAGTCATGTCGAATCAAATGACTACATTCATCATACATGCAGTGTCCCATGAGCTGCTAAGGGCCCGGACCACAGCGCGGGAGACGACAGGCCCCTGTGGTTCTGATAGGCTGCAACTCCTGTAAACTTCTCCTTGGAGCCACCCTCCAACAAAGAGCCCTGGGCAGAACTGAGGACCGCACATTGTGGCATCAGAGTTGACTCGGAAGGCTCTTCGAGCAGCACAGAGCGAGGAGTTGTGGACTTGCATTTAGTAGGTTGGCAAAGACTGCCACTAATTACCTGTTAGTTGTGGCTTCAGAGTACAGCTGGGGCCAGAGCAGGTCTGATGATTTCTGGGAGACAGGTTTTGGCAGAGACAGATTGTTCTTTCTGCATCCCCTTGGGCTGTGTAGTCTCTGCTTGGAGAAACACTTGGGTCTGGTGGAAAGAACTTTCCCTGCATATTTTCTTGAATGGGTGGGGTTAGGGAGCTAGAGAGGAGAAAAACGTCTATGATAGTGGGGAAAATCTTTGCATTATGGCATCAAGACTATTCAAAAACAAATGTTGGTTACCTTCTGGTCAAAAGCAAAGATAGGCCAGGCTTGGTGGCTCACGCCTGTAATCCTAGCACTTTGGGAGGCCCAGGCAGGAAGATTCCTTGAGGCCAGGGGTTTAAGACCAGCCTGGGGCAACACAGTGAGAGCTCATCTCTACAAAAAATAGAACAATTATCTAGGCACAGTGGTTGTGTGCCTGTAGTCCCAGCTACTCAGGAGGCTGAGGTAGGAGGATCGCTTGAGGCCAGGAGTTTGAGGTTGCAGTGAGCTGTGATTGTGCCACTGCACTTCAGCCCAGGCAACAAAATGAGACCTTATCTCAAAAAAGAAAGAAACAAAGAAAGAAAAAAGATAAAAATTACATGCTTTCAGAAGGAAATTTGTATGGCTTAATTTTTTTTCTTAGAAATAATAAAATAAAAAAGTCTTATTTAGAGATTACTATGTGCCAGATATTATTCAAAATGCTTTAAATATATTAACTCAAATATTAACAGCCCTATGAGGTAATTACTACTATTCCTGCTTACAGATGAAGGAACAGTCACAGAGAGGTCAAGTAAGAAATAACATTACTTTTAACCATTAGCCACCTTTCAGTAGAACATTTTATTTATTTTTTATTTCCTAATTTGCTCATAAGTAACCAAGGCAGATAATAGTGTCTCTTGTTCTTCATTTGTTTATAAAATGTTGACTCCCAAATCAGTCTAATTGATTTCTTCATGGAGGTGTTACTGGCATTTTGGGCTGGACCATTTTTCATCGCAAGAATTGTCCACCCAGTGTAGACTGTCACCCCTACAGGGGTAAAGGAGTAAATTCCTCCCGGATATTATGACCACCAGCCCCTTCCTCCATATCCAAGAGCCCAGAAGAGGGGTGATTCCACCTCTGGTAGAGAACCACTGAGGCACCACTCTGAATTTACTTTCTATTGATAGACATGTGCTTGAGTTGTTTTTAAACATTGTAAGTTTTTAGCCATGGGGTGGAAATTCTGACATCAAGGGATGACACTCTCCATCTTCTTTCTTTATCAGGTATAGGTCATACTCTACCTTGTATCTTGTCTGCATAATCATTTTCCCTTGGGTCTAGTTTCTAGAGTCTGTGTTGGTAGCCTCAGCTTCAGGAATTGGGCTCTATTGAGAACTGAAAAAGTATTTACAACCAGGGTCAATTTATTATACTATTGTTATGCATGAGGTACCTTGGGCTCAGGAACGTGTTTTATTATTATTATCTTTGAATCAGAAGATGACATATGACTGCATATATCTTTATACAGTCATAAGGTATAATTAAAAATACATATATTTATATATTTGTGGAGGAAAGAGTCACAAATCGAGGAAAGTAGCCCTGGTTACAGCCAAACCCTGGTGGCCACATGGGCTGCCGGGGCTGGTGGCCACATAATCACTAGATAGGACATAATACCATGAATATAACTTAAATATACAATTTGGTTGGATTCTGCCAAGGTAGTCCAAATTTAATTTATTGATTCAGAAATCAATGTACCACAAGATTCTTCTATAGCTTTTAAAAGTTCCATATTATATAGAAAGTAGTTATGCATATTGGAAAAAATATCTTTATGACCCTATTTGCAGGTCCCTAAGCCAAGGCCATCCTTACAAGCAACACATCTCGACTAGTCCTTAAACCAAGCTGCGAAAGCCAGATGGTGTCTGAAATTCTCTCTCAAGTCAGGCTCTCACTGTCCTTTGTGCTCACTTTTTCTTCCCACCATTTTTTTCAGGACTACTAATTTCTCTCCTTTGTTACAAATTTTGACTCCATACCCAAATTAAATTTCCACTTTTAGTCTTTTATAGATTTTTCCTTCTTCCACTTTCTATGTAATAATTAGACTTTGGTGCCCATGTTTGATTTCTGGCTTTGCTCATCTCTCTGCTCTTGCTGTGTCACCAATGAACGCTTCCTGCTTTAAGATCCTGGTTCTATGACTGCACCCTGGCCTTGGGGTCTTCTCTATTTCTCTTCCTGAAAGAGCCTCCAGCATGTGCCAAGCCTTCATCTAAATAGAGCCAGTGCAGACTTTTGGGTGCTCTAATATGCAGCCTGATGAATTGCTTTTGTTAAAAAAGAGAGAACCTAGTGGCTCATATCCATATCCCACAAGGAATTTTTTTTAAAGACAAACACTTTGACCAGAGTTTTATAAATTATAGAAAAAATTATAATGATACACTTGCACATTGGTTTCCTGAAAATAGATGGCTTTGATTTTATCATCCTTCTAGAAAATGTGTATTTATGTTGACATTTATGGTTAAAGGCTTGAGATGCTGCCAAACCACAAGTCTAGATTTGGAGTAATGATCCTGGAGTTATAAAGATGGGTCATCCTGGTGAGAGAGTAAATCAAACACCGACACTGTGGCTGGTTGACTTGTGCTAAATGAATGAGAAAAAGGTAACAAGTTGTAGCTGTTTTTCCTGAGCCTGATGTAAACCCTCTTTTCTCTCATTTTAAATTGGATTCTTTTGGCTACCAGCCCAGCACAAATGGTTGTCAAGGACTCTCCAAGCCAGTGATTCTTAGCTCTGCACTCTACTTTTCATCTTCAGGACATACTTATGCTAAACTCAAGGGATCATAGAATCATAAAAAGTGGCCTGCAGAGTAAATGGGGATTTTTCTTTAGAGGGCAAACAGGGTTTCTTATCTAGGTTTTATATATTCTTTTGTGAGAGACCATGGATTATCTTTGGAGGGTCCACAAAACTCCTAAAATTCTACATAAAACTCATATGTATGCGTACTTTTTTTCCAGCAGGGGAAGCCCATAACTTTCATCATGTTCTCAGAGGTCTGCGATGCCCCAAATTTTTGGAACAATTGGGATAGGACATGAAAGCAGGTTGGAGCAACTCAGTATTTTAGCTGAAGGCTGAAGTCACGTGGCCTCTCTGTCAGGCATCAGGTTCTACAAAAAGGGCAGGGGCTTTCTTATTTGTTTTTGTCACCCTCTACTTTCTAGCACAGAGGATAGACCTAGGACATTGCCACTGTAGGATACATCAGTAAATTAATAGACATCTTTGCAGAATAAAAAAGCCATGTGTAATAGTCACTTAGATTTCAGACATGTTGAAATGTGAAAAAGATTGGTCTCAGAATTGAGAAAATATGATAGTATAAGCTTAATTATTTCTTGTTGAATGGATGTATACATGGTAGTCAGCATGAATAATCATAACCATAGCTACCATTTACTACATATTTATGATGAGCCAGACACTTCACCAAGCCTTCTGCATGCATGATCTCATTATTTGGAAATTCAACACTGTGCAGCAAGGATTATCACAGTTGACAAGTGAGGACATTGAGGCTTAGGAAAATAAAAAACTTTTAGAGACCTTAGTACTTGTAAGACACAGAACAGAATTTGAATATGTTTGTTTGAATACAAATCTCATTCTCTAAAGTTTGGGAGGTAAAACTATATGCAACAAGATTATAAACCTATCTCCACTCTTCTCCCTGTCCCCAATCAAAAACGGAATTCCTGACATTGGTCTTGGTGGTGGCTTGGTCTCCTTCATACACTCCCCACTGCCTCTGTTGTGCCCACCCTGGAATCGATTAAAACTTTAAACCATAAAAATGGCTACAGGTCTGATTAGTCCTAATCAAGCAGCAGTGTAGGTAAAGGTGTTGTTTTAAGGAGGGTAGGGAGTGGTTGTTGCCTTGTAAAAAGATCAGAGAAAGCCTCTATAAGGAATATGAGTTAGCATTTATCACGTATTATTACATATGTGTGCAAATGTGTGTGTGCAAATGCATCTGTTGTCTTCACAATATACCAATAAATATATTGGAAGCAGAAATAGATTGTCCTTCTAAATATCGTGAATCTAGCAAAAATAAATAAATAAATAAATAAATAAATAAATAACAACTGGCATACAATGACTGTTCAATACACCAGTACTTTTTTTTTTTTTGGATGACTGAAAGCAGAGTGATGGAGTTGTAATTTCAGGAAAAAGCTAGAACAGTAACTTTTAACACCACAGGCAAAAAATATTCCAGAAATAGTGGCAGTATTAAGGATAGAATTTGAGAGAGGGAAGAAATTAGAGGAAAATCACTGTCCAAATATATGGCCATTCACCATTTCCTCTAAGAGAACCAGTGTGTTGGGTAGAATCAGAATTTCAAAACCACTTGAGGTCACTCCAATTTTAGTGAATTTCATCCCCATTTTTGATCAATAGAAGCACCTTTTAGTGTCATAACTCTGAAATCTTGTCTTGCTTTGCCCTTAGCAGGAATCTGTAAATCTCAATTATGATGACAATGTAGAATAGTATTCCTTAGTGAATCTATAGATTCTCTTAGTGTAATGCAGATTCTATTTTCTTGGGTTATTACATTCACTCCATTCAGACTGACATGTAACTTGAATCTAATGCTCAGCATATTTTTGGACCTTAAGTTACTTCTTCCTGGGGAGCTGGCAAGCAGTCTGGTGAACATTAATTTTTAAATCCTGCAAAGAGATTTACTTTAATTGAAACCCCTTCGGAGCTCTCTCAAGTTAGAGCCATAGTTTCTTAGGAACAATAGTGGTAGCTTGTCAAAATATTAAAAAAAAGTGATTTTTCTTGGTTCACTTCAGAGGTTACCAAAAACTACTGCTGATACTTTTAGTGTACAATAGTTTAGAAAACATCTTTGTGCTGTCCAAGGTAAAATAAAAAGATTCTGTGTAATATTCTGGTTTTAATGTGTATGCTGTGTTTATTTATTTTAAATGTAGCACATTTTTATAAAAGGACTTAGCATTTGTTGTTGTTTTTTTCTTTTCAGTTGGCTCTTGGTGATTTATTATTTAATATAAGGTAATTTCTCTCCTGGGTATAGTCCTCAAATTCTTTCTTTTTTTTGGTTTTGTTGTGATGTTTTTGTTTTAATTTTTGCCCTTTTATAATTGAGAGAATGTAGTGTGGAAGCAAAATTACTAGATTTGAAAGCAGAAAACTTGGGACCTTGAACAAGCTATCTCATATCTGAATTTCTATTTCCTCACCTATAAAATGGGAATAAGAATTGTTAGACTTTCAATTTTACAGAATGTTTATCAAGGTGAAGTAAAAAATGTATGTGAAAGTTGCTTTATAAAGCAACTAACAAATAAAAAGTGTATGTGCATATACATTTTTTAACCTGTCAAATGGAAATAATACCTACTTATAGAGTTGTGAGGATTAAATAATTCATACATGTAAAGTGCTTGTATTTGCACATGGTGCATAATAAACATTTGATGAATGTTAGACAATATAATTGTTAGTCTAATAATTAATTTTATTAAACCTGTAGTCCAGAAAAGCTCTGTTATGCATATTTTTCACTGCAAAATCATCCATCTGAAGATGGGTAGAGTGTCATGAAACCAGAACCAAACCTGGCCAAGGACCAGAAACAGAAACAAAAACACAGATTCAGAAAGAAAAGAAGAATTAACAAAGATACTGTTGAGTTTAATTTCCAAAAACTTAGAAAGATGATTCTTATGCAAATATAAAATGAGCAAGTATCAAATATTTTATGCAATTCATTAATTAATGAAGTAACCAGTAAGATGGTAAAGCTGGTCCAAAAGAAAGTTGGAAGAATGGTGATTTATATTGTCAGGCATTTAAAGAAATGCTGAAGTAAATTTGCTAACACACACACAAACACACACACACACAAACACACTAGTTAATATCCTGTAGGACAATACAACTGTAACTGTTGGGGTTTTCTTTTTTATCAGACAGAAATTTCCAGGTTAACATGTAGCTTTATAGAACCTGGAGTCTAATCAAAAAGTAAATATCAAAGACAAATGTATCACATATATCAACTTCCTTTATCTTCCCCACAATCTTGAGTGGAGAGGTAGAACAGCTACTAATGAGTTTACTGATGAAAAAGTTAAACCTGAGGGAGTTTAAGTGACTGCTGTGGATCATGGAAGTGTTAAGAAATGGAACCAGGATTCAAACTTTTTCCATGCCATGTCCAGTCCAGTGAGTTTATTTTTAACTCTTCGATTGTGAGGAACTATAGAACATCCTTGAGGATTTATTAAGAGATATAGCAGAGAGAGAAGAACTTGGGCTTCTTGGAGTGGAGGCCAATAGTCTTCAGTCTTCTCCCTTATTTCCTGTAAGTCTTTGGGTGAGTCACTTAAACTCTTTAAGCCTTAATTTTCTTATATGTAAAATGGGAATAATGTAACTTTGTTGTAAACATTATACAAAACAATTGTATGTAAAATGCCTACAGCACTACGTAGTTCCCCAGTAGATGTTCAATACAAAATTGATGATGATGATGTTGAATAAATTCTATTGGGTTTATGGGTATGGTGCTCAGGGGAGCAGTCTAGGCTGGATTAGGGAGATGTGGGCATAATAAGGTCTATTATATCTACTGAAGGAAGTTAGTGAACAAACTACTTGGTTAAGACCAGAAGCATGGAAGCTTTTACACTGTCTCTTGGGCTCCTTGTTTTCAGATGCTCATTTTGTTGGCCAAAAGGAGACTAAACCTTTGACCTGACTATCCTTTAGACAGTAAGACAAACCAGGCTGCTATGGCATTAGCAGGAAAGGGGGAAATATGTGTATAGGGATGTCTCCAAGAATCTAAAAGCAGAAAGTAGTCAGGCCTCAAGAATGAAAAGGCTAGTTTTTCTACCTCTATTCTCTGCTTCTTTCTTTGTATCTGCTGAGTTATTTTCTCCTTCTGAAGACCAAATATTTCTCCTTGATTCTGTGTTCTTGTTCCTAGGTCAGTATCTTATTGTGCCAGGTCACCCTCTGGAGCTTGCTCAACACTCTTGGTTGAGACTCTAAATTCCAAAGTCCTGGGAGACAGAAACTCATTGTTCTGGCCTTGGGCGAGGGTCCTTCCTGATTGAATTGATGCCGATGGCAGAGGGAAGGATTGTGTGGTATAGACATGACAGCTGGAGGCACCTGGGAATGGGCTGGGGTTCTAGAGGCTAGGAAGATACCCCAAAAGTTGTTTACAAAACTTCTCCACTCTATTTCTTGATTCTTATGGTTCTAACTTGGCCT
This sequence comes from Varecia variegata, assembly GCA_028533085.1. Classification (NCBI taxonomy): domain Eukaryota; kingdom Metazoa; phylum Chordata; class Mammalia; order Primates; family Lemuridae; genus Varecia; species Varecia variegata. The sequence goes on from CM052438.1 coordinate 35,798,474, forward strand.
AATATAATGAAATACACCCTTATTATGAGACTTGCAATCTTTAAGAGCACTAATCTTTTTCTATTAATTTTTGGACCTTGAGTACCTGGCATGTGGCAACAACTATCATTTATTAAATGCTCTCAGACCCAATGCTAAGCTCTCACATGCATTATCATATTTAACCCTCATATAGCTGATCAACGGGTGGGTTTTATTTTTCCATTTTCTACATAAGATACTAAGGCATGGAAATATCATATACTTTGACCAAAATTCACACCTATTAAGTGACAGAGCTGGCATTCAAACCAGTTCTACCTGGGCTCTCAAGTACCACAACATTGCCTCTCACTCTTTGCTTTTAGTAGTGGCTCAATATAGTCTTGTTAACTGTTTGCTGTTGCCCTAAAATTCTAGTCACATTCAAGAAGGTACCAAACTTTGGGAGAGAAATTTGTTTGCCTGTATACATTTGAAAGGAGTGAATCACTGGCTGCCTTTGGAAATATCTTCTGTGGCATCAAGAGGTTTTTGTTGAAATGATGGGGAGAGTGGTATAGTCCATAGGAGAAGAGGTGGGAGGGTGGAATTTATTTATCTACATCAGAACATTTTTTTCTAATTCTTTAACATCAATTCATTAAATGCATAGACACACACCTGTACATTTAGAGCAAATCTCCCTGGGGCTTGGTTCCTTTTGTTCTGTGTGAGCTGATTAGAGAGAGCAGGTCTAGGATTTTGGCACTTGGTGGGTGCACTTCTCAGCCCTGGTGCTGAAAAACTCAGGTGGACTGTTCCCTCCAGTACCATGTGAACAGCATCTGCAGAGCTGTATTTAGTTTCTGGCTACAGCTGTCAGGGGAAGGCTCTATTTGCTGCAGCTTTTACTAGGATAGCTGAGATGGGGAAGAGGCAGGCAGCATGAAGTTTTGTCATGACAGGAATGGTGTGGACCAAGATCGGCTTATCTACTAATGCAACAAGGCAATAGCAGTGTGATCAGAGAACTGAAAATCTTACTGAGATATTATTTTTACCCAGAGCATGTGGATTTCTTCATGTGTGTGTGCATGTGTGTGAACGTGTGCTTGTGTGTGTGGGTGTGAGAGGATGGAATATTTAGCAGGCATTTCCAGTGAGTCACCCCACCTGGCTCTGTTCTCTCTTGTGCGTTTATTATTTTTCCCTTCCTTTACCTCTTTAGTCAAACTTAGTACTTTCTTTGATCATTCTGATTTTGCCCATCAGTGGAAAGCTATTTTCTTTTTCCAAATCACAGCTTTGCATGAAAGGGATATTGGAAATCTCCCTTAATCAAGGTCTATATTTACAGGGACATGTGATTTCCTGGGGGAAGGCACTAGTTTTGCCACATGCTTAGTCATCTTCATTTATTTCCATTTATTGATCGAGTCTCTGTGTAAGAGACACGGCCTATAGAGGGAGACAGAGGCTGTGTCAATGATTTAGGCCAGTGGAAATATTTCAAAAACTGTTTTGGCCACTATTTTTTGGTCAAGACAGTTACATTTTATGGTCTTTATTCCTGACAGCAAGAGCAACAGAGGCCAACCATTCTTGATCACACAACCACGCAAGCACACCACACATCATGATTTGATGAAAAATTAAAATTAAGGTGTCTCTCAGAACCCTTTGACCTTCCATTTCGTGAGCAGACACAACCAAACGACAGCAAGTAGCAGAGAAATCCTTAGATCCCAACTGTTTTGCTGTCAGAAGGGGAAATCCTGCATGGAATGTAAAGTAATAAAGTTAATTCATTTTGAGGATAGAGTTAGTCCTGTTCTGCCATATTCAAATACGTCTCTATATTTAGGAACTATTGAGACACAAGTATAAGGTGTTAGAAATGTGGGCATTGCTGAAAGATTTCTGACCAGACCGTTCTAATATCTCAGAATCCCAGAAGGAGCTATGTTTTTCTTGGACAGATAGAAGAGTGCGTAAAGCTGGGAAAGATACCTGGACGAAAAAAAGAAAGTTGCTTGTGCCAGCAGAACCTCACTTTACTGGAACTCCTTACTTGTGGTGTGCCAGTAAATGTTTAACAACAGGCTCTCCAATGGAAAATAAAAAGGTCTAAGTTTTAGTGTTTGCCAGTTTTCATGGTGTACATATTCCTGGTACTCCCTCCATGGGTGGTTTCAAGCTACCAATGAGACATTGCTGCTGTAGAGTTGGAAAGAAATCTTACGAATGGTGCGGGGAGGCTCCAGCCCTTCCCCCAATCCTCCTGCATGGTCCTCCGTGCTCAGGTACTCTGCGTCAACCTTCACAAGGAGCCTGGAACTGAGAAAACTTTGTTTCTGGACAAAGGGAGTCTAACCTGAATCTTGTCTCTTTAGTGCTTTTGAGAACTGCATTGGAAGATCTTTAGAAACCTTCTCTTCTTTTCTCTGGAACATGTAGTAGTATGTTGGCAGCTAACAACAATATTTCTTTGTAATGAAGAGCTGTTTTCTTCTTGGGTCCAATCTGAAAGATATTATTTATACCAAAATACTAGGGGCTATCTATGTCTCTCCTATTACAGTAGAAACACAGAGACATGGATTACTGGGTATTGAAATGAGAGAGACAGGGTTGAGTCTTAGTAGTAAATGAATAAACCAGGCAATTCTAGAATTGTAAGTGACAGGTGGTAGGAATTTTTGCTGAGCATATTGGTAGAAATCAAAACCTCCTAAGAAATACATTCGAGAACCAGACCATAATTAATAAAGTCTGAACTTTGAGCCATGGCACACTGAGAGACTGATAGTTTTCTAAAAGTGATATTGAGTGCTCTTATATAAAAGTGTAACCATCACAGTGCAGACTAAAAAGATGAAAACAAAAAGGAGTACTAGTTGAAGGGAGTCAGAGATAATTCTACTAGAGTCTAGAACAGTCGTGTTTCAGCTTTAGCGTGCATTAAATTGAAAATCATGGAGATTCACAGGTGTGGCAGCTGCTGTCAGTGTACTGCACATATTCCACGGGCACCTATTCCTGTATGCCCCAGAGACTCCATACTAGAAGCACCTATGACTCCTTGCTTGGAGACTTTCCTTTTGGCTGTAGGAACAGACATACTCAACTTGCGTGCATGGCAGGCTGGAAGTTCCAGGGAGTTAGTGTACCCACAAATAATCACGAATGGGAATTGGAGCATAAATACCCCAGCTTCCTTATCCTTCAAATGGTACAACTTTGAGGTGTGTTCTGCACTAGTGGTTCTCAAACTGTGTTCTGGGGACTTCTGGAGGGACCCTAAACTTCTATTGAGAGGTCTGTGAGGTCAAAACGATTTTTGAATTAATATCGAGATATCATTTGTTTCTTTCACTCTCATTCTATCACAAGAGTGCAATGAAGTTTCCCAGAGGCTACATAAGAGGTAATAATGTTACCCCTATGAATTCTTGTGTTTAAAAATATTTTAGTTTTAATTTCTAACACGGGAGGTATCAGATATGATCACTTTAACTGTTTAACTCTTCAGCCCTGTAAATTCAGATTTCAATCCTGTTTTATCTCTCAGGTTCCCAGGGTTTTGAAAATTTCAGTATTGGTGTCTTTCTGCTTGTATTTCTCTTTCTAATTCTCTAACTTCATTTATGAACAGTATAGTCAAGTACCTATACACTATATATTTGATAGAGTTTTAGTTCTATAGTGAGGGTTGAGTCAATTTGAGATATGTGGACTTAATTGCTGACATTATAAAATTCTGAGTTAAAAGACTCTCCTAATATTGTAAAAGAGAGGTATCTAAACCAGGTGGACCAGTGTCCAGAATGGAGGACTAGATAAGTAGTGTATGTTAGAGAAGGTTATCCTATCGACAGCTATACTGATGTATGTTTGCATCAAAATGTTCATGGCCTTATATCAAGATCTAACATGCATCCAAGGAAGCTGCATGGGTGACAGTATATACAGTGCAGTGGGACATGGGTTTGAGTCCCTAACCAGCCTCATGATTAAGTCACCAGGTTACTGTGGAAATTATAAAGAGAACTCAACTCTGTGAATCTCACAAGGTAAACATTTCATAAATGCTAGCTTTTATTATTATTACCATTATTACCAGGGTTTTAATGGTATAAGCCATCTTTTCAACATTTCAGAACTTATAATATGAAGGGTGGCAGAAGATAAATCAATGTTTGTGGCCAACACAAAAGGGCACGCTTGTAGCTCTGACTCGGGCAGCGCAAAGGCCCGAGTAACCAAATTGTTTGTACCCATGTAATATTCTGAAATTAAAAAAAAATACTAAAATAAATAAATAAAAAATGAAAAGCACACACACAAAACCCCCCAAAAGGACACAATTAGGTGTTAAAGAACTAGACACAACTTTGGAGACTTATAAAATTTCAGAGAAGAAGGGGATCAGAAAAACTTGTATGATAAGGAGAAAATTCCACAGTGCCTGTATGATCTGTTGCATGTATCTTTGAAAAGTAATTGGGTGTCCTCTGTTTCCTAACAATACTAAATCAGCTCACCCTTTACGTGGTAGATCGAGCATGCAATGTGTAAGAATGGAGAGCTTGGGCCGCTTCTCAAAGCAAATATCTCATCACAAAATATAGACACTGCGTGTCAGCTCACACAGGACACTCTGGATGATCTATAAGGACATTTTACCTCTTACAGCATGCGATGCTTTGGTTTAAAGAACATCTTTTCTTTCAAATGCATTTCATCACATTTATTTAAAAATTTTCCTGGGAAGAATTATAGTAATTATTCCTGTTTCTGTTTAGTTAGGAACTTCCAAGAAGGTATCTCTACAGAAGAGCATTTCTCTCCACTCTTCATCTGCAAAATAACCTAAAATGAATTCTATTATGTATACACAAATATATGTATATATACGTGTGCATGTACATATTTTTGAAGCACAGTCATATGAAGTGGGATTTTTGTTGTTGAGTGGGCCTTATTCTCTCTTATTAAGGAAAATGTATTGAGAGTAGTAAGTGGCTCATTTGGATAGAAATTATACCATTTAGCCATATCCTGTGATCATTAGTAGTGGTTATTATTACTTTTCTAATCCTTTTTGACCCTAAAATACCATTGATTTTAAGACACGCTATTATTTTATGTATCACCAAGAATAAAGAAATAATGCTGCTAATTAAAATGACATAATACTTTCCTGGCATTTTTATTTATACTTGTTAAAAATATAAATAAAAATGGACTTATTTAGATATATTAACTTGTATTTCATATTACTTTTTATGTACATAAGGAAGAACTTCATATTCCACATTCAAATATTTTTAATTGTTAAAATTCAGAATTCTTTTGTTTTGCCACTAGTATCCATTTTACTCTCCAAACTGCTGACACTCCTTCTTCCATCTTGATGTTGCTGCTTTCATATTTGGTTGTTACTTCTTCAGTTGAAGCTCATGTTGACAACCAGGAGTTAAGCAGTTTCTGCTCAAAGTCACAGTGAACTTTTGACAAATTGATATATAACAATATAATAATAGTCCTGAGTGATGCATAACTTGGTCACACCAGTACTTCATTGCTTTGAAATTTTTAAAAACTATTTTGTTGAATTTGGCAACTTTTCCTGCCTTCAGTTGCATTGCTTGGTATGTGATAGGAAATCCTTTGGCATATATTTCGGTAATCAGATGTAACACAGCTTCATCTACTTGTGGGATGCTTTGCCAGAAAACAGGGGATTGTGGTTGTACTAGTCAGGAGGACTAGATTACATCAACATCTCAGTGGCTTAAAACCACAGGGTTTATTTATTGCTCATACTACATGTCGTCTGCATTGGCTGGAAGCTTATTCTCCACATGGTCCTCCCTCGCAGACCCATGCTGATGGAGAGTAGCCACCGTGTGGAACATTGCTGGTCATTGTGGCAGAGGGAAAAAAGAAGAAATACATTTCTTATTGCCCTTAAAGTTACGCATACTACTGGTGCTCACACTTCTCTGGCCATCCCATATGGCCACCCATCTTCAGTGATTTGGGGAAGTCAAGTCATACCAAATGCCTGAGAGAAGGGGTGGGGATATTTGGTAGACAGCAATAGTGGCTACCATCGTTTATTCTTCTGGTTGCAAATATTCTGTTTACTCTCTTTACTATATGCAGAACATATTAATACTTATCACCTCCCCAAAGGAATCAGTTCACAACTTCAACCCATTCTCTGCACCCAGCTTGAAAGGCAGGATCTCCAGTGATGTAAGGTGGTTTCTTTGTTGGGCATGGTGTGCAGTGATGTCTATGTCAGGTTCGAATGTGGCTTTTCTTAATCCAGAGACCTATGGACCAAAAAGACAACTTGTTCTGCTCCTCGGACACATCCCATACCCCTCACAATGAATATAAAATATAGAACAGGGACTTTATGACTATGAACACTTCCATTCATAGAGGGGAGGAATGAGAGACACACAATAATCACTCTTCTGAACCAATTTTGAAATCCCACTGGGTAGACATTACAAAGGTCTCCCGACTTGGAGACGAGGAACCCTCCTTAATCAACCCTGAGGGGACGGGGTATGTCTCAACCCAGTTGTTCTCTGTGAGCTCTAGGTCCACTCTCTGGGAGTTTCATTCTTCTCCCTTATTCTCCTTGGCCGCATCTGAAGAGGGCATTGGTGAATATGAATAGCAGATAATGCCCTATTTAGGAGCTGACTGCTGTCTTAGGTCATTATCTGCTTTTAGACAGTTGGGGAACTCAATTTTGATTTTAAGTCTCAAATAGTACATTCACTTTTAATCCAGACTGATGATTCTTTTGGCAATATGACTGTCCCCCAAATATAGCTTCTTAGCTATTTATTAATAGTCTTCAGTTTTATGTGCCAATGGGTGCTTTAGTTATCTTACAGACATACGTCTTAGATTTCATTATTTCTGCTCTCTTCACTTAATTGTGGAGATTTCCATTAAACTCTTGGTATATTTTCCCTGAAACATTTTGTTTACTTAAAAAGGTTTATCCAGTACCATTCTTAACCTGAAACAGCTTATTCCAGTGGTTGGCTGGTAAGTGCTTAATGACTGGCTCTCGGGGAAAAAATAAACAAATAAACAAACCCTGATTTCTAACATTTAATCATTTCTAGGGTATAAATACTCCTACTATAGCCCATTTCAAGCTATGGATGTGATTGATATAATTACTGATTATATAGTGTATATATAATTCACTGTATAGAGATACAATAGACATAAATAACTTCAACAACATAGATAATAGTATAGTGTCCTCAAATAATTAGGAAGTGATGAATTTTGAGTATTTATTACTTTTATTTTCAACATAATTAAAAAAATTAAACAGCATATGTTAGAGACAGTTATCATATTGACATTTATATTAATGCAGGTCTGCATCAAAATGTTCATTGCCCTTTATCTCAGCCTTATAGATGGCTGTAATTAAGAACTGTCTTAAAAATTTCTAAAAATTTAACCCTTGGCTCCTGTTGAGCTGGTATGAGCCAGTTCTAGCATATCACTGTCTTAATCCACTCCGATGTTATGACAGTGGGTGTGATATTCCATACTCTTGCTTCAAACTCACTTCCCGTGAGTTTGAGCTTTACCTGTCTATTATTGCTTCACCCAATTGCCAGTTTGGCAGTTAAAAAGCCATTGCCTCAACGAGTCCTGAAATGCCCAACCGAGAACAGAAGAACCTCCCGGTTTATGAATAATAAGTTTTGAAGGGTGGTTTATTACATAGCAATATCTAACCAATAAATTATATAGAAGATTTTTTTCTGGTTGTAAGTAGCCAAAACCAAACGTAGACTTGCTTAGTATAAAATGAAGAAGTTACAGGCTCACAGAATCAAAGTAATGTTCAAAAGCAGAGCATGGGGTTGACAGGGCTTTGGGAACATCTGAGCTTCAGCACTATTGGAATCTTCTGTCTCTCAACTTTGCTGCTTTCTGCATGCTGTTTTTCATTTCTCGTCATCTTCCTCCAGCTTGTAGGTTTTAAGTTTTTCATCTTATAGCTACCATCCCAAAGAAGGAATGACCCTTCAGCTAAAGTTAAAATCCCAAGAAAAGACTATGATTGGTCTACTTTGGGATTGGTGCCCACCATTGACCAATGAACTGATTGAGAGAGTACTGGGAGGCAGTAATTACGATTGACCCCCAAAGAGGGTTAGGCATGCACCTTTCAACTATGGAAGCTCATATCATACCATCTAGATGGTGGGGTGAAGGTTGTGTAGTTGCCCTGACAAGGCAAAGCCACATATTACAATGTACCCTGCACATGTCTGCATGTTACCCTAGTGAGAACTAGAAGGAATTGTTCATAGGTACCCGAGTGCTTGCCTTTAGCAACTGTTTATTAATTTTATTATCCATCCATCCTTCCCAATGAATTAATTTTCTGGACTCTGAAGTAAACAAAGAGAGGAAGAAAGAATTCAAAATGGAAAGATTAAAAAGGCTTCAAGGTACAAGTAAGTGTCTTTTAAGCCGAACCCTATAAAGTTTTAAAATAATCTATTGGCTGAGACAGGTTGGCTGTTAGGCTGCTAATCAACTTGAAGGTTATAGCTTGTTTGTATTTCTGTTTTCACATAAGGTTCAACAAGTGCCCATTTTCCACTCTTGGGTAAAATTTAAGCTACCTTGCTATGAGGGTTGCAATTAAACCATCTAAATGTATATGGGCCAGAAGTCAGGGGAAAGTGCAGGAGGAGACAATGCAAAGACAGAATTCCTATTATAGAAGTGAGTGCAAATGAATTGGTAAAAATATGTTTTCCTGACTATAGACTAGAGCTTAAGTATCGCTAAATTCTATGATACCAAACATCTTTATGGGGAACTGAAAAGTTCAGTCCATTGCAAGGAGCATCTCTTACACCTTTAAGATTCAATAGTTATGCCCCATTTCTCTTCTTTGTTGGAGAGCGCGTTGGTGAGAAAAGCCTGCCTATTAAGAATGCAGAGGGCAGAGCTGGTGTGGGGAGGGAGTGCCTCTCATCCTGTGAAGGGACACACTGGACATTGGTTCCTGAAGAGGTGCCAAGGTCAAGGTCAATATAATTAGCCAGGCTGCCTAACAGTTGAGGAAGACTGTCAACAAAGTAGAGCCAAAGCGGAGGAGGCTAATGCATCAGGCGAGTATGGCCAAAGCAGGCAGACAGACCTAACCTGCAGGAATCCCACAAACCAGAGTGCTAGCCTCATTGGTGATAAGGACAGTGACCTGGGGCCATGTGGCTCGGGAGGGCCTGGTTTATCACAGGGACTGCACAAATGGGCAGAATCAATCATAGTGGAGGCTAAATATATACTTATTTGGCAACAAAGAAATGGGTTATATTTTTAATTTGTTTACATACATGGTGTTAGGACTGGGGTGATGCTGAAAAGGGCAGCAAAGGGTAAGGACATGACGATGGTAGGTGGCCTAATGTGTAGGAGTGAAGGAAAAAATGGAAAAAAAATATTTGGGCATAAAGTGTTTATGGACAAATCTTCCCATATTTAATTTACTTGTCTGCAGGTTGGGGCTGTCTGTATCATCCCTTCCTGCTTTCCTTCCCATCATCAGGGGATGGAATTGGCTATTTGATTAGGGGGTTGGGAGAGGAGAGAGAGTTACGGTTACAGGGACAGGATTTAATTTTGGAGTAGGGTATTCTGTATTGCTTACCCATTTCCCAGGAGTGTTCTAGGGATTTTTACTGATGGGATAGTTGAGAGTGTTATATACAAAATCCAAATGTGCATTGTTTAAAATATTGCCTGCTTAGTCTTTCATTGTCTTTGGTAAGATACAGATGGTTTATCATGCTGGTTTTTATATTTAAAATATAGATAAGATTCTACTTTTAATGACAATAAGTGACTCTAATGACAATTATTTCCTTATGTTATATAAATTTGCATTTTATACCTTTTAAGGTGAATATTACTGAATCTCTTAAGAAACATTCCTAACTTATGCTCTGTGCATTAGTTATTTTTTAGAGTACATATTTGTTGAAATCACTTGTGAATTCACTTGCTCTGAATTTCTTCCAAACACATTAAATGACCCTGTGGTGTGATTAATCACAGTAGATTTGTTTTTTTTTTTTTTTTACTAACTCATATCATATTTTGATTTAACTTGCCATTTTTTTTTTTTTGGTTCCCTCTGCCCAGTTCTTTTAATGAGAAACCAGATTCCTAGAGAAAACACTCCTTGGCACAGATGCCAATTCTCCTAAACTGGTGGATTGTAATGCCTCCGTGATTGAATCTCCCAGTGGGATGAGGTATCTGAAGTCAGGTTGTTTTCAAAAGGTTGACATTGGGGCTCTGGCTATGATACTATGTCTCATTCAGTCTTTTATTATTCCTGCTCCGTAACCTGACTTTGGTCCAGGAAGAGGAAATCCTTGGGCTTAATTGAAGACAATCAACCTAAGGTCAGGAGGGTAATACTAAACAGACTGGAGGTAAAGGTAGCGTGGAAATAAGGAAGAAGGTAAGACTAGAGTGGATTCAAAGATTAGACTCAAAGATGGAAACCAAATGCACCTGGAAGGCAAAATATATTTGAACCCTAAAATATACAGAGCCCTGGGGAGATATAAAAATAAATCAAGCTTATTTGGTTTATTGCCTTTCCACTTCCCTGGTGGCTTGTCCAGCTGTTTCCCTGGTTTGGGCAGGCGGCTTGTATGCCTGATTTTTAGGTGTTTATCATGGGGTGCCTGCTAGAACAGCTGCTGGTAAAAGGACCCTCAATGCCTTCATTATATATCAGCTCTCAGACTTCACAGTTCCTGATATTAAACTGCTTTGATTGGAGATTATAGTGTTTCATTTAAATTTTAAATGGCACGTTGCAATGTGCTTTTAGGTAATTTGTAACGTGCCTCTGGGCATAGCACTATTTTTATGTTGGTGTCTAAATTACACAGGAGAGTGGAAATGCTTCAGATTAAAAGGAGTAACTGGCCCACAAGTAGGATCTTCTTTCAGTTAGCTGTGTTGCCCTCCTTGCACTCACCTGGCTGATAAAATACTGCGTCAAAGTTACTGATTGTTCAATATGGATCCTCTTTTGTAAAGGCCATTGGGAGCTGGCTGTAAGTTTTCCCTGAAAGGTAGCTGTTATTAATACCCTTTTACAGATGAGAAAACCAAACATTGTTTAAATAAGACTTGCAAATTCTTATGGACTAGCAGAGTGGTCAGAAAGCTGGACTATGGGACAGACTGCCTGGATTGGAAAACCAGCAGAAAACCATTGCTAACTATCTATGTTGCTCTAGCAAGTTAGTTCTCCTTTCTGTGTTGCAGTTTTTACACCCGAAAATAGGAATAGGAATAATAATAGTTTCCATCTTATACAGTGATGAGGAATTATGAATTAATATTTTTAAAGCATTTAGAACATTGCCTGGTATATGGTAAGTATGATCAAAGTGTTCCTATAGATCCATAGTCTCTTCTATGAAACACTAAAGGATAGATATGTTTCAAAATTCAGAATTTTCCAGATTTTAGAAAGGTAATATGAAGCAAACATTTATTTTACTTAATGGCTATAGAAGGGTCTAGGGCACTCCATAATCAAACACTTTGATAGTTTTGCACCCCAACAGATGAATGGTCATGGTAAGTGGAAAAAAATGGAAATATAAGTAGGCTTACATCAGTTTAGGCACAAATTAGTTACAAAAATGCCTTTCAATTTTTAGAGTCTTTTTGTATTTTGAAATTGTGGATAAGGGATTGTGGATCTGAAATAAAACTGAGTGGCAGATAAATTATTGGAATCCAGAATTTTCCAAACTCCAGGTTAGAATTTTGAGCCAAAATTTTTCCTTTTATAATTAATGGTTTTGCAAACTAAAAACAGAGAACTTAAGTGGTTTACTCAGGATCACATAGCTGCTCATGTCAAATAAGGGACAAGATCCTTGGCTTCCTGCAGTTCAGCACAATGTTCCACACTAAACACAAATGTTTTCAAAAGCATACACTCCCAAACATTAATTCCATGCAATATAAGGCTTGGTGAAATTAAAAAAAAAATAAAACAAGAAAAAGAAAAAATTTCTAGTATTTGTTTTTTGGAAACCTGTTTTCATTTTTTTTCCCCCAGAACTTTTACAGTTCTTTGAGCATTGTGAATCTACAAAAGGGAGAGATGTTGCACACCTTTCCTAAACATAGTTTACCATACATTCTTTGTTGTGAGAACATCACACAGAGCACACGGGGACATTCTATTTCACATTATTCTAAACAACATGAGCTTTACTGATCATTGCACTGTGTGGGTACAGGCAAGGTAGTGATTCCTATTATTATAAGCAACTCAAGAAGTGGTTATCTGTCTTAGACCCTATTTCTTTCCAGGTACATCATTCAAAGGGAGCTGCATGCTCACCAAACTATAAATTCTCTGCTTCTGGAAGAGGTTAACTTGACTGAAAAGGCATTACAATAACCACAGTTAAGGGATCCAGGAATCTTGATACAGCAATTTTCAAGAATGTAAGACCCTGACTATTTATGGAAGACATTTTTACAAACCATGGTTGTTTTTTTTTTTTTTTGCAAGGAATGTGGTTCATAGGTAAGCAAAAAATAAGTGAACTCATTAAAAACTGACCTCATCCTGTCTCCCATCCCATGACTCAAGTAGAGAAGCACAATTTCCTTATTCGTTGGCTGTTGAAGGATTTCAGTTTCATCATTTTCACCACAAGGGGGTGAGAGGATTGATGCTTACTACATCTGTGGGTAAATCTATGGGTTTGGAATAAAATGGAACTCCTGGTATGTATGCCCTCAAGTCTTCCAAAGAAAACATGGTTTCTTTTAATGTTAAGATATTCCAGAAATGTTGCTCAAACCCTCAGAGATGAGCTGTTCTTCCTGAAATAATACCAGTTCTTTTGGACATGCAATGAGGGGGTATACTATGTGCTTAAAGCATTTTGCTCTACTACTAAGGTACTTTGGGAAAACTTTGGATTAGAAATTGGCTGTCATATTAAGAATTTAATAATGCTCTAGTCCCTTAAATATTTACTGTTTATGTTTTCTTTCCAATCAACTTGCTTTTCTTATAAGTTTATGATATTCTTTATTTTAAAAATGTTGACTACTTTAAAAGAAAGACTTGTATGGATAGACTTTACCTATGCTACCAGCAACATAGTAAGTTATGTGAAAATGGACTCCTGAAAGAAATGGTGCTTACTTGGCTACATATTATAATAATTTGGGAAGCTTTCAAAGTCTCTGATGCCCAGGCTACACCTAAGTAATTATATTAGCATTTCTGGGGATGGAATTTTGGCATCAGTATTTTTTTAAAATGTCCAGATGATTATGTGTGGCCAAAGTTGAAAAACACTACCTTAGTCTAAGTGGTTAGTTTGTCCCGTCTGATTCTGGTATCTTTCATTAAGCGTGTCTCAGGGGTTCAAATCGAGTAGCCCATGAGCTGAATCCAGACTGCAGGCCTGTTTTGTTTGGCTAGCATAGAACAAGGTTAAATCTGCTTGCGTTAGAAAGCCCGCAGGGCAGGTCTGTGCTGGCCAGTGGCTCCGTCTCAACAATCTCTTGGGTTATACCCTTCTCATTCCTGCCTGGCCCCTATGGACATTTGAGTTTGTGAGTCCTGAAATACCTGAAGGTATTCAGTTCAAAACTATATAAAAACAATAACCAGATTAACTCAGGATGACTAGACATACATTCAAGTATGAAAATGTTTATTGTTTATGGAACATAGATACCCACCGTCTCCCCCTAACAGAGTTGCCTTCAGGGCCAAGAGGTGTTTCTTGAGGCATTAGATAAACTGACACCCCAGACAATGTCTACCACATGTGGTCTGTGGCAGCAGAACCAGAATGAGACCGAGACCTTCCCTGAGAGGGATAAATGAGAGCTATTAGTGTATCTGAGGGAGAGACAAGGAGGAAAATAGTAGGATGAGTTGTACGTTTAGCAGCTGAGAGGGCTGAAAGCAAGATTGAGTTCAGATCCAGGAGTTCAGCAGTATTTTGAGTCAGGGTGATGAGAGGGAAGAGGTTTTTGGATTCCGCTACCTGGAAGGGCCTCAGGATAGTGTCAGGGTATTATAGTCTAACCTGTTCTCTGCTGGGGCCACCCTTCCCTCCTGGGTCAGGCATTGCACTGCATGCCCATATGCACCACAGCAGAGTCAGTAACCACAGCAACCAAAGGTTCACTGCCCACTTGGGCATAGGCAAGATGAGGCGAGTCCAGGGGGCCCTGCCAGCAAGAGGGCTCTCTGGTGTCTGGATGAGAGGCAGGATCTGGCCATGGAGACAAACACAGCACAGGTGGGATTCTTGAATAATGTCTGGGGAAGGCTGATTTCCAGTGGCCTGTCCCCATGTAGGGGTCAATGAAGCGAGCAAGCATGTGACTTACTGGGATAACATGTGAGTCAGGTAAGATGTACAGACAGGAAAGAATTAGAGACGTGTCAATTTATTAATTTGACACATTTTATTAAGTAGCCATGACTCTGTATGCAGACACTGTGATCCCTGGGCAGAGAGACAATAAATACACAAATAGATATACATTATATCAAGTGGTAAGGATGGGATTAGGGTGGGATGTTATTTAACAGACAGTAGCTGGGGAAGGGCTCTCGGATAGGATAAAGTGACCTTTGAGCACAGCCTGAATAAGGTGAGAGTGAGCATCACACTCTCTGGGAGCCTGGGGCAGAACATGCCAGGCAGGACCCAGTAAGTGCAAAGGCCTGAGGTTGGAGTATGCTTGGAAGAGGGAAGGTGAGGAAGCCAGTGTGGCTGGAGTGGAGGAAGCAAGGGGAGGCCAGGGAAGACTGAGGCCAGAAAGGGCGTGTCCTGTGGGTCTATGACACTGTGGTTCTATAGTAGGGGGCTCAAATAGTTTTTCCTTTACCTTTTTTTTTTAAGCATGAGAAGGAAGCTATGGGAAGGTTTTGAGCAGTGGAGAACAATCTGGTTGACCACATATAAAGGAGTGACAATTTGTGGTATAAACACACTTATTGCAAAAGCAGTTGGAGAAGGGAACAAAGAATGTGTGCCAGAAGGATGGGACCAGGCTGTAATAGGAAGGAACAGCGTTATTCCCCTCTTCCCGCAGAAACCCTACAAGGAAACACTGAGGTTGGAATATTGTCATGTGTTCATTTACCAAAGGTGGGGTCTGTTGCCTGAAAAGTAACGAAAATAATTAAGCATTCCACATGAAACATTTACTGAGGAAACGCAAAGATGGACAAATGTGAAGCGCTTTCAGAATAGATGCAGCCGTTTTGGTAGAGTCTACCATTGGCAGACGCAATCAGCTGGGTGGATCTGGTTTGGATCAGGCTGAAGTGTACATGTTTTAAAATCTTGGATTCACTTTCAAAAGGCTGTACATATGTCTTGTTGTAGCCCATGAATGAAAGATAGCGGTGGTGCTGCCTGCTCTATCTCACAAAGGATGTGAAAATCCTTATAGTCTTTGCTCAGTATCCATGGGGGATTGATTTCAGGATGCCCCCCCATACCAAAATCCATGGATGTTCAAGTCCCTTAAATAAAACAGCCTAGTATTTGTGTATAACCTACATGTATCCTCTCATATACTTTAAATCATGTCTAGATTACTTATAATACCTAATACAATGTAAATGCTATGTAAATAGTTGTACTGTATTGTTTTAAAATTTGTGTTATTTTTTATTGCTGTATTGTTGTTTTTTATTGTTTTTCCCCCAAAATTAATTTTTGATCTGAAGTTGGTTGAATCTTTGGATGCAGAACCTCAGATATGGAGGGCTAAGTGTATTTAGCCTTGGGTGAAACCCTTAGCTGGGAGCATTGGTCATAGATTTAGTTGGGTCCCCTTCCTTTTTATCCCCTTGGTCTATGTCTGTGACTTCTTATATCTTAGCTTGTACTAACCTTGTCTATGATGAGATTTATGTGGGACTGGGCACTTTTGTTTTTGAGCTGACAATATATTGATTGCAGAGAGTTTTCTTTCTCTTCATCCATGATTATTTAAAGTTCAGTCTTTACAAGTTTTCTGTCTTAGCTAAGTTCAGTAATGTATTTGTGCTCCTTCATTGATTTGTATCTGAATTGCTGTTGCGCACACCCATGCAGACGTGTTCCCTGGGAGTAAAACTCTAGGGGCTGCAGAGGTCTGAGTGAAATGCCCTCTGCCCATGAGTTCTTTCTATCATTTCTGCTATTCCATAGAAGAATCTTTTCTTCTTTTTAAATCACTTTTTATAATGTGGAAATAATTTATTTTTAGCAGAGAGCCTCAAATACTTCTTTGTTCAAAATGATTTTAATTAAAAAAAAAAAATCTCTCCCAATTAAATGTCCCTGCTGCCAAGCTTCAAGTTTTCAGTAAAGTTTCCTCTTTGTGGCTTCACAACTTCACCATTTGATGCTTTCCTAATGGGAGAGAGCTCCTCTGGGAGGTGTGATGAGCTTCTCCTCACTGCTGTGGTTCTTAGCTGGGGGTCACTCTTGCTGCAAACATTGGGACTGACTGTGAATATCCCATAACATCATGTTTCATTCTTTCCCTCTTCCTACCAATTCAATCTGTACTCACTTCAAGAGAAATCTCTTTAAAGGTGATCACATTCTGGTGAGATTCTTTTTGAACTTGTAATATGTCATGTATCTGACACATTATTTGTCTTATAGAGGATACACATTCTAGAATAATCTTTCAGTTCTCTTAAATTCCTCCTGTGCCACTCCCCTCTGTCTCCTGCAGCTTTAGATCAGAGCTCTCTGTCTCATCAGGACGGATGCATGAAAGCTCTGACCAAGCATGAAAGCTTTTTTTTCTGCCTGGTATTCTCTGGGTCTGATCTCTTCATCAGACTCTGCGTTCCCAGAAGGCAGAGACTTTATCTTATTCCTATTTCTTCATTGTCTCACACAGTACCAAACATATAGTAGATGCCTAATGAGTGTTTTTGAAAGAAGAAATGGTGCTTTTTCCATAGAGTTACTTTAAATCAGATTTGCCCAAAGTAGGGTTCTGTGGGAGAGCCTCTCTCCAATATTCTCTGCTTAAAACAAATAAGTTCCATGGTCAAATAATTACAGGAATCATTGTAAACTGCACATATATCTTGGATATTTGGAGTGCACATTAGATCTCAAAAACTTCAGAAAAAAAAAAACTGCTTAACTTTGTTAACTCTTATTTCCCAAACACGTTTGACTATGGATTTTATTTTAAAAAATAACACATATTGATATCTTCTGGAATTAGTATTTTGTGGATTACAGGTTGGGAAATGTTATTCTGAATTTTCTATTTCCAAAATAGCTGGAGAATGAATATTATCACTGATAAAGTCAATTAATTTATTAGTTAAACTAAGTAATTCAGGGCTCTCTTTAACTCTCATCCTCCAGGTTCTAGCTAATAAAGTATGTACACAAAGGATCTTAGCAATAGTGGCCAAAGTATTGTTTTTATTAATGTCTAGGCAGTGCTCAAAGACCTCCAAATTTATGACTTGTGGTAAGCTGTGTTGAAGGATGTGGTTTAGACTGGATGATAATATGGGACCTTCAATTCCTTTTCCCTACGGAATTGAAAAAAACTAGGCCCATGAGTGTCACAGGGGAGATACCAGAAGTCCTTCATTTTTTACTACCTGGATTCAGAAAGTATTGTCACCTCCTAGATTTTCCCAGGAGTCACACAGAACCAAAGATGGGGGTTGGAATCTGCTTCACTACTGAGGTAGAGATACCTTACTCACTAGTGTCAAGGTGGTCAGACCTTTAGAAATCACATTGCTTCTCTTCCCTTGAAGAGATGGAGAAATGAATGGATGGGGGAACCAAAAGGTTTATTCTAATGTATTTCCATTTGCTACCATGATTGCCACATGGTCTCTCGTGCCCAGTACAGCATTTTACATAGGGCAGATACTTAGTAGGAAAGGCTTGGTGTGGATGAGGGCATTACAATATTAGCGTTTCAATTGCCTTAAATGTCTCAGCCAAATAGCTGCTCACTGGTAAATTTTAGATCTTGTTAAGGAGTCTCACCATCTGGAGCTGAATTCAGTTAGACATGCTGTGGACCCCAAGGAAGTCTGGTGCTCTCTATTCTACCTGGGGTCTTGAAATAGACAGGCTGAGGAGAATAGGATGAGCTGCTCATAGCTAAACAGTTGGACCTCTCTTGAATTTCACATATATTAAGAATCAGGACCAAGAAGGAACAAGTTGTAGGAAGATATCCCAGCCCTGTTAGGGGCTATAGTCATGGATAGTCTACCTATACTCCTCAGCTGTTTCACTCTGCCATTCCATTTCTGGATATATGTGATTTCTTCTCTTTTTATTTTTGTCTCCTATTTCCTCGAACATTGACTTCTCTGCTTTTGACTTTGGGGCTCTTCTCTTTTCTTCCCTGTCCCCTGTTTCATATCTCTCTCTCCCTCTCTCTCTCCATCTACTGTTTAAGGCTCCAAGTAACCATCTTCCTGATCAAGTCTGAAGCCTTCTTCAGCACAGATCTACTTGCCTGGTGCCCAGCCATTTTGATGAGAAAATAGACTTTTATGTCCACTGTTTCTTTGATTGAATTGATGTTTTTATGAAATCTGTTGCAAATCAGTTTCCTTTTTTTGTTGAAATTGTAATATATGCTTTTCTTTTTTTATTTCTTGTTTTTCTTTTTCTTTTTTTAAATTTTATTTCAGGATATTATGGGGGTACAAATGTTTTGTTTACATAAATTGCTTTTGTACCATTTCAAAGTTATAAGTGTGCCCATCACCCAGATAGTATGCGCTGTACCTGTTAGGTGTGAGTTTACCCATCCCCTCAGCCCCCTTTCCACCTGCTTGATTTCCAATGAATGTTATTTGCGTATGTGCACATAAATGTTGATTGATTAGTACCAATTTAATGGTGAGTACACTTGGTGTTTATTTTTCCATTCTTATGATCCTTCACTTAGAAGAATGGTTTCCAGTTCCACCCAGGTTAATACAAGAGGTGTTAGTTCACCACTTTTTATGGCTGAGTAGTACTCCATGGTATACATACACCACATTTTTTGATCCACTCATGTATTGATAGGCACATGGTTGTTTCCACATCTTTGCAGTTGTAAATTGTGCTGCTATAAACATTTGAGTGCTGGTGTCTTTTTGTAGAATGTCTTTTTTCCTTTGAGTAAATACCCGGTAGTGGGACTGCTAGATCAAATGGTAGGTCTACTTTTAGTTCTTTGAAGTATCTGCATACTACTTTTCATAGAGGTTGTACTAGTTTGTAGTCCTACCAACAGTGTATGAGTGTTCCTATCTCTCCGTATCCATGCCAATATTTATTGTTTTGAGACTTCTTGATAAAAGCCATTCTCACTGGCGTTAAGTGATATCTCATTGTGGTTTTTATTTGCATTTCCCTGATGATTAGAGATGTTGAGCATTTATTCATATGTTTGTTGGCCATTGGTCTGTCTGCTTTTGAAAAGTTTCTGTTCATGTCTTTTGCCCACTTTTTAATGGGGTTGTTTAATTTTAATTGCTGATTTGCTTGAGTTCTTTATAGATTCTAGTTATCAGCCCTTTATCAGATGTATAGCAAGTGAATATTTTCTCCTTTTCTGTAGGTTGTCTGTTTGATCTAATGATTGTTTCCTTGGCTGTGCAGAAGCTTTTAAATTTGATAAGGTCCCATTTATTTATTTTTGTTGTTGCTGTGATTGCTTTTGGGGTCTTGTTTATAAATTCTTTGCCTCAGCTGATGTCTGTAAGTTTTTCCAACATTTTCTTCTAGAATTCTCATAGTTTCATGTCTTAGATTTATGTCTGTTATCCATATCATTAGTTAATTTTTGTGAGTGGTGAGAGGTGTAGATCCTGTTTCAGTCTTCTACATGTGGCTATCCAATTTTCCCAGAACGATTCATTGAATAGGGATTCTTTTCCCCAGTGTATGTTTTTGTCTGCCTTGTCAAAAATCAGATGGCAAAATGAGGCTGGTTTTATATCTGAGTTCTCTTTTCCGATACATTGATCTAGGTCTCTGTTCTTGTGCCAGTACCATGCTGTTTTGGTTACTATAGCCTTGTAGTATAGCTTGAAGTCTGGTAAATGGATGCCTCCCAATTTGTTCTTTTGGCTTAAGGTCACTTTAGCTATACGGGGTCTTCTCTGTTTCCATATGAAGTTTAGAATTATTTTTTCTAGATCTGTGAAAAATGATGTTGGTATTTTAATAGGGATTGTATTGAATCTGTAGATCACTTTGGGTAGTAGAGACATTTTAACAATGTTGATTCTACTGATCCATGAACATGATATGTTTTTGCTTCTGTTTACGTCCTGTGCAATTTCCTTCCTCAGTGTTTCATAGTTCTCCCTGTAGTGGTCTTTTACCTCCTTAGTTAAATATATTCCTAGGTATTTTCTTTTCTTTGTTGCTATTGTGAAAGGTATTGAGTCTTTGATTTGGTTCTCAGCTTGACTGTTGTTGGTGTATAGGAATGCTACTGATTTCTGTACATTGATTTTGCAACCTGAGACTTTGCTGAATTTGTTTATCATTTCTGGGAGTCTTTTGGTAGAATCTTTGGAGTTTTCTGTAATAGATATAAGATCATATCCTCAGCAAAGAGCAATAATAGTTTGACCTCCTCTGCCCCCATTTGGATGCCCTTGATCTCCTTCTCATGCCTGATTGCTCTGTCTGAGACTCCCAGCACTGTGTTGAATAGAAGTGGTGACCGTGGGCAAGCAAATCAGTTTCTAATATAGAATCAAACTTCAGTGGACTTTGTTATTTACCTTGAATTTATTTTCCTTTCTCCTCCATCATAAAATATTGGTTTGATCCAGTACTCATGCCTTAAAGGATGCTAACCCTTGCCCAGCTTCAGAAGTGAGTATAAATGATTTTAGGATAATCTCATCTCCCTTTTCCAATGATTGGTTCAGAACTCCAGGACTAAACCAACCATCATATGGCAATCCTTGGGTAAAAGGGACTTGTTTTGGGTAGACATATTAATATAACCCCATTCAAGCCAGTGAGATTTGCAAGAAAGCTAGCTGGAGCTTTTAAGAAGTTTATTTACTCTTATAGGTGGAGCCACAGGAATAAATGGGTTTCCTTTACTTGGACCTTGTCAGAATGTGAGGTCTGGAACTGTTAAGGACATTTCATTTTCAGTTTGACAAGAAAAACCACACATGGAAGTTGGCAGAGCCTCTGTGTTAAGTTCACAAAACAAGCTATCTAACTTTGGTACTTCCAGTTCTGTGAGCTAATGCTTTTTCTTAATGATTATGCCAGTGTGAGTTCAGTTTTCTATCACTTAAAAGCCAAAGATATTTTCACTTATGTACAACTTAATGTCATAGAAAGAAAGCTGGGGGTTCTTGAAGGCCTGAAAAAAATGTAATATTTCTCTCCCCCCCCAAATATATATTTATTACATATACATACACACACACATATATACACACACTCACAAAGATATATATATATGTGTGTGTGTATATATGTATATATGTCTGAATATATACATATATTCCAAGATTGGGAAGAGCGCCAAGGAGACACATATAAAATTGAGTCTCCAAGGACATGACCGAATATCTGGAACTTAGGAAGAGGAGAGACATTTGGCATCTCTTCCACCACCATGAGGGTAGGTAAATAATAATGAAAGAATTTTCAGAATTCTATCACCAGATATTTAGTAAGTCATAAGAATGGCAAAAAAGAGCATTTTCATTGAAAAAGTATTTTTGTTCTGGAGAGGAGACATTTTTTCTACTGGGAAGATCATCTTGTTAGGGCTTTGCTTACTTCCTCTGCCTCCAAGGAAGCCGATCAATCATTTCAACTCCAGCACTGGCTGCGGCTGACAAGAAAAAAAAACTGAAAACGGTGACCACCTCCTGCAGGAAACAATTAGCAGAGGTTAAGAATGCCGTGCTGCTGAACAGAAGCTGCTGTTGATGAGGCACAGAAAAGTCCATGTTGATATCCAGTGACAGGATGCCAAGCAGAGAAGTGATGGTGAACTCTAACCGTTCATCTCTGAAGATGGCAATCCTTCCCCAGTCCCTGCTGTATTGACCCATATTGGGCTTCTTTTTTAAGACACCAAAGGAGGACTGTGAAGATAGTCATGTATATATAAAAATTCCAAGGAGAAACTTAATATTCATTTTTTTTTTATTGTGAAAGGGAACTCAAAGAAGTGATTTCCCTATGGTAATGCCCACTGCTACACGGCTGAGGAAAATGGTCAGTGGTCCCTCTTTTGGAAAAGGACAATGTGAGGAAATTTTCATCTTATTCTGATGTGCTTTATATTTTATACGAGTTTACAATATTATGTCCAAAGCAACATATTTAACCAACTTTAGGGCATAAAATCAACTAGAAAAAGTTGGGAAGAGATAGGACTATGAGCAGTAATGGAGCTCAGGCCAACCCTAATCCCATAACTTCTCCTTCTCGAGTACTAGATTTTCATTTCTATTTGGCAAAGGGATTGGGAGCTGCAGCTTGTTGTTGTGGATATCAATTGTGATCGCATATACAAATAAACCAATGTGCCAGAAAATGATTTGTAACTTTAAATATAAAACTAGGAAATTTTAATTATTACTTTAACATGCAACTCAATCACCAATATGTACAATTTTAAGAATGACTAAATGCAGAGGGTTGCAAGGTGCTGGCGATATAAAACACTACAAGAGAAATTTCTAGCTTGTAATATCTTATAATCTGGGTAGGGGTAAATAGTAACATTTGTAAAACAATGAGGAAGCAAGGGAAGGAAAATAACAGAGTTTGGGAAATGAGATAAAATAAATATAACACATATGATTTGATTGTGGTGGTTTAAAATTGCATAGTTTGCTTCCATGCTCTATTTGTTATAACACTATAAAATGTGTTTACGATAAAGGGATTTTGTTGAGATAGTATACAAATAGGTTGCCATCAATCCCTTCTCTCCTTGCATGCATGTTCTGCTTCTTATATCAAGACATGGAATCTAATTTCATCTCCCTGATTCTGGGCTGGTTTTAGTGACATGGTTGAGTAATAGAATGAGATGGCAGTAACACTGGGACTTCCCAGTCCAAGATCGTAAGAATCCTTGCAGTTTTTGCCCAGCTGAGGCCATTCAATCGAACCATGAGAGACAGTAATATATTTTTAAGTTACTAAGTTATGAGGCATTTATTATGTGTTGATAGTTAACCACAACAGAAATTATACTGAAAACAGGGTGCTTCTATAACAGAAACCTAAGTCATACAGGCATTGGTTTTGGAGCCAGGTAAATGGCAGAAGCTGGGATGCCTTGAGGAAACTATTAGTGAAGGTTTCCAGGAAAGAAAAGAACTTGTTACTGGAGAATTGAGAATAAAAGATTATTTGTTATGATGCAGCAGAAAGTATGGCAACACTGTCTCCTAAATCAATATGGAAAATAGAAATGTACCTAGTGAATTGGAGAATTTGGTTAAGAAGATTTTCAGGTTGAATAGTCAAGGTACTACTGGTTGCTTTCAGCCATTTACAATAAGGTACAGTGAGAGAGAGATGGACTAAAGAAAAGGAACTGTTTAGTTTTCAAGCAGAATTTTGAGGAAATATAAAGGTACCAAGGCTTTGTAAGTTTTAAAATAAAACTTTCTGATTCCAAGCCTCTTCACAGAGTAAAAGGTTCTTAAAGTAATATCCTTACTTTCTTATTTTAGGTAAAGATCAACTTAAGGGCATAGTTGTAAGGTCTTTTATTCAGACTTCAGAAAGATTTAAGAGCATGTCTCAGAGACTCTCTTCAATTAGACAAATCATGAGGCAATTGTCCCACAGCACCCTGATACTCAGCCCAGGTCAGAGAGAGGAATATTTCAAAATGATTTTTGGGTATAACTTTTGCCTACTGGAATAAACCATGGCAAGGTTCATAGGAGATTCATAAACTTTTTAAGAAAACTATATTGTTGAAGCTCTGTCAGCGTGAACTGAAAAGGATGGTGACAACTCAAAAAAAAAAAAAAAAAAAAGAAAAAAAAAGAAAGAAAAAAGAGCCCTCAGGGCTCCAAAGTTTTCTTGGGTGAAAAGAAGGCTATAAAAGCTATTCAATGAAAAACATGACACATTTGTTAGGAAAAAGGAAGAATGACTCAGACTGAAAAGCCAAGAATCACAAAATCCTAGGCAATAGGACTGCACCATTATAAAAATGATATCACACACACAAAAAAATGGTGATATGTGCCCATCTGGATTTCAGTATTGCTATGGAGCAGTGCCTTCTAGGTGCTTTCAATTCCCATATCCTCATTAAATTTGAATGTGTTTATTGCATTTATCTTATCACTGTTAGATGAATATGTAAAAAAATTATTTTTCTCTTTAGTTTACCGGTTTCAGAGGAAGTGTATTCAAGTTGCTGCAACCAAGGAGCTATATTAATGAGTCTCACCTAAACCTGGATCTGATCTAGGTGACATTATTATGGACTTAGAGCTAATGAAACCTTGAGGGTCTTGGGAGTAGAGTAAGTGTAATTTTCACATGATGGAGATAGGAACTGTGGTGGCCAGAGCACGGCTGTGGTAGATAACCTCTAGAGATGGCCACCGTCATTTTTTTCTCCCCTATGTGCACATACTGCTTCTCCCATACCCTTGAAACTGGGATGAAATTAGTGATTTTGTTAACCAATATAATGTTACAGAAGTGACTTTTGAGACTTCTGAGGTTAGGTCCTAAGAAGTCTTCTATCTTCTGCCTGAGTCTCTTGGAATACTTGCTTTTGGAACACAGCCACCATGCTGTGAGAAGTGCAAGCCACATGGAGAGGCCATGTTTAGTCAAGCTAGTCTATAGCCTCAGCTGAGCTTCCAGCCAATAGCCAGCCTTAGTTTCTAGTTATGTGAGTGGCGGGATGTCTAACCCAGGGAAGACTTCTGATTATTGCAGTCCCAGGTTATACCTGGATGCAACTGCTAGACTGACCTTGAGCTAAAACTGTCCAGATAAGATCAGATAATCTCACAACTATGAGAGATGATAATAAAATCTTGTTTTAAACACTGTTTTAATTTGTTACACAGAATAGATATTAAGAAGGAAAAACGATTTATGTTTCCAGATAATAGAACCAGGAGCTCCCTTATGTCTCTTCCCTTTTAAAGCTTTGTTCTTGTGCACAGCTGGAATAACTATGCCAAAGCAGGGTCAGTTGTGCAGCAACAGCTGGCACGTGACTCTTCCCTCAGTGGGTGCAGGATGCTGGCATCTTAGCTACTTGAAAAAGAAGGCCTACTGTTTCTTGAACTTTAATTAGTCATGCTAATTATGATGAAAGTTTTGCTGGAATCAAAAGAGCTGCATGTCTGAAGTATGGAAAAAAATTCCATAAATGCACAGTAGTTTAGCTACAGCTAAGCTCCACAATAACTTTTGAGGCAGGAACTGTTATTACCCTCTTTATGTAGATGAGAAAAAGGAGTTCTAGAGAAGTGAATCTTTTGCTTGAGATCACAGAGATGAAGCCAAAATATGAATCCAAGTATAAGTGACAAAACCCAAGGTGCATTTATAATATTTCCTATTGCCTGATTTTTAAAGTTGCTAGGGTTTAACTATGAAACTTTGTATTGGATAAATTTTTAGCGGAGGGTGATAATTAATTTGGTTCTGACTGCCCTCCATATATTTGAAACAAATTAATAAAAAGGTACAGTAGTCATAGGGATCAAGGTCAAAAATAGTTTTATGATTGGTAAAACTGAATTATATTTATTACAATGCTCCCTGGATTCACCAAGACAATGGGGCCTTCTAATATTGTTACCTCCTCAATTTTAGACATTGAGTTAACCCAATAAGAGGATTTTTGCTCTGCAAAGAGGACAAGCAAAGTATGACCTTAAATTTAGTACAGAAACTCCAGTAGAGTAGTCACAGAACGAAAAGCCTCTATGAGGTGAGCCCTAACCCATGAGTTCTTACATTCTGAGTTAAAGACTAGAACCAAACTCACTAGTTCCATGAGTAGGTAAATTCCAAAATAGAAGAGAGAAGCCTTCTGGACTAGATGGACATGCTCATATTTGTCACCAGGCTGACCAATCAGGTGAGATGGACCTCAGACAGAGGCTTCTTTTCTGTTACTTTCTGAGAGGATGAAAACTCCCATTGTAGGGAACCAAGACAGAATTCCACAATTTACACGGATGACTAGAAGGTATCTGTACCTTAATCTGCGTTAGTTTCTGAGATGTTGATGACAATTTCTTGGAAGACATGGTAATTGTCTTTTTGAAAAGAAGGCAATCATCTGAGTTTTAGTCAAAATTGTTAACCAGATTGCCTGTGAAAATATGGCTCTCACCCAACTAAAAGAATGTTATGATGCAGAAATTTTAAAGATATGAGTAGTTAATTGTAGAACACTCCATTCTCATGTGAAAATATTTAATCCTTTAAGATACCAAAATTTTGTATGTGTCTGATGATTTTCTGTATAAGGTCAATGAGTTTTGCTTAGCCATAACCGACTGTC
Source organism: Varecia variegata (assembly GCA_028533085.1). Classification (NCBI taxonomy): domain Eukaryota; kingdom Metazoa; phylum Chordata; class Mammalia; order Primates; family Lemuridae; genus Varecia; species Varecia variegata. The sequence goes on from CM052438.1 coordinate 35,825,099, forward strand.
TGAATTTCTGTTATTTGTGGATTTTCTTTTTGATGTACCGAGCCCACTCTGTTTTTTTTTTTTTTTTCCTAAGAGCAGGGCAGATGTTTCAACAATATATCCCTCAGTGTTGATGTTGTGGCTCTGAGCTATTTCATAATCTAAAGTAAAATCCTGTCAATTTTATATTACGCCCTGTGGGAACATATTTTTCCTTTTAAGTCTCTTTGGCCAAGTACAGCGTCCTTTGTGTTTCCTCATCAAATGTATTACCCATTGTTTTCTGATTAATTCTTTGTCAGAGTGTTTACTCCTTATCTCAATGTTATTGCTTCTAAGTCTTGGCCTTGGGAAAACCTAAGACAAGAATTGGATATCCAAAGCCAATTGCAATTAGAACTATAATATCTATCTAAATCTATCTAAACTCATATGATATTTCTCTTCTTATTAAGGCTAATACTAATGTACATGGGTACATGTGGTTATGACTTTCAACACTGATTGTGTAGATCTGTCTCCCATTTTTCTGGGTCAGGCCCAAAAACAGTTCAGAGGTAAAATCATGTTTAGAGGTAAAAACCATTTCCTATACCTGGAAAGCCTTTCCTTTCAATCTCTGAATGTCTAAAATATATCTCTCCTTTGAAGACTATCTCAAATTGCCTTACTATGGGAAAATGCTTCAATTGTCTTTGTAATTCCAGATCAGACACTTATAGGTTGTATAAGTCTAGTGTTAACAAATTATATAACCACTTTTAGACTTAGTTTTCTGTGTGTAAACTGATAATAATAATACCTAGCTCAAAGAATGTGTATGAGAATCAAATTATATAATATATGGACAATGCTTGACACTATGTGTGAACACACAATAAATGTAAACCATTATTATTAATAAAAATGATTATTAGATTTTCAGGCTAAGCCACAATTTTTTTTTATTGGCTGGTATTCATTAGTTATAGCTACTGTCATTTATCACCTTTTCTTCATATTCAGATAGGAAGAGATGACTTCTCAACCCAGATAACCCTGGATATGTATTTCTCTTCTTATTACCTGTAAAATGCTTATTTATATATACATAATATCCTGTAATAGACAGTGAACATCTAGAAGGCAGAATGGTACTTCAATTCTTTCTGTACATTTAGCACGAAGGACAATACCTGGCATATAGCAAATACACATTAAAGACAAAGAAAATAATTCTTAACTCAATGGATTCAACCTAATTCATAGGTAATTGTAAAAGCTCTAGTAAACAAAAAAATATATTTTAATTCATTTACTTTTATTACTGCATTTCTTTTCTCTAACTGCTTTATGATACAAAATAAATAACACTTGAATGTAAGCTGCATGAGGGCAGTGGCTGTGTCTTTCATGTTTACTGCTGTCAAGAACATTTGAGCATAATGCTTGGCACATGGTGGACATTCAGTAAGTCTCAGTTAATAGTCACTGTATGAAATGTGCTATACTTAGAGTTGACTAAGATGAGTAAGACTTACATAGACCCTGTGTCTGAGAACTTGACAATCTAAGTTTGCATATCTCTGCTGAAACATTTTCAGGTCAATAAGCAGAAAATCAAGTTACTTGCACATTTCCAAGTGTCTGAATGTTTAGTCTTCCATGCGTAAAATATCTGGACAAGTGTTTCTGACTTTATTTCTAAGTGTTTTGGCATCATATAGGCACAATCTAAGCCAGACCATAATGAATTCATTGATTGATTCAACAAACATTTATGGATATCAGATATAACTTGGAGATAGAGTCAAACAATAGGATTGCTGTGGGGTTTGACTTTGAGGCTGATGAAAAGGGGAATGTAGGTGGCTTGAGTGAGTTGGTGAGTAACTGGTAGTGCCACTTAAGGGGGGATGGAAGAATGAGGGAAGAATAGATTTGAAGGGGAAATAAAGTGTTCTAGCTTAATTCTATTCAGTTTGAGATGTCTATTAGACACCTGAATGGAATTGTCAATTTAGCTTGTTGCATGTATGAATTCAGAGCATAACAAAGAAATGGGGGCTGGAGACAAATTTAATAGTCGTAACATATAGATCTCTATGGAATACTTAGGATCCACTTTCATCATCCTCTCCTGTCCCTTGTACTATTTCACCCCTAATTTCCTGGCCTCTATTCTTAGCAGGGCTTAGTATGCTATAGTTCTTTCTATGTGACGCTGTCTGAAATTTTATATTTCTGATACACAGATAATATTTGGTGCACACTAAAATGTGAGTATCTGATTAACAGCTTAATGCATTACTTTTTTTAGGAGCTTTGCTTTCTAACAGATAATCTTGCCTTAACACAAATAAAATAAGCCACCATGGTGAAATTCCAGGCAATAGTACATGATATTGCTGTACTATTATAGCCTTATTTTTGAAGAGTCGTCCCTCACACACTATTTTTTTTTTTGATATCAACCTTTTTTTGGTATAAAATCTGTAGAACACATTCTAAATGAATTAAGTTTGCTCCATGAAGATAAAATAAAGGTAGAAACATATCACCATTTTTTTTTTTTGTTTCAGTCTATCATTTCTTTATGTGGATGCTTGTGATTTGTCTGGTATTTTGATGCTTTTATTTTTATCACTGATACAGTTCAATACTTAAATAATTTATAAAAGATTTGAGTTTCTTATTTAGTTATATAAGAGTAGGTAGAACATATGGTATATGAACATATATATTTTGACCTATTTTTTATAATTATCAAAAGTCAAGGTAATCCTCTGGATTGTGGTATGACACCAAAAACTACAACTTCACTACTCTATGTTCTATTTTAAAAAATTTCTTCCACTAATTTCTTTTGCTCCTCAATTTTTGCATTCTTCTCAAAGAAAGCAAATCATTACTTGTTTTCTTCTCATAATAAAAATTCCAAAGTGAAACACAAGCTGTGGGTAAGTAACAGGACATTGAATTAGAAATTTCCACTGTGGCAGCAAGATGTCATAAGCATAAAATTTCAAAATAAAATGCCACATGAAGTTACAGACTTTTAAGTGAAAAACTCAGAAATCAATCCTCTGCTGTAAACATTACTCATGAAAAATGAGCAAGGATCAAGAGAGTAGAAATGTGGGGTTTTTGAAGACTACGTGCTTAGAGGGAGCTGTGTGGCAGGATGCTGGTCCCTGCCTCAAGGTTAGTAAGATGGCTTTGGTGGGACTGCTCAGGGAACTTACTAGGTGATCCTTGCGGTTAGAGATGCGGGGTCCTGTCTCACTGCCACCTGGAATGTCTAGAGGGTGACAGAGATAGGTTGGTGTGATCATGAAGATGTGCTGTCCAGGCTCCCATTTGTGGAAGGATTTAGTGCCCCAGTTGTTTGGAGTGCTGCTAATAGATGGCTTTCAACTGCCAACTGCTTCAGGATTGCAGAAAGCTGCCTTGTACAAGGTCATGCCCTTCTTATAACTGCTCATATCTAACGGGTAACTGAAGGAGGGGAATAATGACCCGGCTATCTTGGTTCAAAATGTGTTAACTCTGAAGGGCCACTGTAGCTTGAGATTACTCCATAGCATCAACCGAAGATATCATCAAGTCTGTATCACAGTTTAACTTCTCCTTCTTCGCAGTCCTGCTTTCTTCCCCAACCTTACACAACTGTTCATTCCAAGACCACTCCCTAAAAAACATCCTTCATGCTGAGATCTCTTTTAAAGAACCTGCAACTGCTAACAAACTGCTTCGATGGTAGAGTGAAAGGTTGCTGTCATGTGGGGATTGGTTTGCACTTCAAAGGGAACAGAATGCACAAGTGGTCCTCAAAAATCAGAAATAGGCAATTCCTACTGAGAGAAAAAGCTGTCATGGAACATGTTGAACTTTCATCTAATGGCACCTGGAAAGATGACAGATGCTAACAAAGAGGTGTGTGAGTTGAGGACTACCAAAAATCATGGCTAAACGGGGGTATCAGCTAGAAGGACAGAAAGCACTTCGTGAATTAAGGGCTTTGAAGTTGGAGAGGCCCATCAGGGTAAACTTCTATGAACTGTTGAAATCACCGCAAGAGAATTAGTCATCTTGAAACACATGCCAATAACATACAGTCTGAAGTCATATGTCAGCAGTGTCAGTCAAATAAGAATTTGACTGTTCCCTGTTCTTTTTTTCTTTCTTAATGTGTAAATTTGGAGGGTCCAGAAATCTTGGTTAGCAAGTCAAGCATAGAGCAAGAATGCCAGCCAGCAAAGGAAAAAGAAAAATAATCAATAGCACATTTTTTCACAAGGGATTATGGCTGGAGGAAAGGGAAAGGAGAAGAAGTTATACTCTTGAGTAAAAAGTAAAGCGTTGGTTAATATGATGGACTGGAAATTTAAATAATTCTGAGTTTAAGTTGTATGTGTCAGAGGGGGGCTCACGATGGCTGACTGAGGCATTCCATGTCTGCTCCCTTCACTTAGAAGAACCAGAGCAGTGTATAGACAGTCACACTTTAAGTACATTATCCAAAACAGAACACTGGAATTCAACAGAGAAGTGACAGGGGACACCAACAATGGGGAAGAAGAAGGAGGAGAGGCAGCTTCCTTGGCTGGAATTGCCTGGGAGCTGGGAGTGACTTCTCAACATGGGGAAAATGCGAGTGAGAGACTTCCAGAAACCCACATTCTCACCATGAAATTGTGCAATCCTGGCCCTGGGAGAACCCCGCAACCCTCCCAAACCCTGAAACTAACACAGGGAGCTGCCAGGAGACTGTGGGACGGAGCTGCTGTGGGGAGGGAGCTCACGCTGGGTCCTGCACACTTTCTGAGACCTAAGTGGCTACAGCAAGGCACCATTTTCAAACCCAGCCTCTGGCAAACTGCATACAATTCTAGGGCCCAGTGGCACTGGGGCTGGGGTGTTACAGAAACTCGGGCTATCACTGCTGGGACAGCGGATCAAAGCAGGACTAGGAAGCGAGTGACACATGGGCATCAGTGACCAGTGCCAGAAATGAGTGCTGCTGGAATCTGAGACAGGGCCATGAGCAGGCCATGGGTTGCTGCTGGGACTTAGTTGTGAACTGGCACCTGCAGCCAGGGTGTCAGGGCAAGCCACGCCAGGACTGGGACATGAAGGGGACATGTGTTTCCCACCCGTAAGCCCAGCCTGTGGCCAAGAAGAACAGGGGATGAAATATTATCTATTATTTGATGAAATAATAGATTAAAAATGCCCAAGTCTAGCAAGAGATTTAGACATTCGGATACAGGAGGCTCAATGATCTTGAGATACAATGCAAAAAGCTTTTGTTCATGGCACATTATCGTTAGGCTGTCTAAAGTCAAAGATAAAGAACAAATCCTAAAAACAGCAAGAGAAAAGTGTCTGGTCACCTATAAAGAAAACACTATCAGTTGAACAGCTGATTTCTCAGCAGAAATCTTACAAATCAGAAGAGAATGGGATGATGTATTCAAAGTGGTGAAAGAGAAAAACTGTATGTAAGAGATGGCAGAAAAGTCATGGAGCCCCCTGAATTTTCATCTAAAGGTAGAGACAGAGAGAAGTCTGGGGAGAGGGGTAAAAATTGCTTTTGCAGTTACACCCCATAAATTCCAGCTTATACAATTCATTGGTTACAGAATCTGTGGTAGAATTCAGAGATAATATAACAGGAATGGGATAAGAAGAGTTTTGTGAGGAGTACTGCTTGTGAGCAAAGTAATCCTAAGTGGAAGAGATGGGGGTCAATTATGAAATAGGAGAAGAGGACTAAAACTCAGTGTTTGGACAGAGGGTTAAAAGCAGACAAAAAATTTTAAAAAAGAATTAAAAATTAACTCAAGGTAGGAAATTTCAATACAAGGGGGTCACTTTCTGTATCTCAATCTCAGTTCTAGTACAAGGGGCATCTTCCATATAAGACGGGGTAGGTGATACTGCACAGGGAGGGGGTTGGCAAGCACATACTTAGTAGCACAGAAAGGGCAGGAACTGAGCATTAGAGGATGAAGATGCATTGGGAGCTGCAGGGGACAACCTTGAGTGCTTGTGGTCATAGTTGACAGTGAATGACTGTGAGGTACTTCAAAGGTCCACCCCTCCCCAACACATTTACCATTATCTGTCATGGTTTTAAAACTCTTCCCATGGGTCTGAGCTATTAAAGAGCACATTTATCAGCATCTTCTTGGTACTGAAATCTCAGATTTCAGGAATTATGTTGGATAGATAGACTATGTTTGGATATTCATCATTCATTCAACAAACTATGAGTGAAGCAAGAGACACCGCCTTTAGTTCTAACATCAGAATAACTGAAACTCTGACTCAAATGATTTTTAGTCATACATTTAAAAACAAACCCATGAAAAAAACATTCTATCTATTAACCTTTTGATTTACTTGTATTAATCAATGCTAGCATTTAGCTGTAGGACATAGAGCATCTTTATAAAATGTTACATGGGTTGGCTATTTTTTTAAAAAAATAGTCTACATTTTTCTCCCCAAACAAAAACAAACCTATTAGACCCTCTCATTTTTTCACAGGTTATTCTAAAGTTTTATATTTTTAATAGTGTCAGTCCCCTGGCCTCTATTATCTATTTTCAGTTCCTACATGCATTCGTAGCCAAATTAATCAAATATCTCTCTGTGGAAACCATGATATGATCCCCCCTCTTAGACCTGGAGAAACATTTGAAAATCCAATAAAAAGGGCATTTGTAAAAAAGCCTGGGAATATTCTACTTCTTTTGGCTAACCACCTGATTTCATCAGTCCTCTTGCTTCATTTCTTGATGGCCTAGTCATACACTGCGGTAGTTGGTGGTGGCAATGATGCTGGGATAAATACGAGTCTTGCAGGACATTATGGTGAGTTATTGAATGGAAGTCCAGGGATTGTTCAGTTTAGGAAAACAGACCACATCCTACTGCATGGGGAGATCTGGGTACAGTTCTGCCTTTTCTCACAGAATCAGACTCTGATCTAATTTCCTTTGCAATTAAGCTTATCTAAAATATGTTCATGCAGAAAGACAATGCAGTTTTGGCTGTCAGCATTTGGTCTTGCCTTGGTAACAGTGTACAGACAAGTTGTTGACACCTTTTTTTTTTTAAGTAGCTTTGCCAGTTACCTCAGCTGAGTATATATGTAGGGTTATATGTTCAATGCTGTTTGCTTCATTTTCTGTAACTGGAAATAATATATTTTGAGGTAGCATGAGAGAGAATACATTTGAAGATTTCTCTTGTACCTTGATATAGTCATTAAAGGAAGCTTTAAAGGGAGAAATACTTTTTTGTGGAGTTGGGGACAACCTTGGAATTAAAATTTAAAAATTATTTCAATGAAAGAAAATATCAACTTTATTTTAGGAGTCATAAATCATAGTCTATATGATAAACATGTGGAACTGATTCTTGTTACTTAACAGCTGAGAAAAGAATTTAATGTCAACCTACTAAAAATTAATCTACCATAGCATTATTGCTTTAAGAAATTATGTTGGAAGCAGAATATTTCAAAGCTAAAATGTATTCAGTGTACTTTGTCAGCGTAGTTTGCTAATTACTCAGTGACAGAAGGAAAATCATTTTACTACAAGGATGTGATCATTAGAAGACCGTGTTGAGATTACAGGATTATAGGCTATCATAATGGAATGATAACTTGGCAGTCCTCTGGTTAGAAGCCCAGAGAGGACAAGACAGTTGCTTAAGGAGTTGCATCCCAAACTCTTTCCTTTCATCTCCCCTAATTTCATACTGAAATTCTAGGGAGGGTACATAGTCATGAATCTATGTTTATGTACAGCTACTATTGTGCCTTTTTGCTATCCTTCCTACTCAGATATCTATTGAAGAAAATAGAGTTTGAATGTATGTGGAACAGAATTTTCTTTATGAATCATAATAGCTAATAAAGTTATAAGAAATTATGGTGATATAGAATCTCTGATGTTCTCCTGGATAGAGTTGGAACCCATTCTACTAAGTGAAGTATCCCAAGAATGGAAAAATAAGCACCACATGTACTCACCATCAAATTGGTTTCCCTGATCATCACCTAAGAGCACATTTGGGAATAACACTAATCGGGTGTTGGGCATATGGGGGGGGAGGGGATAGGTATATACCTACATAAGGAGTGCAATGAGCACTGTCTAGGGAATGGACACGCTTGAAACTCTGACTCCGTGGGGGGGTAGGGGGGAAAGGGCAATATACATAACCTAAACTTTTGTACCCCCATAATATGCTGAAATAAATAAAAAAGAAATTATTTCTTGGAGAAACAGCAGTTCAGATCTCTGTGATGCCTTTGTAAAAAATTCTCCTTCCTGAATGATTATCCTTGTTCATGAAAGAATTAATAAAATCTTGCTCTTAGGATTATATTTTTCTGAGCATGGACAAGCTAAAATATGGAGCTATTTATCTCAATAGCATTGTGGTACATATTCTTAAGACTTATTTTGTGTATATGTATCCCTATTTAGCTGAGGATGTGGTACACCAAAACATAATTTGCAAGCTAAATTCATTCTAGTTGGGTTTATTGTTACAAGTGAGTTAGCACCCTTATGTTAGGAAAACTCACACTATTATCCTCACCTACTCAGGCACAGAGTGAAAACAGAATGAGGAATGAGGGAGTTTGCAGTGAAGAATAAAGGGAAACCTACCAAGACAGGAACTTTTATGAATCAAGGCTCACTGTCTAAATGGAGAGAAGAGTTGAGGCCATGCTGCAGTCTGGACATTGCATTGCATGATGATTTTCATAGAGCTTCCAAGTCTCTCATCTAACCATATCCCATTATAGTCAGGTTTGTGTCTCAAGTGGATGGTTGGCAATTGGGATGATTCTCTTTGTCACAAACTCTAATCTGTGAAGTCTGGACAAGTTTTCACCAGAGTTTGAAACCTTAAGCCAGCCACAAAAACCTGTTGAGTTACTATTCATTGGTGCTCCTAAATACATCCTGATATCATGCAAAGTAAACAGTCTAGGTAATAGAGGCACCTCGTTTTGTATTAAATGAACTGCCAGAATCATAGTTTTTTTTTTTTCTAAATTAATTTGGACTCTTGGTTTCACAACTTAACTGTTGTGGAAACAATCTTTTACTTATTTAGAAAATATTTGGGCATCCACTACATAACAAAAACTGTTAGACATTGGTGATATTATCATACCTGACTTTTTAAGTATCTATTATGTGCCAAGTCTTCTTGTAAATGATTTACAAGTCTTACATGAACCTCGCAGTAATTCTATGTGTTAGGTGCCATCATCTCCATTTCACATACGAGGATTTCAAGGCAGAGAGTGGTTGAGTAGCTCTCCTGAGGACATGAAGCTAGAGAAAGTGGATGTGAACCTGAGAGGCAAACCAGTCCAATCTCAGAGGCCATGGTCTTGTCCCATATGCTGTTCTGCTTCTCCAACAAATGGTAAGAAGACTCAGGCCCTTGTGTTCAATGAACTTATATTTTAATAAGGGAGATAAAGCAACGATTGCATAAAGAGTGTAGTTAAGTGCTGTGTTAGAATTAGAAGACTTCAAGGGAACACATAGGGGGCATCTAGCCCAATCTTGGCCCATTAGGGACAAATCCCTAGAATGATATGTTGGTAGAACTCTAAACTTTAGGTTGCCTTCCAAAGTGCTCTATTGTAGACTTAAACCACATGCTAATAGAATCTTAGAAAACATTTACTTTAACACATTCAATGTATAGATAAGAAAAAGAGGCTAGGGCAAGTAATTCGGCTAGTGACTGATAGAGATTTAGCAAGAATTCAGGGATCCAAATACCCAGGTGCTTTCTTTATTATATCATATATGTAGGTAGCATCTTAAAAAATAAAATAATGGTACCTAAACCTGGATTGAAGATAAAATGGTCTTCCTTCTTCCTCTGCCTTTTTATATAACTTTTCACTTTCCTTTGCTGTTACATGACCTTCAAACAAGATATAAAATGTCATGTGTAGATTAAGTGAATTTTCAAAGTAACGAGAAAGGAAAGGTTACTGCTTATGAACACTAGCGAGTATAAATTAATGTACTTTGAGGTGAGTCACACAAGTGGGCCATCCATTAGCATAAACTCTTGTTATGTTACAACTCTAGCTTTATTACTGATTAGCTAGTAAACCTGGGCAAGTTACCCTTTCTAGACTTCTGTTTTTTCATTTGCAGAATGGAAATAAAGATCACTTCAGTGTATCAGTATTTTGAATCCAAGCCACACTGAATTTCTAGTCTCTCAGTTGATAATTATTCAAAGGTCTCTCTGTCTCTCTCTATTTTATCTTACTGTACTGGATATAACTGTCTATATAATTTAAATAATAGTTAATGACAGTGGTTGTGGTGGGAAATTTGACTAACTCTTTTTTTTTAATTTATTATAGCTTATTATGGGGGTACAACAGTTCTGGTTAAATATATTGCCCGTGCCCCTCCCAGCCCCCCGAGTCTGAGCTTCAAGCATGTCCATTCCCCAGACAGTGCGCATCTTGATATTAAAAGAATACTTCAGTAATAATTATGTTGGTTGTTGATTTGAAATACACATTCTTTAGCATGATGAGAAAGTATCTTTCTATTCCTAGGTTTTAACAATTCTTTTCTGAGTGTGTGTTTCTATATTGATTGTTCAATTTGATCAAATGTCAATAATCAAGGTGATCGTATGATTCATCTCCTTTGGCCTATAGATATGACAAATTTTAATATATTTTAAAATATTAAGCTCTCCTTGCATGGCTGGTTGGTCATGATGTATTATTCTCTTAATATTTCTTTTTTATTTATTTATTTTTAATTGACAAGTAAAAATTGTATATATTTATGGTGTTTTGATATAACAAAGGGCTCTAATAGAGACTATCTATTAATTGGGTTGTGTAACAGATGTTCCTACCAAGACCTTGATTGGAAACAGAAACATTTTTATTCACATTCTTCACTGGGGGCTTTCATTTGAGGTCCACATAACTCTTTTAAAAAGTTTATAAATGGGTTTAGAGAGTTCTTAAATACCTAATATTGTGCATTTTCATGGGGAGAGGGCTCATGGTTTTCTTAGTGTCTTTAAGGGGTATCCATGGTCCCCACATTTTAAGAACTACTGTGTATAGTACAAAATGAGCTTGAAGCAGCTACTTCTTGAGACCAATATCTCTGTTCTTCCCCTGGCTGATCTGCACCTCTCATTATTTTGTACTTTTCTGGCTATACATTAGTTGTGGCAGAGCTTTTATATTCCCTTCTGGATTTTCTTTCTAGAAAATAACTTTCAGGTTACATATAACCAGAAAAGATCTCATTACCAGACTAACCAACCAATGAAGCATCAACCACCAGCCAGAAAGGCACTTAGCAGATGATCAAACCCAACTAAAGTAAGCCACTGGAAATGTCCGTGGCAATGTTTCTTCTGACTTGTTAGGTTAGGTACAAGAGCTGTACCTGGGTGAAGAGGAGCAGATATTTCTAGACATACTTTAAAATTGGGGACAGAAAAATGGTTTAGGCCCTGTGTTCACCCATTTGAGATTTTAAATAAAGCAGGGACCAGGTGGAGGCTGCTGTCCAGTTGTAGGAAAGTGCAAGGTTGCTCACTGCTGCTGCTTGTTGTAGCTTCCCTGGTACTAAGTAGTGTCAGAGGTAGAGAGGCTTACACAGAAGGAGATCATCTGTGTGGTACTACAGCCTGACTGTGCAAATGGAAAACTGACATTTGGAAACTTGAGAACCAAGAGTACTTGAAAATGAGCAGAGCACTAAAAACAAAGTGAAGAAAGGAAGAAACAAAGAAATATCATTAAATGAGTTAGTGCCATATATACATATGTTTGTATCCTTAATTGATTTGGTCCCATAAGCCAGAACACTATACCTTACCTGTAATCAGACAGGACCTAAATGAATGCCTCACCCAGAACTCTTGCCTGTTTGCTTCCCTAAACTGGCAACTGTCTCATCCAGGGCATCCTTCAACCCACAATTTTCTACCTCCCTTCATCCTATATATAATCTTAAGGCCCTCATCTTAATGTCTATTGCCATGGAGTGTCCATGGTCCTCCCCACTAGAAAAGAAGTGGGATGGCTAATTTCTGTCCTTGGATTCAAAATGTTTTGAAATGGCAATCTCATTTTTGGCTGGCATATTCTTCTCTGTGTCCAGGCAACCTCACCTCCTCTGGTCATTGAAGTAGTCAAGAGAACTTGGCTTGAGTACTGAAGAATTAATTTCTGTGTCCAAAATAAAAACATTATTTGCAGTTAAAAAAAAAGTTGTACTTTGGGAGATAGATTACGTAGAACAATATGTAGTAATTATTACAATTCTTAAGTTAAAATTTCTTACTGATTCAAATTTAATGGCACTTTAAGCATTCTTACATAGGAATTTAAAATAACTTTCCAAGTACATAGTGTTTATTTTTCGGATTTTAACATTTTATCCCTAAAGACAATTGCAGTTTAATTGAGGAATGTGGTTGCAATGCTTATTGGAAAGGTCATCTGTCTCCTAATACTGTTTGATAGCCTGAGTAACTACGTTCAAAAAACATGTTTTTTCTTCTTTTACCTATGGGTTATTTAGAGTTCTGTTGAACAATTTCCAAATATACATGTGTGTGTGTATATCTATATTAATATTTAATTGCATTGTGGCCATGAACATTCTTTGGTTCCAATCCTTTTGAATGTATTGATACTTGTTTTATGGTCCATTGTATGGTTTATTTTGGTGACCATTTTCATACTCAATTAA